>JAWWLV010000035.1:10054417-10106548 GCA_035041135.1 Platyrinchus mystaceus
CTGCCTCTGGGCAGAGCTGAGGTAAGAAAGAACAGCTGCAGGGCTTAAGGAGCAGCTCAGGGGAGTTTTACACTAGAGATTTGGATGAGGGTTCCTATAGTCCAGCTAAATTCATATACACACCTAATCTTTTGCTAGCTATGGTTGAGTAAGTGCTAACCACTGCCTTGTGCACGCCAATGGACTGCTTGTGAGGCGTTTTCAGTTGTGGCAATTTTGTCCAACAGATCTTTGGAGAAAAATATCCCTTTTAATGTGATATATATTTAAAAACCACCAACATGGCATGAGCCTTGCATGTAACTTATATTTCCATAGGAATTTGTTCTGGTTTGTATTAATTAGGCCTTTTCTTGCAATTTTTTGGTGTAAGATGTGCAGAGAAAACACAATAGGCCAAAGGACATTCCTACAGTTCGATCCTGTGTGGTGCTAAGGTTTCTAGCCTGGCAGCAGTAAACACACATAAGAATTTGTTAACTAATTAGGATTAAGAATGTGTTGACCAGGTTTTTCTAGTCTGAGGTCAGTGTGTAGCACTTTGCAGTGTTGCACCTTTAATTAAGAAACAAACATAACCAACAAGCCATGCGGTAAGCTCATTACATTTAATGTACTCTCATCCTGCCTCTATTTACAGAGAAATGCTTTTGAAATACCACTAAGTCTCTACTGAACCCCCTCTATTTTAGGAATTGCTGAAGGATTTTCCATTATACATTCAGGGTATTTTTATGGACAATAATGCAATTTGTGGTTATGCAAGCTAAAAAAGGTCTATCAAAGCTAATATCCAAAATATAAGCAGCTTGCCACAGAGGCCAGGAAAGACTTTTTTCCTTTTTGCACATCCATCATTATGCTGTTCTAAAGATGCTTTGTGAGAATTGTTTGTGCATGTTTTCCTCTTTATCTGGAGCACTGGGAGTTGGTTAATGCCAGAGGTGCATTTTGGCTGTGTTGGAATAGTTGCTGTCTACATATAGGAAAATGTGAAGTGTGTGTAAATGCTTGCACATACATGTATAATTAGGGATTGATAGGCTTTTAGTTTCACAGAGGCAAAGAGAACACACTGTTTGTTGTCACAAAAACTGTTTTACCCTGGCTTTTGCTTCATCAGTTTCGCTGAGTTTGTTTTCTTTATGTGTTTCAGTTGGCTTCATAATCTTCTTGTTGGGCTGTGGGAACAGACTGTTTGCTTTTCACTGAGGGTCAGTGCTGACTCTTTCCTTGAAGAAGAGTTCTTGATGCTTTTACAGAGAGGTGATTACAAGGTCTTCTTGTGACTATGGTATTTTACATTTGTGCAAGGGGCTTTACACCTGTGCTGGAGAGATGAAAATGTTGCAAGAAGGGTTGTCATGCCATGGTGGATATGCAGCATCACAGGTTGGTCCATTTTCTGGTCCATTTTAGTGCTGGAGGCACAATGATTAGTTTATGAGCTGCACCTCTCCAGAGTCTGAGGTATTTAAATGTATACTTTAAGATTATCTGTGCTGGGGAGGTTTTTTAAGTGAAATCTTGATCCTCCCTGAAGAGGGAGTGGAGTTTTGTCATTGACTTTGTAAGGATTAAGTCTTTACCCCCTGTATCTGGTGGTAATGATAGGTAAGTGAACAGGAGTTTTCCACAAAAAATGCCCCACAGTGCTTCTTCTGAAATGCACAACACAGACACAAATATATTGTAGATTTAATGATTTATTCAATGAAAGTAAAAGCTGGTTGCATAAAGGAGATTTAAGTGATTATTACCATCTGTCACTAGGTTTCACTGTGCTGCAATAAAAGCGTGTTTCAGATTATCAGCAGTTCAGTCATGTAAAACCCCAAAAGGACTGGTTTCTTATGATGGCATTCCCCAGCTCTACCCCTGGAATTGCCTCTCCAGATGGTGGGTGTGTGAGGACAGAAATACACAAACCATGGATGAAGAAGATCAGCTAAAATATTCCTGAGTGCAAACTGCAAAACTGTCCAGGGAAAAGAGTTGATGTGGATTTCAGATGATGGGTATATTCCATACCTGCCTTCTGTAGTCCCCCAATTGTCTTTATTCTGTAAAATAGACATGTCTTCCCATGTTCAGCTTTGTTTCTTCTTTTTGTTTTGTTGTGTCACTTAAAAATTCACGGTTTTTTTCTTTCTCTCTGGTTTTCTGAACCTTTTCTCACAGATGTAAATACAGTTTTGGGTAGGAACTGGCAGCAGGGACCTGTGCTTCTGCCTCAGTCTGAGCTACTCCACCAGTCCACTTAAGACCTGTTTCCCTCCTTGTTGCCATGAAAATGTAAAACACAGAGAAATAGAAGGAAGGGGAACAAGATCACAGACAGAAACAAGATTATGGTGCACTCCTTCTTCCTGTGCACCCCTCCTGTGGTTCCCTGTAATGACTGACAGCAGTTCACCTTTCCTGAACTCTAGGTAGAGCACGACCTAGGATGCTGGGGTTTTTTAAATGAACTAGCACTCTCATATCTGCTTTCTTCCTCTGACATGGAATCTGAAACAGGAAACATGAAATCTTTAATATGGCAATAAGGAAGAGGAAAGGAAATAGTTAATAATTTTGGGCTTTCCATCTCAGATCAAAATGAGCAATACAGAAGGTCGGTATTTTGCTATAAGCAAGTGATTGGGACATCAATCATGTTCTCTGTTTGTGCTCTGGGAAAACCAAAGGAGGAGAGACTGATTTTGAATCCTACCAAAGATTATTAATGAGTAACAAACCAGAGAAACATGACAAAAGGAAAAAACATGCTATTACTGTTGTATAGTTTTTATCTGATTTCTACTGGATCCTTCTCTTGGTGCTTTTTGTCGATTTCATAGAATTGAGCATTTGGGATTTTCTCATTTTGGCAATGCTTAATTATTGCTTTGTTTCAATGGTTGTTGTGTTCCATGGATTTCTGTGCCTAGTGCTTATGAGGCACTTTAAGATTTTACAGGATGAAAGGATCAATATTATACACATAAATAATATTTACAGGTTTTATTGTTCAGACACAGGGTTTTCAGCAGAGGCTGATTATTTGATGAGGTATTCAGCTCTACATGTATCTATCCTGGTCAATATTTTTTTTCCCCTTAGGGTGTTTTACAGAACCATTTTGTTTTCTTGTATCTGTGCTTTGTTCCTCTCATCACCCACTGTCCTTCCTGAAGACAAAGATGTAGGAGAGATACGCACAACATCTCTTCATCTGTCTACATAAGTGGAAGTACTGAGTTTGATATCATAACAAAAGATCCAGTTTGGATTCTAATATCAAAGTCTGGAACCCTGAGCAAAGCTGTCAGTTGGTCTCTGAATAAAGACCTGATTGTCTCTGGTTTAGGATCAATTCTTTGGGGTTTGCACAGGGAATGTTGTTACTGAAAATCCTTCCCTTATCTGTGGCTGTAGGTGCTGTGCTTGGGCTGCTGTCAGTCATTTTTTTGATCAGTGCTGACATACCACACAGCTCACACCCACATGGTTTGATAGTCTGATTGGAAGGTCTTGATCCTGTAAGGCTCTGGGAACATCTTTTTGCTCAGTGAAATTTTTACAGATGTAGGACTGTAATGCTTTGTGCTTTCTGAGGCTGCAAAGAGATTGTGTTGGCCTGAACTTAATGTCCAGGCTGTCTCCTAAGAAGTTGCAGTAAATTACTGGCAGCAGAATCAAATGTAAACCTGCACAGCTTTCAAATATATTTTCACTTATCTTTTTAGCATCATTAGTGCAATGATGATATTATTTCCTCGTATCAAAAGAAAGAGGTCAGAAAGTTTTGAAGAGAGGATGGGGCATTTCTCATTAGCAGTGGTGCTGTGTAGCTTTGTATTTGTCTTCAGAAAGGTGTACTGGAAATGTGCTCATGAATGGATTTATCTGGACCTACACTATCTGATGCTTGTGAATTACTGTAAAAAATTTCTGTACTTTTTAGTTAGTTTGAAATAGTCAAAGTCAAATCTTGATAGTCTGAATTATAGAACATGTTCCACACTTCTAAATAGTTTTGACTTAGAGAAACTTTTTGAGAGGACCTCAGTGTCTTATAATCTCATGCTTCTGTGGATGGCTGTGTGCCTGCTGTGCCCCAGGGAGAGCTTAGGAACACTCTGAGCCCCAGACAGCTCCTGAGCCCTGACATTCAGCCTGTTCTCATCATATTCTTGCAGCCTAGGACAGTAGGGTGTTGGTGACAGCCTGAGACTGCCATTCCTGTGAATGCCTAGTCAGGTCATGAGTTTTTAAACTTTATGTCACATATTTATAGGTAGGTAGAACTTTGTTGTTTTGTACGAGCCTTTGTGAGTATGGACTGCTTCAGTTTGGAAGGACCTTAATTTTCATTGCCTTAAAAGCAATGAGAGGAAGATGAAGGACTGTATTTTGTTACTCCTAGTCTTTGGAACCTTTTTGGTCTAAGTTACAATATATGCATAGTATTGATAATAATGTTATTCTCCCATGGTCTGTTTAGACCTCAAGTGCCTGAAGTATATGTTAATTAAACATAACAGATTTTTGACATGTGCTAAAAGCTCATTGCTATCAAAAGATGCTGTCTTGTACTAACAGCTCCATTTGTCATCCTGCATTATTTTTTTATTGCTTAAGCAAATCTGTACTCAAGAATGGAAGGAGAAGGTAAAGAGGCATGGAAAGCAGAATCTTCATTTTTATGGAATCCTGTTTTTCCTTTTTTGCTTAGCTCTCATCACTCTTGTGTGTGTGTTTTGTTTTCTTTGCTAAGTTTGAAGGGACACTGCACCAAATGTGCCTATCATGTGGAAAATCACTGCTACAAAGAAAGGTCATTAAAAAGTTCAGACAAATTGGAAGAGAAGCTTGATCCCCTACAATCTGCCTCTGCATGTCAAGTCCTCAGTCAGACCAGTACTGCACTTTCTCAGCAGCTGAAAGATGAATGTCCTACTTAAAGTGGCATATACCGGTTCAAACTAATATCTGATGGAAAAAAAACACATGAGAAAAGTTAAAGGAGAAGGGAAGAGATCCAGTAAAAGAAGAGACATGTTAAATCATTATCTCTCATCCCTCTAACCAAGAGTCCTGGTCAGTGTGAAATTTTATCTTTGAGAGAATGCCAGTAGGTCAGGGAAAGTGTTAACCCTGAAGTCTGTTGTCTAGGGCAGCTGGACAATGATCAGAGCCTCAAGAGTGACTAGAAGTATTTCCAAGTTGGCTTTGGAGGATTGTTTTTATGTCCCTTCTTGTCTATTTATATTCTATCCAGGAACACATGTTTGGATAGCTCCCAAATAGGCCACTGGAACTCTTGAACGGGGTGCAAGAGGCAGTAAGGGATCAGATCCTCATCTGGGGTAGAGCACAACAACTTCACTGTAACAAGAGTATCAATCCTATTCGTTAAAATTCTCTGGACCTGATGATGTAACAAGTGTTAGGTGAAATAATAAGTTTGCAAGTCAGCAATGCTAAACACAGTTTCTACTGGTGAATATTATCTGTATTTTTGCTCTGGTGGTTTCCTGCTGCCAAAGTCTGAGTTTTCTCAAACCTCACTGTCAAGAAATTCCCTTTGTAAGCAGCCATTACCTGCCATGGTGTAATATATAATCCTGGAAACGACAGAGGGACACACCAGCAAAACTGAGCAGTATCTTGTTGTCTTTGTTGCTTTGCATAGCTCCAGGACTGTGATTGTCTGGACATAGTAGTGAATTAAGCCGAGGATTAAGATGGGAGATTGAATTAAATAGTTGTGTTGAATATTCTTCTAGTTTTCTACAGTAGTAGTGGTACCAAAATGTATTTAACATAGAGTTGGCAGGACATCCCTTGTTAAAAGAAATGCATTTGTACAGTTTAGGCACTGAGGAAAGCAGATGAATAGCAAATAATCACTAAATTTAAGTATCAGGTATTATTGTGGTGCCTTGAGAAAAGTTTTCTTATTTTGTATAACAGAGAGTGATTCTTGAGAATTATGCCAGAGTGGCCACTGGTGGCTTTTGCAAAAAATGGTTTGCAAACCAGTAGGTTTGTGCACATATGTGGGGACTTCACGTGGGAATTGGCATGTGCTGTGGTGGAAAATCCAGTGATGGGCCTGATGGAGCAGAGACACAGCTGGGCTTGGTATGGTTACAAGTGACCATAAAGATAACCTACTTTGAATTTTACAGTCTTTCCTGGAAGTGGCACATCCACCTGCCATTGTGCAAAGAAACCCAACAGAATTATTTTTTCCCTATTGGTATCCCAATGCTGTGTTATATTTTGTATACCTTCATACATGAAGTTCCAAAATGCACAGCAGGGGAAAATGCTGAGCTGCACTTTTTACTATTTGCAACAATATTTGGGTTGTAGTTCAATAGCTTTTCTATTGTGCTGCAAAATTCCCTCTTTGGTGAGAGAGCACAAATTGCAAAACCAACTTGTTAGGAATACACTTCGCTTATCTCCTACATGAACAGCGTTTTTCTTCCAGATATAAGCTTGAAACAGTCTCTCATTTTGGGATGTACATTTGGGATTGGGACAGAGATAGTTTTCTGTCACCTCTATGAAATTAATACTTCTTTATGACAGAGTGTTTTACTGCTTGCTGTATGTAATAGTTTCTTTCATTGCCACTTATGTCCTTTGCAGGGAAAGAAATTTCCCTCTATGACAGCACACTTTGAGTGTCATTGGCTTTCATACTGTCTATTAAAAAAGATAATTGTGAGGAGCAGATCAGACCTCAGCGAGGCCTCCTGAACTGAGCCCATTACAAGGGGGAAAGCCAGAGCTGCCAAGACTTTGACTTTCTAATTCCTGGAGAGATGTTAATTCGCTTGGCTGCTTGATCTACAGGGAGCGGAGATGAAGCTCCACTTGCACGACCTCTGGTGTCAATCATTATGGGAGGCATCTGCATTTATATTGTCAATGCACAAACTTTCTTTACTTCCTGAAGCATGAAATCACCTTCCAGATGAGGAAAGAAATATAACCCCCCGTTCTCAAGAGAGGTAGCAGTTCTGTCTGAGGCTTCTGTTGCACAGAGAAATGTTTAAACACTGTATTTCGACTTCAGCGTCAACCAGTCTCTTGGAAGTTGTCTGCTTTTGAAGGGAAAGTTACACTGTTGTTTTTAAAGAGACCTATTATTACTTCATATTATTTTAGGTCTTTTAGTGCTCCATCTCCAAGCCAGCTGGAGGTTTATCACTAACTTCAACACTGTCAGCAGAACTTGACCCAAAGTGTCTCACATTAAGTTCTCATTTAATCCTCTGCTCCTCTGGCACAGGAAAAAAGGTAGAAGTATGTACTTTAATTTGGGAGGGTGGTGGAACACCCTAGAATACCCTGCCTGCAGCATCCAATGGGTTCTTTGGATTGTGTCTCTGCATCTTGATGAATCCTTCTCATGACAAGGTTGACAATTAAACAGGAAAAAAAAAAATCAAAAAACAGTGCAGAAGAGATTCCTGGAAGTAAGGAGAGTCAGTTTTCCTTACTCTCGTCTCATAATGCACAGGGATCAGGAGACAGTCAGGAACTGAGAGGATGATGGGATTTGAAAGCAGGTTGTTTTGTCTCTGTCAGCAGGCTGCAAGCTTGTTTATGAAAGACACAAATTGAACTGAAGAGTAAATCTGCCTGATTTGCTGGATCTCCATCTGTTTATATGGACTGACGTGAGCCCAGCAGTTTGTGCCATGAAGCTCTTTGCAAGACCAAGATCTCATAGGGGCCTGAATTTTTCTCCCTATCCCTAGAAACTTGCTAGAACCTAGAAAGGACATGGATATATTTTGAAGTTTGATGACTTAAAGAAAATTTGTTCCTATTCTTTAAACCAGAAACCAGTTGGCAAGATCTGCTTTCCTTTTTCTGATATCAGTAGGATATAAATACAGGCAAGCATGATCCTCTGTTTGCAAAGATAGCATGACGAAGTACGAGACAAAAAAGAATGCAATGCAGGATTAACTTTTTTCCCCCCTATGAATAGGATTTTTTTCCGTGCCAGTTTTGTAAATGGGGTTTTCACCATATTGTATTGCAGTTCAAGAACCAGCTTCATCCCTGGTGTTACATGTTCTACATCTCACGACACATGTTTTGGCAGCTCTTGCCACATTTCTGTAGTACCAGCACAACTTCTGTTGTCTCCTTGGCGTAATAAGATGCCAGCACACTACCGAACTGTCCTTGGGTAATTCTGTATCTTAGCCTAATATCTGTCAAGTTTAGTGTGACTCCCTGTTACACATCTTTTTACAAAAGACCTATTGTTCCTAGTCAAATAGGCTGGGTTCTGTGCTTATTAGCACATGAAACACCCTGCTCAAAATGTCACCTGAAGCACTGAGGAAAATCATCAACACTGACTGTGAATTCAGCCCAGATGCTTTGAACTTGTATCTGATACGCCTCGTGTCTAACATGTTCCACAGAAAAATCCAGGGAAACATCAAAGTAGTGCTTTCCCATGAGCCTTCCCGTCCTGCAGAGCCAAGGCAATGGAAAGCAGCCAAGCAAGTTCACACTGCAAAGTCGTAACTCACTTTTCATTGAGCGATGAGTCCGTCATCTCTTGCTGCTCACAGCTTTAAGAAGCAGGAATCCTTCAACCAGACCCCAGGAGTGCAAGCCAGTGACCCTGTTAATCTCTTCTGTACTTCGATGTCATCTGTCCTTTTTTTTCCTCTCTCTCTCCTTTTATTTCTTTTTTTAAACCACCTGTACATCCTGGCCAGCAGGAAATCAAAAGAGCAAAAGTAACCTGCCTCTTCAGTAAGTAGGGCACCTTCCATCGTGTGAAACAAAGTAGGGTTTTTTTTAAACTAGCACCTAAACTAGAAATTTGAACACATCACAAAGAACCTTTATCTGCAGGAGGGTTTGTGCACAGCCCTTCTGATCCCCTGCAATGTTGGAGGGCTTGTACTGTGTCTGGTTCTGGTGGAGGTGGCTGGTATAGACACGAGGAATGAGTGGCACCTTCTGGGTTAGAAAAATCTATAAATATATGTGCATAAGTTAATATATGCCTGTAGCCTGCAATTATATTCCTCCTCTTCTGTGTGCACACTGGGAAGTACAGGTTTGGCCCTTCAGAATTCCTCTTTTGGCTACTCAGAGCTACTGCTGAGAGTTTTTGATGGAACAGGTGGAAAACTGCAAGTCACCTTTTCTTTTGTCATTGCATTACTTAGAAATCCCAGGGACTGAGAATCTCAGAATGACATGTCAGAATTTCCAGTTGATTTTCTATGGTTTTTTTTGGTTTTCCTAATGCCATGTGGAAGTTTCTTGAAATCAGCAATAAAACAGGAACTGGGCAAGGACTGACTTCACACATCCTAATGCTTACTGGCTGTGAATAAGGGAAGTCAGAAACCCTGTAGTCAGTCTGCTGTAGCCCCAGAGGCTTAAAGATCTTTTTATGAAGATCACAATTATGAATGTTAAAGTGTGGATGGGAAATAATCCCTGGAGAGAGGGAGAATGCTTAGTTGTAGCTTTTTTAATTAGCAGTCTATATTGTCAATTTATAACAAAGTCTTACTGACAAAGCTAGAAACATTTTGTGAGCTCCAGATGGCTGCTTTTCTTTATGACTTGCTGTAGGGTACAGACTTTGATTTTATATATTTTGATAATCTATCCTGATTATTCAACTAATACTCATTGTTCTGCCTGTGCTGCAACAATAGCCTTTGAGAAACTGCAGCATATGGCTTAGTGAAAATCAAGAAATCTCAAGGTTAAGAAAATCTTCTTTAGCTATGTTTCTCATTCCTTTGTTTCCTTTTTCTTAAGGCTAGGACCTAAGAGAGATATTTGATAATATCTCTCTAAATGTTTCCTACAGGCAAGATTCTCATTCTAGGCAGTGTCTTGCAATGGATGGGGAAAGGTCTCAAAATATTTGCTCATCTTGGAAGTCTCTTCTAAGGGCACCCAGTGTGTGGGATGAAGTTCTAATCAAACCAAGCTCACAGCAGCAGCAACAACAACAGCAACAAATTCTGATTTACATAAAATTATACTCGCTTGAGCTTTGTGTGTCCCAAACAAAGAAACAGTTTTCCTAAATGCTTCAAAATACATCTGCTTCCTAATAAAACTTTCTCTTTCTTCAGTGGGTTACAAGTTCAAACTGCCCCCTGTTTAAAATCACTGATCTCATCCTTAACCAATGTGGAAAAAACTAGTGTCATGTGGACAGAGGTTCAGGGAGAGCACCCAATATGAATGTTTCTTTTGTTTGCTTTTTCAAAAAATGAAGTTGAGCCAACAAAGAATGTGCAAAATGTTTCTTTTTCTTAAGCTCTGCAGTGCTGTTGTCAAATTTGTTGTCAAAGCAATCCAAAAATAATGATTATCATTAGCTGATGAAATGGGTCTGTGAGTTATGTGCCATATAAATATTTTGGCATTAGTTCTTTATTCATACCAGGGAATAATAAACTTGTTGAACCTCTTCACTAGAACACAAGTGAAAGGGAACATGTTTTTTTTTTTTTTAAGGGAAAAGTACTTCATTTACATATCTATTTTTCAGATTTTCTAGTGGTTTCTAAATAAATAAAAATGCCTCTCCCTCCCAATTTAAAATACTGCATAAAGAAAAAAAAAAGACAACTGTTTAAGAAAAATATCCTACTTAACGAGGCTCAAGGTGTTCTCTTGGCCATGAGATATCAGTTGAGTTATTTGCTGTGGAGAGATACATTCTTTGTTGTATGGGGCTTTCCAAAGTTATTCTGCACTGCTTAGCTAACATTTAATTGTGTAAACTTTGGCCAGCTGTCTGCAAACGGGGGAACTCGATTATAGAAGACATGAATGTCACTGGTCTGACTACAGATGTACAGATGTAGTAGGAAAGAACTTACAGTGTAAATGAACATGCAGTTTACTTGATTGATCTACTTGTATGGTTTAATGCTGAGGGTTTTTCAATTAGTATTCATGTCACAAATGAGAGATGTAAAATGTTTAAATTAAATGAAGCAGAAAAAAAATTGATTCTCTCCTTTCCTTCCATCCTTCTTACTAAAAGTTTTTGGCTCTTTTACATTAGTGGCTGTGCTGTATATTGGCATTTACGCTAATGAAGAGCCCATGATGTTTCCTAAATGTTCCACTACAAGGACCTTGTTAATAGTTTCCATTTATCCAGCAAAATAAAAGCTCCTGCAATCTCCAACCCATTGTGCAATAAGCCAAGGACATGCAAGGGTTAAACTGAAGAGCAAAGATTCTTTTCATACTTTAAATGTGATATTTAGTCACAAAGAATAAGAGTAATTATTTTATCTATCTGTTAACAATTAGTCTTGACACATTATAATGAATCCTACAGTCTTCATCTAATCAGCAACTTTAAAATGATCATTTAAAGACTGTGAGTGATAAAGATTAAAAAATACAAATACTAATAACTTCGTATGATTAAAAAAATCAATTGGATAGGAAACTATTTTGATCTCAGTGAAATTGCATAGTATATGAGAAGTCATAAAGATGACACAAAATGTAATCAGTGCTAAAATTTAGAATGTCTTAAGGGGACGTTAATATTATTTGCATATATTTTCACTCATTTGTCTGTCTTTTTTATTCTGCAGAATCCAGTCTTGTAAGATCCTCCAAATAATGTAAAAGCTTTCATTGAGACTTTTGCTTTGTAAATATTTGTATTTTCTCCTTGGAAATAGAGAGTACTTAGAATTTGTGTTCTCAGATACTATGTTAGCCTCTATTTTCCTAAGAATAGGAAAAAGTAATTAAATGCTCTCTAGGTTGATTTTCTTTCATTTTCGCTTCTGAACAAAACAAAGTTTAAGTTCAGAATCTCTTTTGGAGAGTTTGTTTTCGCTAATTGTTTATTTCTGTCAACATTATTAAAATAGGAGGACAAACCCCTATGATTTCAAATTAGTTCTTCATAAAGAAGGAAAAACTCAGATGTGTCACTGTGACTTCCCTCTGGTTTTGATGGACATCACTGTAAGGTGTGCAAGGACAGCAAGAAGACAGAACTTCATTGTTTAAACTGACTTGAGTTTATCCATAATGTAGTAGTAATTAGCATATAAATCTTTAACAATGAATCAGTAATGGAAATAACTCTTACAGTGCACTTCATACAGGAGAAAATTAGAAAATTGCTATATCATAGTTTAGAAACAGCAAGAACAATTTCTGGAAGCGGTGCCAGATATCCCCAAAGATTTCAGTTCCCTTTGCGACATGCTAGAGGCACTAATCCGAAAATGGAATTTATGCTTCATGCATTCTAAGTCTCACTTTTGCAAAACTGTATAAAAGGTTCCTGTTTTGCTATGTGTCAAACATTACACAGCTCTGCTGAGGCTGTGACACTGTTTTCTCAAATATACAGTCAGTGCTTCAGATAATTTAAATAATATAAGCTGAGTGTTTGAACAGAAAATTCCCCGAAAGTGAACAGAACTCAAACAAAATGAGACATATCATGTCCTTGGATGTTTTCCAGTGACTAGTAATCTGCTTTTCTTTCATAAAATATTTTGAAGAGCAAAAGCCACAATGACTTGCTGGGACAGCCTCTCTATTTTCTACCTGCAGGGGCTCCTTAGAATCAGCTTTGCTGAATTAGTGGTTCTTGAATATTGCTGAGAGTCCATCCCTGACGTTTGTCAGCAACTGCACTGGGCCTCTTCTGACTAATGAGCACCCTGATTATCTCAAATGTTGCTGATGGACAAGATTTTGTTACCAGTTTAGTTGCTTTCTTACGATCTTGCACTACTTCTCAGCCAGCCTTGAACCCCAGCCCTCTGGAAGCAACAATGCTTTATTTTTCTGCAGGCAGCTGCTGAAGTTGCCCATTAACAGCTATTGATACCATAACACTTTTTGGTATAACAGACTTTCCTTTGGTTATTAGAACTTCTTGTAGCCTGGGTTCTCAAGAGCTTACTCAGAGCAGCTTAATCAATATTTTGGTGCCTCTAACGTTTGACCTTTTTTTTTTTTATTATGTAAATAATTTGTCCCATTTTTCTTTATTTAGTAAAATATCTACTGGAATCAAAAGAACCACTACCTCATTTTATTCTTCTTTTTTTCAGAAGTCCCAATGACTCTTTGCAATAGCCAGATAAATGAGGCTCTGTGTATGGTTTGCTTCTTGGATACCTATTTGAAACTCTCAAAATGCTTGAAAGTTACTATATATAGTGCCCTGAAGTAAACCATGTGCAAATAACTTATGGAGATGAACCAAACATATTGTGATAGATAAAGCTGACTTTGAAAACCAGGCCTTATTCCAAATCCTGAGACCTAGACCAAACTAATTTTAAAACAAAAGCATGATATTCAGTACAGCCAGTTTTCCCCACCAAGCACTAAGCTCATCAGTAATAATTTTTATGTTATTTTAATTTACATTTGATCTGAATTTTCATTTTAAAAAAGTTGTTAACATTTTTCAATTCACTTAAATGGGAATAGGAGTGGACTAATAGTGAGTTTTTTATAAGTTTGCATACAGCTAATCCAGAAGAGCAGTTAGTACTACAAGTTATTCCAACTGTTTGGTTTGCTCTGCCATTGCAATATTCATAATTAAATTAATTAAATGTTTTCGACCTTTTTTTTGTTAAAACTTTGTTTTTATAATTCTTAAAAAGCATTTTTATTGCATTTTTATAGCAAGACTTCTCTCTTGGATTTAAGTCACTGTAAAAAGTAATCTCAGGCAAGCCACTCTTTCCCCAAGTTTTCTGTACTTTGTGCTGCTTCTCTCTATTGTATGCACAGTGTATCAGGTGGGTTCTGTTGCTTCAGGCTTCTTGGGGGAGTGGGAAATACTGAATGAATTGATCATTATTGTTCAGTATTTGAACAAGAGACCATATCTTTTTTTCCACTGAAACATTAAAAAGCTCTCTAAGGAACCCAGTGAAATTCTGCCACTCCTGGACACTATTTCCCCCTGCAATATTCCCACTGCTTTGTTTTGACTTCCCCCCGCCCCAAAAAAAAAAGAAAAAAAAAATTATGCTTCTATTGAGGAAGACTTTTCTAAATGGAATTAGTCCATTACAAGAGCAGAGGGAAAGTTGTTTTTGTTTTTAAAGAGTCTTAGAGGATTCAGTCTAATCCTTAAATCTCTCAAGTTGATAATAGGATGTTTTTCCCAGTCCACAGTGTGTCTGCTTAAGTGCTTCTAGAGAATTAGTCAAACAGGGTTTGAAGCAGGTGAATATTCTGTTCGAAGTTCACATAATCTGAACATACATCTTCTTTAGGATGTAGCTTTTTTTTAGCAGCAGGGATGCAGACAGGAATTCAAAATCCAATGCACTTCAAGGACTGATGTGTCTGTCTGGACTCTTTAAAAATTACACCTTAAGTAACGGCAGGACAAGGAGTGTCAGATGCAACTTTTTAGACAAGACTTGTTGCTTATTTAGTGAGACCCCCTTTTTATTATTCCCATGCATTTCTGCCACCAGGAAAAGCTACCGATCCTGAGGTGTTGTGCAGATGGTTTTACTTACTGAGGACTGAATTTGGTTTGTGTGTCAAGCTGTGACATATCTGAAATTTTCAGTGGGAGTGACTTGCTGGCTGACAAGAAGTAAATCTATTGCAGAGAGAAGATTAGAACAGAATTGTTCTGCCTCATGGCCAGGCCTTTTAACCAACTGAAAAAGCAACAATCTTCCCTGTTCTGTAAAGCTGTTATAAAAAAATCTCGGTTTTTTTTATTTTTTTTTCCACAGCTGTCAAAATGGTACTGACTATGTTTATCCAACAGACCGTGAACTGGAGGTGTAGTCACTGAGCTGATCCTGTTTTAATCATTGACCTTAAGTGGAAAGAAGGGAAAGATCAAACAAATATTTTTTTTCCTGATCTTTGAAAAGCTGCCAAAACTAACGAAGTTGAATTCATTGGGGACGCAGGAGATGCTTTTGTTTTTCTACCTCTTTCAGCTCAGTCGCGTTTTGAATAACACTGAGCTACTGCAGCTGGAATACAAAACAACTGCATCAAACCCCCTCTGAAAGCCAGGGCTGTCTTGTGTAACTGCAGTACCACCCAGGAGATGCTTGCTTGTGTACCCCCGATGTGTGTACTCCTTATCTTCCTGGTAAATAGCCCAAATTCACAGTGTTTTGTTTGTTTGTTTGTTGCTTGTTTGTTTTGACATAGGGGAAAGGGTTGGGGAGATAATTTGCCTTTCCTGCACTTCTTTAGCTTGACCACAAGAGATCAACCTAAATCAAGGGGTGAGCCAAACTCACCTACTTTTTAAAATGACAGAGGCAAATTCCTAAGTATGAATCTTATTTTTTTTTGGTATCGGACAGGCTGCTGATATGAAAACCCCCTGGAACTGTTACTTGTGTCCTTTTGCTCAATGCTCTGAGGTACCTCCACCTGCTCACAGTTTAGCAACCTCATGTGCATCCACATGGCCCAGCCATGAATACAGCTCCCAGTGCTGTGAGACACTTCTTGGATGCAGCTTGTAAAAATATTTCGGGCACAGTGTTAAGAGGCAGAGCACATCAGTTGGGCAAGAGCAAAGAAATGTCTTGTGCTGCTCTAATGCCCAGCTCTGTACAGCCCTGCTCTGTGCTGTATAATCTTACCATCAGCTTGTATGTTCTTTGTGTGTTCCTGCTGAGTTTTCCCCTGAAAGAGCAAAATTCACTCTTTAAACCTGGGCTGATGTGATTTAGTTGTCCTTCTCTTTGGGTTTAGTGTTTGAAGCTTTGGAAAATGGGTATGTTGTGAAGTGCAAAAATGAAACTGCTTTCTTGAGTCTGTGGGAAGCCTCATACAGGGATTCATTTCCCTTCTTTCCCCTGTGTGTGCTGTGTAAACATGGAGTGCTCCCTTATTACATTTCCGCCTCTTTAATTGAAAATTTCCTACTGAAGTTACACGTGAGAATTGTTATTGGAAAATGATTTCTTTTTTCTTGTGCTCAATAGCTGCAATTCCCAAGCAATTAAACCTATTTTCCTATTATACAACGATAGAATCTCTGCTAAAACTTCCACAGGAACATGTTGGAGTTACAGAAATAAAAGCTTTGAAAAACAGGATATTTTCCAGTGAGGCTAATCAAACATGGAAACATTAAAAATTGCATTTTGACTTTGGACAACAAGAAGTACTGGGAAATATTTTCTACTGTACTGGATCTTCTTCTGAATGCATGGAATTTGATACTTACAGGCAGTGGCCTTGTTTGGAGGAATGGAAGCACAAGGATGTAATGATTGATGAGTTTTAGAAAAACCTGTATATCTGTAGGTTTTGCTGTTTCCTGAGAATTTGTACAAAATTAATTTCTTGTATACACTTCATCAATTTATTTTTTTGTTTGTCTGTTTTGTTTTCAACCTGAAAACCAATTTTTTTTAAGTTCCCCTGCCCTAAAGAACCTCTGCTGTCGTTCAGCATGATCATGCAGGTTACAGGTTTCCAGAATACCTGCTGCCCCCATTCTTATGGCCTGTGACATTATTTTATTTATAAAATTGCACTCAAATGTTTATATTTCCAGTGCTTAATATTATGGCTTTAGAATAAAACAACTGAGATCCTTTTTCTTGACCTTGTGCTATTTCAGTGATGATTTTATGTTCTGTCTCAGACAGAAACATTTTTGGGTCTCTTGGGATGAATGCGGGCTCACCTTCAGATCTTCCATGTGTAACATCAAACCTCTGCACTGAGGAGAACTGCTTAGTTCTTTGAACACAATTTTCTTTCAGACTTATCCTTAAAAAAAAACCCCAAACCAACTCATTACTTGGAAGATTTGTCCCCTACAGTTGTAAAACTTAGCATCAAGGTCTCTATGTTGCATGTCATATTGCAGATGGCTCAGTTTGTAGCACTGGTGGTGTTTACAACGCTCTTCCTTTTTTAGTTTTGGCTTTTCTGAGATTTTAGGATAAATAACAATGTCACAGGAAATATATTCTATGTGAGTGCTGTTTCTTTGGTATAAATTTCACTGCTTTATAAGAGTCAAAGGGTGGAATCTGCCTTTGGATGTCTGTATGTGTGCACCAAAGGAAGTGTGTTTAAAAGAGGACTTAATTGGATAGAAAGTTGGGTAGAAAGTCTCTTAGGGGAGTAGGAAACCTCCTATTGATTTCAGTGGATTGACAAAACCTCAACCTTAACCGAACAGGTAATTAACTCAGAAACTAGACCTAATTTTTATGGTATTTACTTAATGATCATATGTGTAGTTTCCTTGCTGTGGATTCAGAAACACTGTGTTTGTTACAGTTCATTAAGTTTCCTTTCCTCAGCTCTGTCTGATTCTTTGCTTTTCAAAGTTGAAGGGCGAACAAGAAGATCAGGAATTTTGTCATGAAAGCTGTACAATGTAAAAGAATTGACACCTAGAAAAACAAGCAGAGTTAAATAGGATATGACAGGTTGCAGAAAAGAGAGAGTGAACAAGATGGGAACAATGAGCAGCAACTAATTATTATTTCACTGGTCACCACAACACATGAAAAACTTCCAAAGGCTGTGAAATTAATTGCATGCAGAACAGCACTCAAGGTGCTTAATATTTTGTCTCTCTGGGACAATTTGCTAGAGACATCGTTTGAACTACAAATACAAAGCAGGAAAGATGGGACTCTCTCTGGCTGTGTCATTCTTCATTTTAATGAGGAAAAAATGTCACACAGAGCAGTGTGAATCTGAAATATTATAATATGCTTCAGTTTTATGTCAGAGTAAGTATGTTTCTTAAAAGAGCCCTAATGATTCTAAATTCTAGACCTTGTTGACAAGACATCTGCTTACTTGGCCTGTGGTTTGTGTCTTGTCTATAAGCTCATTAACATATATATTAAAAGAAGCCTATTAAAATATTTGCATTTTAAAATGAACGATAACCCCCCTACCCATCTTTTAGAAACTTGTTTTTTTTCGTCGTGGCAAACATTCCACTAGGGAGACAGAAATATTTCAGTTATTTTCAAACCATTTAACATTCGGGTAATTCTTATAATTACTTTTCTCTTTAATTCTTAAAGCTGGAAGGCTTTTATAATATTACTTTCAAAATTCATAGTTCAATGTAAATAATCTTTTCTGTACCCACAGACCTCTCAGCTGGATGCTGACTATAACCCTAAGGGTGCTCATTCTTTCTTTTGGTTTTATTTATTATTTTCTTCTCTCATCAGTTTTCTATTATTCTCTTTCCTGCCTCTTCAGCTGTCTAGAGGCACAAGGAATGGGTGAAATGGCACTTGAAGCCATGCTGGTTGTTTATTTAAACAAATCATATTGAGATGAAAAGAGCAGATGATTGCAAAGATAAAATAAATCTGATCAAGAAGCTCATCAGGCTCTTGAGAGGTCTCACCATTCTAGGAAATCTCCCACCTGGACTAGTGGCTCTGAGATCTTTGGTGTCAGCCCTTCTGGTCTAGCACAGAGTGCAGGAAATTCCTTGAGTTTTGGCTGGCTAGGTCTGGTTTCCTGAGTGTCCTTCTGGGGTAGGACTGGCAAATGCAAGAAAAGCACTAGAATGCAGCTGAGGGGCTGCCCAGGCTGTGCTTTGGGTCCTGTTTGTCAGGAAACCTCTGCACAAAGGATGCTACAAGTGCAACAGGCAAACAACCAGCTGAGAAGATTCAGCTGTTTTCTAGAACCTACTCAACACAAAAAGACGTCATTTAGAGCAAAATGTTTTTCCCAGCAAGCTCAGCTAGTGGAAACTAAGGAGAGGAAAAAACTGGCTTCATCTGCAAAACCAGAAAGGTGAAGGTGTTCTCTGAAGGGGCACAGGAGTTCTGTCACCTCTGCTGGAAGAGGTGTGTGGCTTGGATGGCATTGATCTGTTACCGCATTCACCATGGCCAGCACCCACTGTCACCATGCTGTGACTTTTATTTCTGGAAAAATATACCCCAAAAGGAAAACCTGGAGCAAAGATGAGATATATTTACTTTGGAGTATCACAGGTTACTCAGAGAAGAGTATTTCTTGGTGACAATACTAGCAAAGAATAATTCTGGCAGCTAAGTTACTCATACCTAACCAGGAGACATCTTTACTACCTGATACTCCTCTTCCAATTCTCTCTTTTAAAAAAAAATCTTTACTGTATCAGTTCCTTAAAAGATCCTTAATGCCTTCTCAGGATTATAAACTGGGTTTTTTTTGCATATTTAAAGCTGCTGTAGGGGAAAAGGAAAGCTCCTGCTGCTTCTCAAAAGCAGTATGTATAACATCACAGCTGGAAATAACATATTTCATGAACTTGATTTATCCCCTCTGCTGTGTGGTACCAAATCTGCTTCCTCACTGCATGGCCTGCATGTGCATTTTTGAGGGCCGGATCCTGCCAGGTCCTGAATGAGGTGTGCAGGAGAAGCACTTAAGTAAAAGCAAACATTAGTTTGGGGATCACCAACTCTTACACATGCTCTGTGCCTGGAAGGGGGAAGCACTAAGTAAAATGGTAGGTGTCAGTAAAAATATATCTTACCCAATGGAATTATTAGATATTTGCAGTACCTAATACATTATTTCAAAATCACAATTCTAATCCATGCAAATCAGTGCATGACAATCCTCACTTAAGGCAGCATGGTCCATTTGTACTGTTTCATAGCAACCAGTGGAGGACAGACTTCCATGGCTTCCATTTTATGTTGGTTTTTCCTCTCAGACAATGCATTTTGATGCCAGTTTTAATGGACTGCCAACTTATTTTTCATCAATAGGCAGCTGCATGGTCCCTGTTTTTAGAATATCTGAGCCCCTCGCTGTCCATAGCTTGTTTTTTTTGTCCTCATTTATTGCGTTGGGAATGTTCACAGATAACTGAGGCAGAGAAGAAAAATGAGGTATGTGAGAACCTTAAATTATTAAAATCTGTGGGAGTTAAATGTTTGCAACAGAGTCAGTCCCTTGCTGTCATGCAGGACTAGAATTAGGTAATCCCCAGATGGAGCAGCGTTCTCAGCTCCTGGCCCAGGCTGCTGTTTCAGTCTTATTCTGCTGGTTGCCTTTGGATGTGATGTACTCTAGTGGATATTAAAAGGCAGGAAAGTTGTTTCCTGTTTCTCACCTTAGAAAGTCTGGTTATTGATTTGATGTCCAAACATCTAATCTTTAGATAGACATTAAATATTGAGTTATCAAACCCTGAGTAGCTCTGTGTCCTAATGGTGTGCAGTATGTGCAGTGTCATTATTTTTATGAAGGCAGCACTTACAGGATGATCAGAAACCCGTCGTGGTTGTTCCTGTACAATCCCACAGCAAGATGTCCCTGTCCTGCAATTTGAAATCTCTGAGATGTTTAAGAGTTGGGAAGCTTTGTTTGAAACGTGGGGAGCTGAAACACCCTCGTTAAGTGTTTCACACTGGCAGTTTGTGGTAGGGCTGGAAAATGCTTCTGTCTTCAGTCTTAAGCCTGTATCTTAACAGCAAAGCTCCTGCCTGGGTGTAAACCTGATGGATTTATAGCCCAGTGACAGTTACTGATTAACAAAAAAAGCTGTTATGCTTTATGAAGTGTTGGAGTATTTTATCTTTTCATGTCTGTTGTGGTGTCCTTCCCTCTCAGTGTGAGAGAGAAAGGGAGCAAGATCATCCAGATAACAGTGTCCTTATTAATGAGAAGTTCAGCCAAGAATGTGCTAGTTTTTCCGTCACTGTGCTGTGGTTATCTGCAGAACAGGAATAGAAAATGAATATCTAATCTTTAAAAAGAGCTTTGGAAGATTATTTCAACCTTTACCCTGCCCCAGCTGAGCTCTGCTTAAATCCTAAAGTGATCTAAATATCTTTTGTTTGAAGGATAGATGTTGGCTTACCATGCTGGAACCATGCAGAAGCAGCAAGTAGGGACTGGCTGGAGAGAGACATTTTCATATGCTTTTTCAACTTTCTTTTTTTTTGATTGTTTCTTTTTCCTAACAAAGAAAAGTGGAACTCTGCATGCTGGAACAAACCAGTGAGAATGAGTGAAGGTCAGACAAGGAGGATTATTACTTGAATGTTAACCAGAAATGCTAACTCCTAACTCAGTGGGGGCTGAATTCTTTCCCTATGTCATTGTGACTTCATGGACTCCTAAAGAATTACTTGGATCTTGATTTTCAGCATGACTTTTAAGAGTAAATACACTTTTAGTAATCTGCAGGGATTCTGTCTAGATCAGCACCAGCCTTAATTAGTTCTGCTACTGGAATATGTTCAGTTGTGGTCTCCTAAGACAACCTTGTTCCTTCAGCTGTGTCCTGACAATATGACCTGAGTTTAGGGTTGAAAAGGATGCATTGGTAAAACCTTGTGGCACTGGCTTGCACAAATTTTTTGATATTGCATTTAAAACATGGAAGCTGAGAGAAAATGCAAAAGGCCATTTTCCAGAAGAGAGTGCTTTCCTCTGGCATTGTGGGAAGAGAGGAGGCAAAGCTTATGCAATTGGAATTTTTTTCTTTAACCTCAACCTCTATTAGAAAAAAAAATAGCTGATTTATGACAATATTTATTAAATTTAAACTCATTATTAATTTGCCAGTATGTTTCCCTTCAGTCTGGACTGTGCTGTCACACAGAGCAGCCACACCATCCCCAACACACTCTCTGCCCTTACAGAGCTGGAAGAACATTCCTGGAGTGCAGCACTGGCCAGTTGTGATGTTTCAGTGACATTTGTCTCAAGTGAACACAAAGTGCCTGTGGCAGCTCCACTTCATTAGGTCCCCACACACAGTCTGGGTGATATTCTCAATGGCTCCAGGTTGATCTCACTGTAACAGAAACCTGATTTGCTTTCATGTATGTACTTCTGGATTCAAAGTGCTGTCTTTCTTCTTCCCCTAACAAAGGCAGAGTAATGAAAAATAACTGCTAGTTACCAGGTACACAGTGGAGATTGGGAATAGTGTTAGCAGTTCTCCTGTCACACTGCTGCCCCTGGGAGACAGGTACTGGGAAGTGTCTGCCATCTCTCACAGAGCTGGAATGTTCCATGTCTCCATAGGGAGTCAAAGGCACTTAATTCCTTACAGGAGGTGTTTATGGCATCGGTCTCTAGGGCAGCACATAAATTGGAAAAAGGATCATGTGAGTACTCGTCCTTGCTGTTAATTACTTTGCCACTGAATAAAACAAAGCAACATAAAACGGCCTTAGGAAATATTTAGACTAGCTGGAACATAAGGTTGAAGGTTTCTAATCTGCTTTATGATGGATAGTCCCAGTAGTGCTGGGGATGGGAAGCAGTCTTCTCTTTTTTGGTTATAATATGGCTAGAAAATGTTCAGAGTGCAAACTAACTGCAAACTTCCAGCACCTCCCCATCTGCAGTGCAGCTGCAGTCCCTCTCCCTGATGTTTGCACAACACTGCAGCAGTCTTGTTGCTGGAAGAGCAGAAGTATTCCTAGGGAAACAGGACCATATATTATCCCTCTGTATGCTTTCCTAAGAAGTGTAAGTTGCAGCTGCTTTTTTTCTTTATCATCCATAAAGGTAAGTTATTCACAACCACTTTCACTCTAAATAGCTCTCATACATGTTTCAAAAATAGGACATATTTAAATGAAAGTGAAACCCTGTTTTTAATTTATACAAAGGTTAGTGCTTCTGTTCCTAAGAGTTGTCTTTGAATTGCTGTGAGAAGGTTACCTTGTACCTTCAAATATGCACCTTTATCTGACAGCTGGTCACACTCAAAGCCACTCTTTCCAGCTCAGTAATTTCAGTATACAAATGATATGCTATGAAAATAACATGACTTTTTAAGACCTATTTAAAAAAAAAAATCTTGGGCCTTTCTTTTGTGTGAAGGAATTTCCACACCTATAGACGAGAACTTCAGCAGTGAAATAATCTTCCCCATAACACTGAACACTGAACACAGAGTCTTTGTAGATCATAAAAATATAATTCCAAATTAAAAAATAGATTAGACATAACTGTCCAAAGAACCAGGGCTCTGATTTTGAAAATATCTAAGGTCAAGGGGGGAGGGTCTACTGAGTAATACTGGGCAGCATTTTGCTACTCAGAACTGGTTGAACATTCACAATACAGATTTTCAGTCAATCCCTTTCCCCCTCTACTCTTTCCTCTTTCTCTTTTTCCATCAGCAGTTTTTAACCAATAATCTTCAGAAGAAGTTTCTTGTGAGCAGCATGAAGACATTCCCATCCTTTGCGTTTCCCCGTGAACACCAGCAGTGATCATCTCTAGAAAAATGTGCATGTTTTGTTAAGCTCTGTCATTAATTTCAGTGCATGTATTGCCATGAGACATCAATGACAGTTTAACTGAGGGCTTAAATATTTTAAATTACAAAGTGAAAATATTTATGAAGGAGCTTGTCAGAGGCAAAATATTAAAACAAAACAGGTGCTTTTGCAGAAAAACAAATAAAATGTCTAACAGTAAACATTAAAAAAATCAATCATTAGTCATGATTCTTTTCATTAGTATTGAATTGCCTTCCAAAGATTTTGTGTCTAATAAAGTCTATGGATCTGCAATATTGTCTTAGCCCACCACTTGGTCTTCCTATTTGTGTGCTGTGGTACAGCTGGACAGATTATTTGCTTCATCAGAAAAACATCTTGGGATCAAACTAAGATGAAGGTTGTAAACAAATGGGGTCAAGTGTCTGAATTCCATCTTTGCTGTTTCCTTTGCATGTGCCAATTTTCACTCTTACTGTTAGAATTTCATCTCTGTTGATGACACCAAATACAGGAACTTCATTACGAACCCTTTGGTGACCAGGAAAACAAATGAAGCTTTCTGTCTTTGGTTCATGTTTCCATTGTTAAAATAAAATCAGAAAAAGTTGTCTATCATCTGAGATACCTGAGGCTTCTTGCCCAGTCTAGCTGGGAGATGTCTGGGAGACTGGAGTGGGATGTGGGACTGCAGTGTCATCCCGTGGTGAGGTGGACTCTACCTGGCGTTGCATCACTGCTGAAGTTGCATTCTTTGTTTCCCTTTGGCTGGAGGCAGATCCTGCAATGAGCAGCCCTATATTTTTATGTCAACGTGTGAGAGTTTCTTAGTATTTGACTTAGTTTATTTTCCTTCATCTCAGTTTTATACTTCACCTTTGTTTATACTGTCTTGAAGTTTGCACTCTTGCCTCTTTGAACACCGGAGTTTTGTTACAGCAAGCTATAAATTACTTATTGTCTATGGATTGCTCACATATATTATGGAAAAATGTTACTATTGGGTCTACTGAAAGAATGACTGGGTCATTCACAATAGAAGTCACGTTACAAGATCTTTAATGTAGTCTTTGGAGAGCAAAATGGCGTTTAATTGCCTCCCAGGTTTCTGATTCTCACCAGACTTTTGAGAACAGACCCTACCTGTGTAGTGTGGAGCAGAACAGTGCCATCAGATGTGCTGGCATTGTGTGATTCCCAGTAGGTGGCAATAAGGATGCAATCGTGGTAATTAGCAGGAGCAATGGAGGTGTTTTACTTACTATAGCTCTCTGGAGAACATACTCCAGGAAAGTCCTAATTTTCCCCATTGAAAAGAAATGTGATTTACTGAGAAGAAACATTGCTAAAACTTACAAAGAGGGGCCAGGCAGGGGCTCTTCCCTTTGTGCAGGGAGGCACCAAGAACCAGAAGGAGCTGACCAGGTGTTTGCAGCCACATCTAAAAAGCTCTGAGAAAGCACCTGAGTTGCCAGGAGGGTGGATTTGCTGTTGTAGGGAGCGTTTGGCAAGAGGTGTCAAGCTGAGATAAGACATCAGTTCCTGGTGCAACTGAAAAAGCCTTTCTTTAGTAGGGAAATCTGCTTCATCCTGGTAGGATCAACTGTGGATCACTGCTGTGAGGTGGCAAAGAGAAATGGAGTGGCCTTGAGATTCTGTACATCTGTGGTACAGTCAAACCAGCAGAGTGGATTACAAACATCTGCTTTACAAGAGGTGAGGGTAAGAAGGGAAACAGATTGCTTGGGAAGGAACTAAGTCTTCCTGTAAAGCTCTTCCATGGTGCTTTGTGTCAGAGGAAGCAGATTCATGCTGACACTGGGAGTGGTTGGTCTGCTAAAGATTAGAGAGTTGCTGCTGCCCTTGTGATAACTCACCCTGCAAAGAGGAAGGTAGTGAGAGCTGGTGGTTTGGCATAGTTAGGGACTGAGGTAGAACATTTGAGAAAGAGAAGCTTGCTCACACCTTGGTACAGGACTGTGGAATGGTATCTCCTTTGAGGATGACCCCTGACATAATCTCTGGTTGTTATTTGCCTTCTGCCCTTTATATAAAGCTAAACCCACGCAGATGAAATCCTTACCTAAAGGCTTTACTCCCACAGTTAAACTCTGATTTTTCCTGCCAAATGTTTTCTGAAACAGTAAGACTATGCAGGTAAACTGACCTTTACTGTACCTTCACACTGATGGCAGGGTTATTGTTGCAAAACTTAGTTTGCCAGGTAAACGTCCCGTTTCATTGATGTATCGTCCTGTTCCACTATAATCAACTGCCAAGTGACTTTGTTTCCTCACTCCAAACTCCTAATGGAGCTATTCACATTTTTTCCAACAACTATTGTTAAACTCAGTGGGTGAACTTGGCTGGCAGAAGTCCCGTTGGTTGCAGTTGAGGCCAGATTCCACATATTGCTGTTTCTCTGTTAATTAGTGGATTTATGTTTTTTCCCTTTGCAGTCTCCACAAACAATTGAAGGAGCTGCAGCGTGTGCTTCTCATGCTGTCTGCTGCTTAAGAGAGTGAGGGAAGGAATTAAACTGTTTAAAAAGCATTTATTCTTTGTGATGTAAATTTGATGACTTAATTGTAGGTAGAAAACAGCTTAGAGAGTTGGCCTGCCAGCTTTGCCAATATTGCAGTACATGAAATAACGAGTGCCTCAAGTATAGAGGGTTCCAGTAACTCAAACAGGGGAAACAAGTTAGGTGTAGCTTATAATTAGAGACTCAAAACTCTGTATCAGGTGCTGGCTGTAGTATGAATCCTGTCTTCATCTCAAGTTAGCAAAGAAATTGGGCTATTGCTTAAGAATCTTACTGTCTGGAGAAGCAGAGCACACTCCCCTCTTAATTCTGCCCTCCAGGGAAGTTTTACAGTGGTGCTGTGATTTTTTTTTTTCCTTTTTGCTAAGCAGTCTTTAACTTTCAAAATGTAGAAATACTGATTTTTCCTCCTGTTTTAGTGCCCAGAAACTTCACTCAGTGGAAGCTGCAGAGAATAACTGGCATGACTCAAAACACCAGGCAAAGCTCTGGCTTCGCTGGTGTGGGAAGGAGGAGAAAAATAGCTCTTGTCAGAGCAGCCACTGGTTGGTTGGAAATAAAGTGCTGTATAGTTTCAGCTGAAGTATTCCCTCTTACAACTACTTATTTTATTCATCTACTTTAAGGCAGCCAGTAAAATAATGTGGGAGAGTCATGTGCCAGTTCAGAATCATTTCTCCTGTGGATAATGTGATCAAAACTCCCCTAGGATGACAATAACCTTTATATTGGTGCAAAGAGCCTCATGTGATTTCTCGAGCTGGTGTGTGCTGGGTGTAGGGGGAGTGCAGCTGAACATGAGTCATCATGTAAATAATCATCAGTGTAATTAATTAGGCAATGTTTTGGTAAGAGTAGTATAGTAAGCTCACTGATAGTATAGGTTATAGTTTTATAATTACACCACATTAATCTGATTCTTCTTTCATCTTGCCTCTGTATTGCAAGTCCAGAAGTTATTATAATTTCTTCCCTCTCCAGTCAGCTGCCATTTCAAATGCAGCTGTACTTTTAATTACCCATCAGTGCTTGCTTGACCAGCCTGAAAAATATTCTTTCTTATGCTGGGATGTTTGGGATCAGGTCTTACTAAGTGACCAAAGAAAGGAAAATCTGTTGTGCCATGGGAAGTATTGAAGTCATCTTGCTGAAACTCTGCAACAGAATAATAACGTCAGAGCAAAGCTACAGGGCAAGGTGTTCACTAACATGAATGGGAATAGTGGGCTGACATGAATAGATCATCTAATGCTGCTACTGCTCCTTCACCCCCTTGCTTGTAATGCAAAGAGCTTTCCTGTTTGCCTGAACATAACAAATGGACCAGCTTCCTTTCTTGAAGGGGGGTTTCCATTCAATTCCCTTGTTTGCAAGGTTGGAATGTGGCCCCATGCTGTGCAACAGGTGAGCAGCTGCAAGTTCCTAGAAATCTGTTGCCCTGCTTCTGTCAGTTGTGACTGATTTTTTTGTTACTTTTTTTTTCTTTTCAGTCTCCATTGGTTTGCCTGTGTTCTTCTAAAACTGAAGAACGTTCATAGCCCTGGGAACATTTAGTTGTTGTCAGTAAAGCGTGTGTTCATAATACTTGGTGGGTTTTTTAATGAGGACTTCTTAGAGAAAAAACAAGAACCCAAACCACCCTTACTATTGTGTGTGATTTGTGGTGTCAGAGGAGCTAATTAAAAATAATAGGGAGGAAACTGCCCAGAAGAATAAAACTGGAATTGAATCCAAATGGAAAACTCAGTTTTGGCCTTTCTTGTACTTTCTCCTGAATTTTGGAGCTCTTACTTGAGCATCACAGGATAAACTTATTTTATAATATGCCTAAACTGGAGCAGAGAATCCAAAGTCATCTGAGTGTAGGTTGAGTATAGAACTCTCATGGCTTGTGTATCTGCACGTTTGCAACCTTTTCAATGTGTTTTTTTTAACTCTTTAAATACCTTGGGTTTTAATTACATACTTAAAAATACAATTATATGGTATTTTCTGTATTTTACGAGAACAATTTTAACGTTATCTTTGGAAAACTTTCTATTCCTATCTCATGAGCAATAACTGCTCCTGACCTTCCATGTTGCAATTCCTGTATAATTTCACTGTTTGTTGTCATTGTAGACCTCTTGTGTTCCTCTGCATAAAGCACAAATGAGTGCCTTGTGGGCTGGAAAGATGACAAAGTTCTACCCTCCTTACTTACTTTTCTGAGAATCTTTTTTAGATGTTTTACGAACAGAGAAAACTATATTTAACAATGCTAGTAAAACAAACTGAGAAGCTCCCAGGCATATAGACTGTTTGCCACGGGTTATAAATATCTGCCTAAGACTTATTTCAGAAGAAAGAACAGTGTGGACTCCTTTGCACTTCAACAAGAAAATTCTTGTGGCCAGTGGTAACGGATCCAGCTGGCGTTTTGATTAGCTCTTGATGGGAAACTTGCATTCAAGGTTTTTATTGTCACCATACAAGCTGTCCAAGTGTTTGTGCCACGTCCCCATGGAAAACAAAAGATGATGTATATGCAGTTTGGTTCTGGTGGGTTTGCTGCTACAACGAATATACACGTGCTGGCTTGAAAATGAGAAGAAACATTGAATTGTTAGGTTAGGGTTTAAAAACATTACTTAACAGATACAGCCTATTTTATCAGGCTTCTTTATGAGTAGGACAGAAGACAATAGAGGCTTTCACACTCTGTGTGTAGTGTGATGACTGGCTAGAGCCAATCCCCCAGAGGGGGATGATGTTGAGTCCAGTTTAGGGCACAGCTGGGCACACTCAGGCAGAGGGAATTTACTTGTGCCTGCAGGAGGTGACGTGGATGTGTTGGTGGAAACCACAGTGTTGTGTTTGCACACCAGAAGTGTTAGTCTGGCTGATTCAAGGGCTTTTGGGCATAGCATCATAGACTAGCCCACTTCCATACCTCTTTGAGGTAGTCTGGAAAACCACTCCAGGTTGTGGTTTCTGGGAGTGGCCTTTGAGGAACCTGCAGGTTTCCTGCTGAGCTGTTGGGTAACACTGTGTGTGTGAGAGTGCTGTGCTTAACCACTGAAGCAATTTCTGTGATAACATTAGGAAATTGTTTTTTTTAGCTTGGTGTGTGGATGGCTTCCAGGGGAATCCTTTCCTATGCTAGAGGAAGAAGAGGCTCATCTCCTAAGTTGTCACATGATGGTTCTTCATCCAGTGATGCTGTACAGTCTGTAGATATGTGCCAAAACACTATCAATTATTTGTTCTAACCACTCTTTCACATCAGTAGGTGACTACCTTATGTCAGTCACAACTGTTGCACTTCTTTCCCCAAATACATATATATGTGAGGTTAGATAATATCTTGAAATATTTTTTGTTATTTTTTAGAACAGTATATGAGCTGGTATTTAAAAACTGTGGGGGTTTTTGTTTGTTTGGGGGGTTTTTTGTTTTGTTTTTAATGGTCCTGAAGTCTCCAGCAGTGTGTTCAGAATGCAAATTAATCAAGAGTCCCGTGGACAAAATATCATGGGATCATGTAATTAGAACAATTCATATATAAAATGGTGCCAAATTGAAGTTGCATGGGCAGTTCTAATTCTGGAAATTCTTAATTTTGGAGTGCTTGGCTTAACAATAAAATGCTGTTTTATTGTAGTTCTTGGATGTAATTGAAAATATACTGGGATATGAACAAGTGAAGTAGGAAACAACACAGAACATAATTACAAGCAGATCTTCATTTCAAGCAGAGAAGTTAATCTTCCTTTGGACTCTTGGGCCTGTTTTAACAGGGTAATTAGCCATAGACCCGGTGGTTTCTGACTCCCAGTCCCAGTTCAAACCTCTGTGTCCTAATAAATGAGGACACACAGTTCTGTGACTGGGAGAAGCTGTCAGAGGCACATGTATTATGCATATTTGAACCATAGGGAAAGCAGTCAGGGCGAGCTGGACTCTGCTGCTGCTGCAAGGACGTACATCCAGCTGGTTCCAATGGAGCGGAGAACCACTGAAGCAATTTAATTCATGTGCATGGGTGAATTATTTTAACCCTCTTTCTTTTCCTTTACATTGTCTCTTATTTGAAAAACTGTACACTTAGAGCTGGATTCAGCCTGGCAGATCTGTAAAACAAATGAATTTGATTTCCCCTGTAACTTTTCCCACACTTTGTTTTTGCGTCATCGCATTCAGCTCTTCTGTTTCCTTTGCTAGAGTTCCATTGGCACTGCCAGAGGTGACTCACACCTGAATGTCCTTTTGTTGGGAATCTGGTGCAAATGGTTATTTCTGTCTCCCTCTTGTTCAAAAGGAGATCCTGTCTTCTAGAGCAGGCCCTTTTTCACTCATTCATTTCCTTTGCCTTTAAGCCTCAAACACCCTTCCAGTAGAGTCTCCTTTAGAAGATGTTTGGGTGGAGATGGGGCTCTGGCCTGTTTTGTGTGTTTTTTTTGTTTGTTTTTTTTTAATAATATTTACAATAAGAATAGGTAAAGATAAAAAAAAAGGTAAAGATAATTTGGAACACGTATTTCTCCCAGGCAACTGGAAAGGAAGGCTTTTGCCAAGCCAGAAAGATAAACAGTGAATATAAATTCTGAGAGTTGAAAGGGCAGCCTAATAGGGTAGAAAAAGTAGAAAAAATAAACACTACTGTTGGCTTGCTAAGAACGTTAACATTTCTCTCAGGTTTGCACAGTGATCAGTATTTAACACTGGCTGATCCTTTTTGTAAAACTGTTGACATGAGCGAGCATCAGTAGGAACAGGCTCAAACAGCTGCCACTGCTCCAGTTTTGCACTGTTTCTTGGAGGGGGAAGAAGTCGATGTTAAAAGCTTCCCAATGGGGCTATTGAAGTGAAAACCAAAAGAGCTGCTAGTTCTATGGGAAGATTATTCCCTTCGGCAAAATGTGTGTGTTGAATAATCTACAATTCAGACTTACTCTGTGTTCAGTTTTCCAACACACTTGCAGAGAACTCACCGTGCTTTAACACTTTCCCTTTTCCACCTCATTGTGGGTGATGCTGCTCTCAGTCCTGCAGTCCTGCAGCTAAACCAGTGTGATATCAAGAGGTGATCAGCAGAAATGCAGGAGCCAGAGCATCATCCTCCCCACTCTCTCTCTGGGGAATTTCTTACCCTTCTGTTTCTTAGACATTTCCAATGCTTTGTTCTGCAGGTAGCACACTTCAGCACATTTTTTCCTAAAGAAGATATGTTGCACAGCTCTATTCTCTTGCTTTAAGACTGCAGCAATGCCAACTAGTAGACTCAGTTTGAAGCTAAAGAAATATTAAGCTGCTTGGGATTTTTTTGTGTGTGTGTTATAAATAGAGGAGGAAAGATTAAAACTTTACACAGTCTGGAGGTAACTAAATCTACTAAATATTGTATTACTGTCTTTGGCATCAATAATTCAAAGAACTTGAGTTCAAAATGACAAAAATCTCACTTGGACAGCTGTAGCTGCAGGCACAACAGAAGGGTTTTGAGGCAGTTGTGGACTTGGGGCTTTTATGGCTATAAAGGTTGAAGAACACCTGAGGTCCCTGCAGTCATTAAAAGAAAAGAGAGCAGAGTGAAGCAGAATATTGCTGCAGAAAAGGCAAAGTAGGTTTTAGCATTCCCTACAATAGCATTGATAGATGTAAGGGTGCTGAATATATGCTGCAGCACAAGTAATGCTACCCCGAAATGGCAGATTAATTTAGGAATGTACTGAACACATTTATATCCAATTTGTGGAGTGAGATCACCTAGTCCCTGCTCTCTTTTAATCACTGTTATGGATGCAGAGACAGGAAGGTAGGACATGGATTTCTGTCGCCTGTAGGATGCAGGTATTGATCCATGTGCACACTGTGCCAGCAGGAGGATGGAAGGAGCAGGAGTTGTGATGCTATTCCAGCACTGCAGGACTGGTCTCAGTGTGTGCCCAGCAATGCTGGGCTGTGATCTCATCCTGGTGTTTCCCCAGCCTTTGATAGAGAGTGTAATGTTATAACAGTGACTGTCCAAACACTTGTGGACCTCAGTCTTGACTGAAAGGGTTTGTTACCTGTATTATCAGAGATGTACCACTTTTTTGTGTACCCCATCTTACTGGGCTTGAAAAAACACCATGGGAAACAATAAATGCTATAAAGAGGAAGAAATTACTAAAGGGGCATTACTAGCTAAGGAAACACGATGCTTTTCTGTGAAGAGCCTGATCAGGCTTCAGTCCTCATTGGTTCAAAGATGAAAGTATTTAACTTAGAAAGCCAACTCTACCTCCTGAAACTTGGTTATTGGCCAATGCAAATTGAACTTCCATCTGGAATGGGTTCATGAGTTGACCCTAAAAATCCTCAGATGATAAATTCAAGAATCTCTTCCACCAAATTTCCTCTGTTTCTAGAATTTCAAATGAACCTAATGCCCAAAAGACCAGAATATTCAGTTCACAGCTCTGGTCTTCATCATAAGAAATTGTTCTTGCAATACTTCTGGCTTAAGAAATCAGACCATAAAAGCCTCTTCTCATGAAATTTTCAACCCAATTTTATGTTGCTACACAGCCTGTAGCAAAAATTTTTCTTTTCTGGAATTCTTATCCGAACTTCATTGATAAAAGTTTTTCTTTACTGACTACTAACTTTCAAACCTCCAATGTATATGTGAGCAATTCTATTAAATTTAAACATCAATGAAATTACTCAAGTGAATAACTCAAAAAGATCACTCCCTTTAAAGTGTGAAGATAAAATTCTGATCATTTCTCAGAGCTCTGTTTGAACTCAATGACACTCCTGAGAGCAGAGGATGAAATCTTTGTTGAACATGATTGACATTTTGATGCTATGTGTTGTATGACTTCCTCCAATAACCTCATAAAAAGCCCATGGAAATAATTGGATCAACTCATGGGTGAGTAGAGCAAGTTCTCTCTCCCCTTTAGGCTGGGAGTGAGTTCTTCTTCTGCCACCTGGCCCAAGTCCTGTGAAGTCCCTTGGCCTTTATGATTTTCAAAAACACACTTTTCTTAGAATATCTTGAGTGGGATGGGACTCATGAGCATCATCAAGTCCAGCTCCTGGCCTTGCACAGGACAATCCCAAAAGTCACACCATGTGCCTGAGAGCATTGTCCAAAAACTTCCTGAACTCTGTCAGGTTTGGGGCTGTCACCACTTCTCTGGGGATCCTGTTCCAGTGCCCAACCACACTCTTGGTGAAGAAGCTTCTTCTAATATCCAGCCTAACCCTCCTCTGACACACTTCATGCCATTCCCTTGGGTCCTATCATTGGTCACCAGAGATGAGAGATCACTGTCTTCCCCTCTGCTTCCCCTCCTGAGGAAGCTGAAGACTGGGAAAAGGTCTGACTGGACAAGCCAAGTGACCTCAGTCACCTCTCCTAAGGCTTCCCCAGAAGGGAAGGATTTTGCCAGGGTGTCCCCCAGTGTCCCCTGGAGCCAGCTGCTGCCTCTGCAAGAGGCCCTTGAAGGTCTTTATGTAAGATTAAAAAGTAACATATTTAAAACTCAAATTGTCAAAACTTCCTTTAATATACTTTAGATTAAGGCCTTTACTCCTGCTGACATATTGCTGGCTTTTAAATAAATCTATGTTATGTGAGTGGTTAATGCAAATAGTGAGTTTAATACAAAACCTTTTCCTTTAAGCAACATGGCTAAGGATATAAGTAGTGTATTCCCTTTAATATGTTGTATCTGCATTATATATTTCACTTACATTTTAATATAATTATGGGTACAAATTGTTCACATTTGGTTTTATGAAGCCCTGAAAAGTTATGTCTCGTGAGTCAACATGTAATTTCCTTCTGCACAAATTACAGAATTATGCATTGTAGCTAAGTACATTGAATAATGGTAATTTACAATTGAATTCCTATGGATTTACATATTACAATCACATTAATGCCAAAGGAATCCACGATATTGTCAAATAGGTTAATAATGGTTACTGTTAGCACAGAGAATACCAGTGGAATTAATAATGATTAACCACTTACTTTAAATGTATGCAAAGTTATGCAGCTACCTTGAAATTACAAAATTGCCAAAATGTCATGGAAAGTAAAGCCTGGAAAGTGAATTAAATGTCTCTGTTATGCAGGGTTATCCCTACACAACTCTGGGCCTTCCTGGGCAGCTCTGTTCAAATCTGAAAGCCACTAAAAATTAGACTCTCCTGAAACTGTAAAATTTTTCCTGCTTTCCAGTGTACTACTTGTCATTTAGACTTGCAGTTCTGCTGTCTGCTCCATTCGTGTTTCTCATATCTTTCTTATAACACACAATGCCACTGACAGAATTATGTACTTAGTCATATGCACTGTCCTAAAAATGCCTTTCCATCAGTTCTTTGCTGTTAAGATCACTGGTAGGGCCATGAAGTCCAGTAAGAGACTCCCAGAGACCAGTCTGTCTTCATTCTAATCTTTCCCAAAACAGTTTGTCCATGGGAAGCTTTTGAGATAAGCAACCAAAAATAGATGTTGAGAAATTGGTACTACTTGGAGATTAAACCTCAAATCTGGACCCAATACATTTTCTGCACTGTGGTATCAGCTTAGGAACTCTCTGTGCTTGGGAAATCTCTGTTCAGGCTCCTTTCAGGTGTAGTTTCCCCTTGCTCATGTACAGCCAAGCATGATTAGCCTTGGGATGAGGGTTCAAGTGTCTTTAAACCAGAGGTGATTTGAGCCTCATTCCACCACTGTTAATCCAGGTAGTGCAGGGATGTATTCAGCCTCATGCCTGTCTCAGAGGACAGTCAGGACCTCTCCTTTGGAGGCTGTGTCCGGTTCAGAGGCAGAGACTGAGCAAGGAACACGGGCTCCCACATCAGGGAAATGAGCACTGCTGTGCTCTTCTGCAATTTGTGCAGACTCCTCTTATGTGCTTCTGGTGCTGTGTTGACAGTCAGCTCCTCGTGTTTGAGTGTTCACATGTCTGTCAACACAGACACGTGAAAACTTGGCTGTGTGGGACTCTTTCATGAGCTGGTGTGACCTTAGGTCTTCTCTGAGAAGAAAATGCAAATACACTCGGGAGAGCGTGGAGGAAGGATATAAATGGCACTCCAAATGGATGAGGCTTGTTATTTGTACAGGCATTAATATTTAACTGTCCTCTTTCACAGGCTATTACCACCTGAATTTGTAGGATGTCAAAGTTTTCCTGCTTCGGATGAAACATAGATTTAATCCTGGCAGACTTGAAAGGCGCTCAGATTTTATTTTCTCCATCACAATACACGCACTGCATTCGAGATGTGTTCAAACCTGCAAAGCATTCAGCCCTGGGCCTTGACAGCCTTGGCTTTGCATTTCTCCTTCTTTGATTAGTTGGGGAAAAGCAGCCTCATACAAGGGGGTTTTGGTGTGGTTTTGTTTTACCCTTCTGCTCAGCATGAGTCAATGGCATGTGAGCTGCAGGATTGTGTATTAATGCTTCAGTCAAAGAAAGAACAGGATTTTGCTCATTGTCTCGGCCTGTTTGAGGTGGGTGACCACATCCACAAACAACAAGGCTGAACAAAATATTGAGACTTTGCACCTGCTTCTAAAAAGAGAGAAGGAAAGGATGAAACAAGAAATGTTTGTTTCTTCCTGCATAGTTCAGAGCAAATAATTGCTGCCAGTTGAAAAGGGTGCTGTGGAGAATGCCCCGCTGCCAAAGGTTGGTCTTAAAAAAAACAGAAAGTAAAGTTATTAATTATGATTTTGTGAAATAGAAAAAATAATCCATGACACCACCTTGTCTCTGTACAAGCAAATGGCTAATAAGCCACTTCCAGAAAGCAGTTGGTTTGCTTCCTTCACCAGAAAAACAAAAACATGCTTAAGCTTTGATTTCGGACAACCTTTTGGTGAACAGGAACAGTATAACGAAAAATATTCTTCTAGTCAATTTGCACATTTTATGGGGATCTGTCTAGAAGGTGGCTGTTACAGGAAGATAAGGATTCTAATTTTGTAATTGAGTGCACTCTGAAAAGACAATTAGGAACTAATGTGATAAGTAATTGTAAATTATAACAGCAGAGGAAACCTGATTCACAGTTCTCTGCGGAAACTGTATTTGCGTATTCAAATGATGCATCTGTACTTTTATTTTCCCTGCATGTACATTTTATTTAATAAAGCTAGAAAAAGATTTCTCTACGGTTTTGCTTTAAAAAACAGGAACTAAAAAAATGCAGATGCATCTCACTCAGCCTCATGCTAATCTCAGAGCAGTACTGGAACTGTGCTAGGTAGGATTTGGCAGCTCTGCCACTTATGAAGAATTATATGGATATGGTGCCTGCTATCTCTGGCCTTATGGGTTTTACAGGATTTTGATCTATGTCTCTTTGTCTGGGATAAATGCCCAAGTGAGTGGAGAGAAGGAAGAAGTTTTAGTGCCTTTGTTATGGCAAGAGAACAACACTGAGGTCTGTTTGTGTAAATCCTGATGCTGCAGGTTACAGTGATAGTTCCAACACTGTGGAGCTGAAGCCACAGGCTGAGCAAAGATGCTGCTTTGATTATGGTGCTGCCTTATTGCCTGGCACAAACGTGCAGTTCCTCCATACACTCTGTGTTCTTGCCTTGCAGCAAACTTTCCACACGGTGTTGTTTTTATTTCTGATCATTAAAGTAGGGGCAATGTTTTTGTGCCACTGGGGAAACAGTGATTTTTAGGGAACAAGCACTCAGTGCCCGTGGGCAAGGTGTCCCAGCTGCTCTAACACTGTTCTTCTCTAAGCAAGTGTGGCACCCTGCAGATGGTTCTGTTGCAAAAAGGTGTCAGTAACACCTATCTCCTTACACTTACTGCTCCAGGGAGGTTCCAAGAACTTCCAGGACCCTCTGTCAAACGTGGCTAGAGCAGGCACTATTTGATGTAAACATCTGTGAACTCTCTCTGCACTCTGCTCTGATTTTTTAACATTTTTTTTTTAAATTCTGATTAATTCTATGAACAAACTGCTTGAGTATCTTCTCCCAAGGGTTTTAGCATAAGTATCAAGATAGTTTTGAGGAGCTGGAAGTTTATTATTAAAAAAAAGTTTTTCTTATCCTCTTAAGACACCTTGTGACTCTCTGCTCCAAAGATTCTGTGCTAAATAATTTACTAAAACATTACCTAGGAATATTTGGGTGGGAGTGAAGAGTGATCCCTAGCTGAACCAAATTCATTCTGCTTCAAAGACTGAACTGGACTCCAGCAGAAGTGCTTACCTGAAGCTGTCAGCAGCTATAAACCATCTGCCCACACCAAGGGAGGATGTGCTGGTCTGGTACATAAAGTATTTTGATGGGCAGCCCCCAAGCTGATAACCCTGCTGGACAGACTTGGAACTCTTTTCTGCTAAAATGGCTGTATGCCAGTTCTTAAAGCATTTTTCATTTTCTTAGGGCATTTCTTCTAGGAATCACTTCTGGATCTTTGTTTATGGTGCTGCTAAAGTCATTTAAAGGAAATTCAGCTTTTAAAGAGAATATTTCAAGACTACGTTATGCTGATCTTAATCAGCTCGATGTGATTTCATTTTGAGATCATATTGTTAATCGTGACTTTTTGTTTTCTTGGAATTCATTTTAACTTAAGTGTCAATCTGTTCTTCATGAGAGAAAGCTGTTGGAATTTTTTTAAGTTTATAAATATCAAATATTTTGAATTCTGGGCCGAGAAGGACATTTTTGAAAACTTACACCCTGTTTTTCACATTCCTGTAACTGCAGTTGATGGAGTTTTTGCACATAATCACTAACTCTCTAAAAGTAGCTGGTCATATATAGTGTGTTGAAATATCTCCTATTTGTTCTTTGCAACAAAAACAGTTCTCTAAGATTCTAGTGGCAGTAAAAATTCTTAAATTAATGAAAGTGTAGTTTTTTCACTTCCCCTTAACAATGTCACAGCCTGTTTCATGGCATATTAATAAAAAAACTTTTTGAATTTCCGATTATGAAACTGCCACAACAATTAATAATTTAGTGAAAGACCATGCAAACAAAATTAAATACTTGCAGGAATGACTTCTTGATGTTAGATTTAGGGAAGGGCACATAAGAAATGATGCTTGTCCATTGAAAAAAACAAAGAGTGAAACTGCTCTGCAGTTGTCCCACACTAGCAGCCAAGTTATTGTCTGAAATTCGTTTTAGAAAACAAACCCATTCTTGGGTAGGGAAGAGGGGAACTATGATTAGTTTATCACTGCTGAAATCACGCTAGTGCTTAAATCAGTCAAACTCCTCATATTCCTTCTCTCAATTTGCACAGTCTATAGACTCAGGTCTGCTTCAGATACAGCAATGCCAATCTAGCAGGTGCTAAACCTACAGTAATTTTGTGTATCAGCATTTTTTTCACTTGATAATAAAACTTCCACACTAGTGGAAGCTGCTGGTACATGGAGACTTTAGTGCCACCATAAAAACAGCACTGTAGGAAAACAGCCTTAAGCTGAGAATGGATGAGTGGCTTCAGAGTTGTTATATGGTACCTCCAAACAGAGCCAGGATGGCAGTTCTGAACAGAATCCCAAATGATATCCTTCTCTCGAGTTTTGTTGATATATGGTGAAGGAGCATGTTGTGGTTTGGTTGAAAATACACTGCTGTCTTGCAATTTGTCATAGAAAGCCCAGCTTTCTGTGAATTGCATATAGTTCTCTATTCAAAGCTACTAAACTGGTATTTATGGCACTGACTGTCCTCATACCAGGCAGTTTTCTCCAGGCTTGCACTATTTGTCCTCGTGCCTCCAGAGTCCCCTCTGGTAAATATGCTCTACAGGGAAAATAAGGTACAGCAAGACCAGTACAAGAGAGATGTTTTTGCTAGACAGAATTTAAAATTACAAGTAGACTTGGGAAGAATTCTGAAATCTGTGAGTGATTTACTAAACTGGGGACTGTTAACCTTGATTTTGGTTATTTCTTGAGCTGACCTCAAAATATTTCAAAGGTGAGTAACTTCTACATGTGGCAGTCTTGATCCTATTGTATTGTAGCTATTGTGATGGGCTCTATCCACACACATAAGAATTCAATAGGAACATTTATATGGGCTTTGCAGCCTGTCCTGGGTGTCTGGAAAGAAATAAATGCATATAGTGCAAATGTGCAGTTAGCAGGTTGGATATATGCAAAGCAGATAAAAAGCCAGTGTTATCTTCCAAAGAGCAGGGATATTAAACAAAATAAATTCTGTGTTGCTCTGGAAAGCAGGTTTAAGTTTAGATTGTTGCTATTGGAGACCACTTTATTTCTGTATAAATGCTCAGATTTTTTCATTAAATGTCACTGATTCCATCAAATATGAATCCTGACCTGAAACAACATCCAATCAGGCACCAAGTGGAGATGTGTTAACATGTATGAGCCAATAGCAGCACGAAGGTTTTAGATGTCTCCTTAAAAACTGGGGACAGATTTGTGTGTGTTAAATGATTGCTATCAAGTTAGTGTAATGAAAATTACATGAGTCTTTTGGTGGCAATTACTGAGTAGCAAAGTACGAGTTAGTAAGACTCTTCTGTGGCTGAAGTCAGAATAAAAGGGGCTGCAAGAGTGCTGTTCTTAGTGGGTTCCTAAATATTGTAATAATTTTAATCAGAGGAGTTTTTAATATATATCTGTCTCATCTGAACTGGGCAGGGAAAAAACCCTAAAACAAAGCAAATCTGTCAAAATGTTGTTCCTGAATGTTATCCAAATTCCTGCTGATGTGGAAATCGCCATGTGCACCTAAAAGCTGGGGCCATTGCCTGCTTCTCTCACCAGCTTTTGGCTAACATCACTTTATGAATCTCATCAAGGAGCACTTTGCTATTAAAACCTGTGTTGACTGTAGAGTTATTTAATTACATTCAATTAAATATCTCTTGCTTAAAGAGAAAAAAAAGAAATTAATTGGTGAGAAAGATTGCAAATGTCATCTAAAAATGATGTTGAATCAGATTCCTCTGGGACATTCAATTCACTCAGAGGAGCTCTTTGGGGTACAGACATATTGTTTATTAGACAATAATAGCTCTGTTAGTTCTTTGTCAAGCAGGTAAAAGCCTTTTGGCAGTTTTACACTGCTGAAATTGCTGTCACATTCAGAACTTCTCACAGGAAACTAAAATGTCAGTATGAAATTAAACATTAAAATTTAAAGTGTTTGTCAAGATACTGCAAACAGATTCTTGTGAAAATATATATTATATATAAAATATATATAGTATCACACATGCACTCAGATACACATGCATATATATATTCAAAAGGAACATCTAAATTCTCTTGTGAATATGTGTGTATATATATACTTATAAATATGTAATCAAACAATCGTGGTTTGTTGATTCCCATACTCTTCTCTATACTCGAATTCCTAAACTTGATGGCCTAATTACTATGAAACTTTTTTTTCTCTTCCACAAAAATAATTGCTGGAAACTTACACTAAGAATCTGAAGCAGCACAAATTACCTTCAGACTTTGATGTAGTGTTTGTTTGGAGCTGGTGCTCACTAGAGGGATGTGATGCTGTGGGTAATGCACAGATGAATTCCCTGCTGCAGAGCAGACACCAGCTGCCTCTCTTCCAGCTTTAAAAGACAATGATTCACTGCCAAGCCAATAAAACCCATTAATATGTTCATTACCCAAACCAGGAGCTAACTAATACAGAAGGTGGTAGACTATATAAGCACTGAGGAAAATTTCTACCTACCACCTTCCTCCCCCTCAAAAAAAACCCCAAACAAACCCAGCCCAAACCAAAAAAAACCAAACCCAACACCATCCGAAGAAAAACCAACAACCCAGAACACCCTTAAAATTCAAAGAAGAGGTTAACGTTTCGAATAGTTTCAATTAAAAAGATTGTTTCTCAGGGTGTTTAACAGGTACTATCAGTCTCCCATTCAATAATTAGCCATCAGCTATGCCTCAGACAAGACCCTTTTTCTTGCTGTTCACAGACTTCTAGTGGTACTGTAGAATTGAAACCAAAAGCCCATTTCACCCAGCCAGGAATCCTCTCTGATTTTTAAGTGTGGGGCTTTCTGTTGCCTATCAGTTTTTACTGGATAAGAGCCTGATGAGGTGCCATTGGGAATTTTCAGTTGCCTGTGAGTGTGTGGTGTTTTCTCCTGGCTAAAAATATTGAATTCCTTTCATCTAACATACTAATCTTAAGAAAAAAAAAATCAACTGACATGTTATGGCACTGTAGTGGCTCATTCTGTAATTGAATCTGTTTTTGCTTTCATACACAGGTAAGCTCCTGATGCTGTAGGCCTCTATTTTATACCTGAAAACATATGAATCCCATGAATAGAACTCATTTTTATCACTGAAACTACTTGAAGAAGGAATTATGAGCCCAGTCATTGCTGCCCTTGATTTATCTAAGCACAGTGCTCATCCTGAGAGTTGAAGTAGCTTTAAAGAAGTGAAAAAAAAGCTTTGCCTAAACCATGAAAACTAAAACTGTGACTTTTTTTGTCTATTTCTTTTTAAAAAAGCATTAGAAATTAATTTTCTCTAGAAGATATCATGAAAATACTCCATTGAGCATGATGAGTGATCTAGGTAAGAGTTAAATAATGAAATTAGAGCTGGTAGCACTTCAGTGACCTGTGTACAAGTTGGCAGGCAGGGAGTGCCAGGAAAGCCCTCCAGCCTCTTTTAAGACCACATAGCTAAAGTTTCATGGAAAAATATTTTCAGTGCTGTGTGAACTTCAGTGTTCTGTGATTCCTGTGACCACTCTGAGAGTTTCTGTGTAATTTGGCTCGAGCTGCTGTTTGACATGTTTTCTTATTCACACTGAACAAGAAGGAGAGTCACCAAGGGTCAGAATGAGATTGGGACATAACAGTCACGTGTTTCAGGGCCACCTTGTCACTCATGAAGTGACTACGTGGATATTTTCAGGTAAAGACTTTTCTGAGCCGTCTGTTGGGTGAGAAAGGTCAAACTGTGTCACTGAAAGTCTGTCTGGGTAATGAAGGTATGAAACTGGTTGTGTAGGAATAAAAAAAACAAAGTCACTTCCAGAGATGCCAACAATATGACAAGATTTTCCCCAACAGTGAAACTATTAGGTGCCTGAATTTTCAGTCCAGAATAAAAAGCAGAGGGAGGTGGAAGAGGAACAGTGTTCTAGGTGATAAGTGGTTATTCCCTGCTAACACAGGTTTATGTTAACATATTTTAGTTTAATAGGGTTTTTAAACGTCAGCCAATTACTCTCTGGTATTATTAGTGTTTTAGCATTCCCAACATAAATTAGGGTATATTACAATTTGAGGCTCTTGTACGGCTACGCAGGTTATTTGTTCAGGGTACCATGAGCATCAATTTGGTTCACACATATAATTATAATCATCATATCAAGAGTGTATGGAATGTTCCAGCACATGAATCTCTAATATTGAGTAATTCCTTATAAAAATGAGGCAGCCCATATGGGTGAACAGATGAAACACCGATAAACACTGTGAAATAGAGCAGATGCATGAGTTATGCCAAAGGTTCTTCACTCCTAATATTTACTGTCCATGGGGAGAGAGAATTAATGTATAGCACAGATCTGAAATTCTAGGTGCTAAATTCTGCAATGGCATTATGAAGCAGAATCACCAGAGGTATTGCTATAGATGGGGATACTGCTTTAGAGTTCTTTTTGTGGCTGATAGTGTAAGGTTGGTTAGAACAATCATGAAGGGAGTGTTGGACTGCAATCCTGGTGAATGACACCTAAATAATGGAGCAGAATGTTACTTGGACAGTGCTCTCTGTAATGACTTTGTTTCTATTGTTCAGAATAATTGATGTAAATTGAACATTTTCATCTAATGTGTTTTGCAGCTGGAGAAAGACAGTTACTTATTACAGCCTGATTGACTTGAAGTATTCATTTTAGGTGGGAGCTGAAAAAGCAAGAAAGATATCTGCTTCAGTGTTTATCAGTTACTTTATTCATCTGTGATGAGTTACTTAAGGCAAATATAGTGGATGGGTACACAAAGTGTTGGCTTGTACATAAACAACGAAAGGTTCATATGTTTCAACTGTTTATAAAACTTTGGTATTGTGTGATTAGGTTTTGTAATAAGGCTCAGTACCTTGCAAGATGACACATGATTTTAAGAGTTTTTTGATGGCAAAAGCATCAGGATGTGTGAGCAGGTGTTGCTCCCTCTTCCCCAACCCCTGAATTCATTGAACTTTGGGCTCTGACATGCTGGGTGAATGTTTCTGTTTGTTCACTCCCAGTCTCTGCCTGTGCAGCCAGAAAGAGGTGCAGTTTTGAGCAAAGCTGGGCTACATCTTTTACTATGTGCTACAGCGGGGAAAGGTTGATTTAGTGAAGCCCAGTACCTTTATTCAGACCTTAATTATAACTCCACAGATAAAGGAATATTGCTTTAAGGCTTGATCAAACTTGCCATATATTTCCTTGTGACAACAAAACTGGAGTGTCTTATGTTTTGACACATGTAGGTGTTAAAATTAGAGGTAACAGAGATGAAGTGTGTGGCTAATTCTGCTGTTTTAGAGTCAGACGCAACCCAGGCTGCTTTCCTGCAGCCAGACCCAGACTTCTTAATGCAATAATCTGATTGACTGTATTCAGTATTGTTCAGGAAAGCTGCTTTACCACAAAATTGGAAAGGGTGTTTTGGGATGTAGTTATTAGAAGTGTCTCGCAGCACACCCAGCTAGTGTTTCTATAAGCATTAGAGTCAGCGAGATTTATTTCAAAGATACAGCTTATTGGAGAAACCCAGCCTATTAAATGTCTGTTTGCAGTGATGGCCTTGTGGAGATGGGATTGGTTGTGCTCAGCAACGAAATGAAACCCAGATTGTTATACACAGGCTGCGATGGGCACTGATTTCTTAGCATAAAGACTGCTTGGTTGCTCAGGATTTCTTACTGTTTAGTTAAAATGTGTTGAATGAGAGGGTTGATCTGTCTAAATGATTTGACAGGGAAAGAGATGAAAGTGTGTTTTATCAAAATTAATGGAAAGCAACGGGGAGACGACTCGTGAACAATTTATTCATGAAACTTCATTTTCGTTCATGAATTTGCTGCAAACAAGTGGTGATAATCAGATGCATTTGGATTTCTTTTTGTACCTTCGACTAATTCCTCATCAGGGGTTCACTGTTGAGTTGGATGCATTCTGCATCATTTGAGCAATGTTGATTGGCTCACCTGTGTCACTGCAGATCCTGCTCCCTGATGAGAGACACAAAACTCTCGTTGCAGAGCTCTTCATTCAAACCCAGCTGATTCCCCGGGGAATTTTTCCAACTTACTGTACAGAGATGATACTTTTATCTGTGGGCCGGGCAGGGATCAGCAGAGCAAAAGTAATTAAACTTGATGTGAAGCGAGGGAATGTCTTTATTTCCAGTCTTTACAGATTTCTCTCAGGGTGAAAGCAGGTGAGCAGCACCAGGGCGATGGCTCAGGCTGCTGAGGTGGACAAAAACCAAGGACCAAGTCCTCAGAGTGTGTGAGATGGGGAGAGGGCCATTGAAAGGGGAGTGCTGAGTTAATTTGTCAAACAGCAGGACCTCTTACTGCCTTGCAAACCACAATTATCTGCAAATGCAGCTCACAGTACATATGTATCAGCTCCTCATGGTGTAAATCAGGTGGAGGGGGGCAGAGAATTGGAGGTTTTTCTTAACACCCTGAATAATAATGAGGCTCCCAGTGCTGTGCTGGGAGAGGCAGCTCTTAACAGCTCTCTCCTATCCCTTTCTGAAAGCAGTGAGACCTAGAAAGCTCTGCCTCACAAAATAAAAACCACTGGTAACAAATCATGGCAAGCATTTCCTGGTGGTCATTGGTTTTCTGCTTAATCTATACCTTGCAAAAGAAAAATGTAACCTGGTACACCTTCCTGAGAGCGTTGCCACTCCTTGTGCCAACCAGTGCAAGCAGAAAAGATGGCAAAGTGCCTTTTATAACCTCCTCAGGTCTGATAGTGCTCTGTTCCATTACTATGTGTCTAGGAGCCAATGAATCCCAGGAGTATGTTACCCACACTCTTCAATGCATGCTTAAATACTTTGTGAGCTCATTGAGACCGAATTTTTCATTAGGGTATTTAAAGAGCAGACAATGTCAGAATATTCCTTCAACTGTGGTGGGGTTTTTTCCCCGTAGCAATATGTGCACAATTTTATATACAGCACAGTGTGTCATAGTAGGTTGTTTACAGCTGCTTCTATATAATATTTAATAATAACTCTGCCAATATTGCTGGAGAGATGTATGTTTTGTTTTCTGGGAGACATTTAGGAAGGATTCAGGAGTAAGTAATATTTCCATAATCTAAATTCATGCTCTACCCAAGAAGGCTGTGTCTCAGGTACATAGAATTATGTCTCACAAAATGGGTTTATTGCTATAACTATCTCTTTTTTATAGTTCAGTTGTTAAGCTAAGTAATGATGTATAGCTGCTTACAGTAACATAATAACAATTCTTTCACATTCTTCATTCTTACAATCCTGTCTTATACCCCTTAAATATACTCGTTGAGGGCTTTGTTAAATGAAGTCTCGGTGACATATTGGTAACAGTTTCTTTCTTAAAACAAACAAGAAAAAACGGACTTAGAAAAAGCACCTCTCCAATTACTGTTGTTATTACCAAAAGAGATGAGACAGCATAAAAGAAAAACCTCCTCTGAAAGGCTTTTTCCTTCGAAGTTCAGACCTTTAGAAAACACTAATGCCATAGGAAGAAGAAATCTGTACCTTTAAATAAAAATTAATTTTTATGATAAATGTCACCTTTGAAACAGGACTACAGGAGAAATTGCTCAGTAGTATTTGACTTTTTATTTTAGTGGCAAATGTAAAACCTGGAGACCAGATCTTCAACCATCATAAAAGAGAACAGCCACTACTTGACTTGTGGTTGTATAGCACTTCTGGATCATGCTGAGTGTAATAACTCCTAAGTTTCAGAAATCACACAGTGAAAATCTTTCCCTTCTAATTAAGGAAAGACAACTGAGCGGTAAAAATAAAAGAAATACTTTCTATATTAAAAAAAAAAAAAAAGAAAAAAAAAAGAAAGCCTTGTCTGACAGTTGGTATCTTTCTCCCCAGAGGAGCTGAAGCAATTTTTAGATTATTTTTCCCCCTGTTGCTGGAATCTGTGGAAATGGCACGTCTCAAGCAGCCTTGGTCATAGTGGCATAAGAGGCTGCTTACTTTTTAATGCAATTGGGAGCTTATGAATTTCTTTGTGTGTCTCAACAGGAGTGTGTGGCTGGTTGGGGATAGCTGAAGTTATATGCATCTTCCTTCCTTTGGTATAATTCCCTACCGAAGACTTATTCAACACAAATATTCCCCTAAATCCAAGCTTTGGTACAACTGTCCCGTGGCTGTGTGCTGGATGGTGAGAAGGCCAGTTGGTGTTGTGGCCACGGGCATCCCAGACTAGTAATTCATATGCTTACAGCTTATTTTTTCATAGAAGGGTTGAATCTGGTTTTTAAAGTCCTCATGCTGCAGTGAGGTGCTCCTGTCTGCCCTGGAGCTCTGGCTGCTGTGCCAAAGCCTGGACTACAAGGGCCTTCCCTCAGCTACAGCACTAATGCAGCTGCTGGTGCCTTCTCACCTGGTTCTTATGAGGAAATCCTTATGAGAGGACACTTCCACTTGTGTTTTCCCCCTGGTTCTGATGCCAGTGGGTTGCTCCTTTGGTTGTTGTGAGGGATTGCCTGGTGGTCTTTCAGGCATCCCAAACTGAGTGGCACTGGGGAGACGGAGTTCTCAGCAGTTGATACTTTCAGAACAGGGTATATGACAACAGCAATAGAAATGCAGTCACTTCTGAGGCAGCTCATGGAAATGGAAGTGCTTTAACTGACAGTGTTTTCAGTGGCACAGGCCCTGGGGAGTGTCAGACAAAGGAAATATTCCATGAGATTTTAGGAAACAGAGTCTTATTCAATTATTCATATTTTCACTGGGTTTTCATTTTTTTTTTGAGAATTGCATAAATTGTTTCACACAGTCTTGGTTTAGTTTTGAGGATTTTTGTATGATTTCTTTTGTTTAAAGAATATTAGAAACACTATTTGAAATGGTAACTCTGCTGCAAATTTCAAAGGGTTTAGAGACTGCCTGGAAGTCAGATGGAGTTGGGAAATCAAACCCTCCAGCAAAATCTTAGTTCTCATGTCCATCATTAAAATTGACCTGTAAATAGCTTAAGGGCAAATAGAAGGCAACTTTTTTCCCTTATGTGCTGGAATATGAACACATAATTCAGGAAGATGATACACAGACTGAAAAGAGAAGCCAGATATCACAGGATACTGAAGTCTTTTGGGGAAAAAGTGAGCTGGGGACAATGCCATTATCAAACCAGAGTGCTCTGGTATAGGTGCAAAGCACCCACAGCTTTGCATCTCCATCTACTTGTTTTGTAACTTCCATGGGGGTTTGGACAAAACCAGCAGCTGGATGTATTTAAAATACATCATCTGGAACACAGAGCCCTGATGCTTTTCTGTTTTGTATTGTCATTGACAAAAGAAGAAAGTCTGGGGGTTGACACTTTCCAGCATAGGCATGAGGAACAGGGTGGGTTCTGGGACCCTCATGGTGCCAGTAGGTCATAACTAGGAAATACCATGTGGGCCAAGGTCATGCTCATTTACTGTATGAACATGTGAGTTTACTTAAAGGTGGTTTCTTGAGAGGCAGGATGGGAAAAGAGAGGTGTGCTTGAGATGGCAAGAGCTTGTTGTGGAATAGAGAGAGGCCTTGACTTCTAGACTGACCTTCTGTTGAATTTAAACCACTTCTTTGGCTGAGGAAGAGAAAACCCTGAGCAATCACAGCTGTGAGACGAGTTGATCCCTCTCCTGGGGGAGATAGAAGGGCTTTGTTGCCCAACACAAGGGAGTCCTAGAGGGAGCTGTCCTGGATGCTCACACACCTCCTCTGGTTGCTCAGAAAATTAAGGCTGTCTTGGTTATCCCCAGGAGACAGCAATCTCCAAGTAAGAGACATATGTTAACGCTGTCTGTTTTAATATCATCTTTCTGTTATGTCTTGTTCCTACTGGGAGAATAAACTATTTTGAGTATGAGCAGATTCTTTGTTTATGGAGCACAGCGGGAGGAGCAGACTATATCAAACACAGTTAGACATGGAATACGCAGGGAGCTTCTAGGACGTGGTACAAGGGTGGTAGAGGGATCAAATGTTGGCCCAGAGTACTGGGAAGGGAGAGTCAAGCAGAGAGGAGCACCTAACTCTGAAAACAACATTTGCAACCCGAAGTTGATTGCATGTCCCAGTTACTAGACCTCACAGAGGTGATCTCAAAGGTGAGATGCATTTGTTATCCATGAAGGCAGGATGAAAATACAGGTCCTCCCCGATCCGAACAGTTTTATAATTTTTGACTTGTTGATTTTAAAACTGGGTTTCTCTATTTTGTAAAGGGCAACTTTCAAAGATAATAGAGTTATTTATTTTAATAAGTGATGGTGATACCTTAAAAAACTAGCTCAGAACATGATTAACACAGACCTTCTTGATACTTCATATTTTCAGAAAATTACTCCAAAATAAAGGCAAAGGTAAATTTTCTTTGCAAATTTTTATGCTGACATAAACAATACAGTATCGAACTAAGTGCTTTGTGGTTTTTCTTTTTTTTTTGGTTCTGTTCAAACTTACAATGTTCTTCCCAGAATATCTGTATAAACCCAATTATAATGCAATAGTTTTCTGGCGCTTCATTTCAGGGGAAAATGTATTTATTATTGTAGAATGAAAGCAAATATGGTGCCTTGAAGTGCTATTACTTGTGTTATGATGTAATTATTTAATAAACTGTCTAACTATTACTGCAGTATGTTGGGACTTCCTAGTGCAAGCCATAAATTCTTATCCCTCGCCACATTTTCCTGACTCAGCAATTTCTATCCCTGAAGTAATTTGCAAGCTATTGGTTATTCCTGGAGTTTAACACTTTGCTTTCAGATGGATGGTAGAGCTGTGCAAGAGCTACTAGAGCTTGCCTTGCTTTTTACTTCTGGTAGATTAGAATACAGATATTCCAGCCATGGATGTGACAGAGGTTGGAGATGACTTACGAAGTCTTTTCACAGCCATCTCTCTCATGTGTAAATTGGTCACCTAGCAAAAGGAATCTTTCTTCCCGTCCACTTCAGGCAAGAGCTCTGTAGGTTAAGATTGCCTGAGTTCCTGTGGTGTGACAGGAGTGCAGGGAAAAAACTCCTGGGAGTCACAAACTGCACATCAAGACTTGCACTATGTAAATTTTCCTGGATGATTTGAAAGTTTTTCACAGTCCAGCACAGGGGACACGTCCCACTGATCACGTTATAAAGAGAATGGGAATGAAGAGCAATGAGAGAGCAATTCCTATAAGTCACTATAAAGGCATTTGGGAAGCAAAACATCTTGAATTTTGGCTGAAACATTTGTGATTCCTCACAATTTAAACAACATTCTTTCCTGATATGAGTCTCAAAATTATCAAGAGAAATAAGAACATGCCAGGAAAGGTATATTTGTGTTCAAATAGGATTTGACTGTTGTGGATATCATGGAAACAGGATATATGTTTTCTCCTGTGTTATGCCTCTTTAAACTGTGCTTCTTCATGGTCTTAACACCTGAGAGAGATTAGCAAATTAAACAGGAAAGCTGTGTGCAAAGCAAAGGGTAGGTTTGTTCTATTTCCAACTTAGGGTGGTCTAAGGAGTGAGAAATCGGATTACAGCACTTACAATGAAATTGCCTCAACATACATTTCTAATGTCTGAACTGTTGTCAAAAGATTAAAGCAGGGAAAGAGAAAGGGAAAACAAAGAAGAGACACAAGGATGGAAGAGAATGGGAAAAAAAGAGAAGGATGGCACAAAAAAGACAAAGTTTAAAAGTAGTGTTAAAAAATTTCTAGGTAAACGTTATAAGGTGTTGCGGGAAAAATAATCCTTTATTGTGAAGTCTCTGCCTGAGAAGAATGAAAACTGAAGGGTGTACAGTGAATTAATGCTTAAGCCTACAAGCCATAATTAAATATGGAATCTGGCCCTCATCCAAATGATTTTGGTACCTGTGCCCTAAGCACCAACATCTATGAAGTCAAACAAATGCGATGCCATTGTCCTACTTCTCATGTCAAGCAGTGATGAGAAATTATACATTGTTTTTACTTGAGGTACGTGGTACTTGTGGGACTGGTACTTACTTTTAACATACAGGCAGCATCATAATCAACTTTCATTAAGACTAATGCTGACTGTTGATTTTCTACAAAGAGTATTTCGATTAAATTTAGCATTTTGGATGGGACATGATAATTATCTGCTGTTGACATTCAATTTTGTAGGCCTGAAGTTTACAAACAAATCCCACATCTTTGTTAGCATATTAGCAATTGAAATACCCTCCTAAATCACTGTCTGTGTAAATGGTAAATCTCTGCAATCAATCCTCCTTTTCTCTGAAAATAATTTTTGGAGGAATTTGCATAATTGGCCATGCTTGATAAAAGTCTGATGTATAATGTTGTCTTTTAAATACACTGCTACCTGAAATTGTGATGAAGTGTCAACATGCAGGAGGTAAATATAAACCAAGCATTTAGTAAAGGATGCTGCTGATCTCACGAGGTGAGAAATGGCATCTAGTGGTGCTATAATTTGAAGTGGTTGATGTAGGGCTTTTGCTATGAAGGATGTGAGAGAAAAGGACAGAACTCAACCGCATCAAGAAGCTTTGATTTGCACTAAACTTTGAAGTGAATTTTACAGTGAAAAGTGCTTTTAAAATACAGTGAAGGTAATGCAAATGAATGTCCTCACATCTGATGCAAATGAAGCTCACTGCACTGAGTTAGTATGGGCTAATGCCTGGGTAAAGGCATGGGTTTCTCTGTAGCTTGATGGTGACCCAGCTGCTGCCTTGCACTGCCCTGCAACCTGCCACAACTGAATCAGGCAGCAGGGTTTTACCCTCTACTGAATGCTGCTGTTATTCCAGCAGTTTCTTTTGAGACCATAATGTGAATATCTTCCTGCACCCTGGCCATTTCTGAAGCCATGACTCATGGGCCAGACCTGACTCATGGAATGTGAGCAGTGATATGTAATATCCTCAGCTGGGAATTGTTAAGGGTAAGAGTGCAAATAAGGCTGGAAGTGTGATTAGAGGTTTGATAATGCTGACAGTGAACTGTGTGCTGCATATGGTATCAGTGTGGGGATCTTAAATTATAGAAGCAACGTAAAACACCTAATTCCCATTCTTCTGTACTTATGTTAAGAAATCTCTGACTTCTTGTAAGTGGTGTTGATGCTGTTGACAGGGACTTCACTACTACTTAAAGAAATAAAAAATTGTCTAGTGGAATCCATGAATTATCATACAGCTCTATACATAGGCAGGGTTGGGATTTTTTTGTTTGTTTTATGTTTGAACTATGACTGTACCATTAAAAACAAAAATTATCATCTTCTTCTAGTTGAAAGAATTAGCCATGCCTGTTTTGTATTCTAATTCCAGTTCTTTCTTTGTTTTCAACCTGCTGTGGTTTCGATGTCCACAACACATCAAAAAATCGAGTTGATGGGATTTCTGTCAGTTTTATAACATAATGCATGGCAAGAAAAAAATAATTTCTGCATTGTTTATAATATTTTGTAAAAGATCATTGCCATCCTGCCTTGGTAAATGCTGACACTTTGTTACAGCATTGCACATGGGTGTATGAACTCAATATTATGCACCAGGGTGTTGGGGAGGAAGGACAGAAGAGGTTGTGTAGGCAGACGGTGGACAAAGCCAAAGCTATTTTAAGTGAGCCTTTTGGTTTTCCATAGCCCACTTGTATGTGTGCACTGCTGAATCAGGAAGGCTTGTGAGACTTTGGGGATTCTCTAGAGCCTTGGATAAGGATTTTTTTCAAGCCCTTTCATTCTGTTCCCATGAGAACAAGATGATCCACAAGAAGCATATTAATTTTTAAAATCTAATAATTGTTTTGTTTCTGCTGAAACCACAGGCAGCAAAACCTTCTTGACCTGAACACAGGTAGCTTATTTGCCTGCTATTTTTCTCTTAAAATCAACAGCTGATTAGACTGGAAATGTCAACAGATTTAGATGTGAGAGCAGTGGAGGTCAGCAGCCCTGTTCTTCATTGTCCCACTCAGGTTGATTTTGTGACTCTTGTCACTTTGTCCTCTGGGTGAATAGGACCAGAGTACATAGATGGGATGGGAGTTGGGGGCCAGACA
>JAWWLV010000035.1:10106648-10130221 GCA_035041135.1 Platyrinchus mystaceus
ACCTCCCAATTAGTGTTCTGCTCTTTCTGACCATTTTGTTATTTCTGTACGGAGGAACCTGCTTTCTCTGGAGGTATAGGAAGGAAGCCATATGAATATCTTTGAAGCCCTAACTGTGCTCTGCATGTTCCAAATGTGTGGATTAGGTTATGAGATTTCATCCCAGAAATACATTTTCTGTCAAACCCAGAAAAAAGCAGTCAAAACTGCACAGGGAATCCACATCTCACAAGTGGTGTTTAAAATCCTGTAGGTTCTTACCTCCCTTCTCTGTTTACTTGCAAGCTTGAAATTTGCACAACCAGAGACACATCTGTTGCAAATAAGGAAGTGATGGTTCCCTTTTTATTTATTTATTTTGATAACACACCTGCTTCCATTATAGAAGGTCTGGGTTGGGGGTAAACTGGACCAATAGAGTCATGGAGTCATGGTTTGAGTCTCTGAGTGGGATATAGGCATCACATATAAAGGTTGAATTAGAGCAGCTACAGAGGCCCATCAGACTCCTTCTTGCTTTGCCTTGTGGAGGAACCCTCCCTGCTCCTCCTACCCATTTACTGTAGTGAGAACCAGGGGAAATCAGAGCTGTGGTTCAGTTGTGTGGTGACTCCACAAAACTACCCGTGAAAAGCAGTGATTTGACTTACACAAGTGATAGTTCATCTTGACTGATGTCAAACAGGTGCCGTGATGCTACATTTCAACCTTTAGTGGAGTAGTTATGGGCAGAAGGCTTTGTTTAGTCACTAAGAGCTGGTTTAGTAGCCTGCAGCCTGGCTATGGAATGGCTCCTGTGCTCAGGACTGCTGAGCAGAGGGGAGTCAGGGCTGTGCTGGTGCCAGGCTTGTCTAGATCTTGTGCTGAAGAGCCACTGATGCTGTACCAGTGCTGGGGCTGGTGACACAGTGAGCTCTAGGTGGCTTCTGGGGGTGACTTGGAGGCTTGGTGGTCTCCTGTGACACTCAGCAGTGATGTCCAGCTGTACCAGCAGCAGAGACAGAAGCAGTAAACTGTTCATTAAACTGGTGTTAACAAGTATCTGACAGAGGTGTAAAAGGGTAATAATTCACCTGGGTGTTGTTTTGGTGAGGTAAAAGGGCCTCCCAAGACTGGGACACTGCCTCAAATGGAGTAATGAGTTCTGTTGTAGTTAAAATGATCCTAATTGCAAGCAGTGACATTTACTGCCAACCAGCTGATACTTCTTCAAGGGGATTCAGAAGCTGAGAAGAAAATGTCACTAAGTATTTTTCTAGGAACAAAGGGCACACTTTCAGTTCTGCTCTCAGTGGCCACACCTAATGATTACCCTGAGGAGCCTTGTCTGTCAAAAACATGCCACTCATCACTGAACTCATTTAGGCTTTAATAAAGCATATGACCCAAAGTCTTTCAATTCAGTTATGCAGATGCAATGCCCCATGCATTTAATTAGGAAGCTTAAAAGCCACTAGTGTTTAATTCTCTAACCTCCCTTGTCCTCTCTCGCATCTCCCAGTCTTTCTTTTGATGCTGCAACTGGAGTGGCATTGTGTGTGCATTTTGTATCTGTCTATCTATATCCATATCTAATCTATATTTATGTCTAAAATGCAGCAGAGGAGGTTGAGCTAATAATGTTCAGCCTAATATGTAAGTGAGACATGGCAGGTGTCTGACAGTGGCACAGAAAAGTTGTGGAGTACTTGAAGAGTAAAATCATGGAGAGGGATTTTAGTGAAGAATTCTGTGTTGTTTTCTTCCCAGGTCCAGGATCCCACCTTTCTCATTGTCTAAGGAAAGACTATTTTAAATGAAAGTACAAAAGCATGATTTGTTTAAACTCGAAAGTGTCAGTGTCTTGGAGAGAATCAGTAACCAAAAATTAGTCAGTGTAACTGGGGTTAGAAACAACTGTCTGGGCACAAGAAATAGAAAATATGTGATTTCTTTTTTTTCCCAGAAGATTATGGGTAGTAAAAATTTCAGAAGCCACAGCCAGATAGAGTTTTGAACCAGATTTTTTTCAATATCTCTTGGGAAGATAAAATTATATGCATTAAGAGTGCTATAATAATCCTTTTTTTTTTTTTTACCATTGGAAAATTGTTCCCTGCAGTTTTTCTCTAATGCTTTTTTTTCCAATCCAGTTTCAAATGACTCAACTGATAGGTTTCCAAGACTGATTCAATGCCTTAACTGTAGGTACTAAATCTCCTTGAACTTCTGGCTGAGCAGCAGAATTGAGTCACGATTCTCATGTATTAAAAACTAAAGACCAGATTTTCTTCGCAATTTGAATCTCCAGAATTCCTGTTGAACTTCTGCCTTTTTTTTTTTTTCAATATGAGACTGTGATTATTAGTGGGTTTTGTAACAAGTTAATGATATCAAAAACTTTGCCTACATCTTTAAGCCCAACATCTGAACTCTGATAGAATCAGTAGTGAGCAAGAGGAATGAGAAGCAGCTGGTGGGAGCAGCAGCAGCAACCTGGCAAACATGGAGCAACCCTGTTATTGCTTGTCAGGCCTCACATCTAATCAACTGCTCACACAGCTTTTGTCTTGAATGAAAATGCTGCTTTGTTGGGTTTTTTTTGTTTGTTTCTTTATTTGGGGGGGGTATTATTTATTTTTTTTTTTCTACAAAACTTCTCCTTTTAGCATAATTCCAGATTTCTGAGCAGCTTGCTTGCAAGTGCAACAGAGCAGGTTCAGAATCAGTCTTTTGCCTTTTGCTGAGGTGCTAGAAAAAACTTTTTAACTTTGACTGGTTCTTCCTGTAAAGCAGATTATGTAGCTGTGCTACATAAGGGGGAAAATGTCTGCAAAATTCAAGGAATGTTGAAAAGGATAAACACTCACAAGATAAGCAAATAAGTTAACTCCAGCCATGCCAAATATAAACCCCCTTCTGTTTTCTTTTTTTAAAAGCCAAAAACAACAGAGAGGCTACATTCTGCAGAAAAATTTAATACTTTCTCCCAGGAGATAGGGTTGTCACAGCTAAATTTCATTCCCATTATGTGACTGGCACTTCTGAGGTACAGTTCCTCTCTGCCATAGGGTGATCAAAATATGATAAAGTACATGGTCAAAGCCAGGAAATCTTATTGCCTTTTATTCATATGATGATCCTTGCTAGTAGAAATGGAAAAGAGAGAAGGCAGGAGATGTTCTGCACTACAACTGAAGTGCTCAAAGACTTTTTGCCTCCTGAGAGTCTCATCTCCTGCAGCTGCCGTGTTATTGTGCTGACTTTAGTAGTGGGGTCTGGAACTGATCCAAAATTTGTTCCCATTATGGGAGGCTTTCTGTCAACTCAAGATCACTGCTTGTTGCCAGCCACTGCAACAAAATGAGTGATAGTCCACAGGTGTGGGAAACCCACTGTATTCTTGGATTTTTCATCCAATTACTTAATTGCATGATTTTAATGATTTCACACACATGAGCTATCACTTGCAACCTTGGATTTTACAAAATAACAGAGGGGCTGAACATTAGATACCCTAATATTTTATATTTTTCGTGATGGGATCTTTTTCCTGCAGCTGAAATGTGTTTTTTATTCAGTATCCTGTGCATGTAGGCATTGCTATTTCCACAAGTGTTATTTGAGATGGGGCCATTTTAATAGAAAAAGCAAAGTCAAAGGGATGAAATTTTTATTTTAAACTTTGTCATTACTTATTTGAAATGATGTAATTCTCAAAGATGATATTTTCATTTTCAGTAGTAAGATGGTGGCATTTTGGACCATAAAAATATGAGAAGTTAATTGCTTGTGTTGGACACAGCTACAGAGCCCAGCATGGTCACAGAACATGATAGAATAAGTGCAAAATGATCTTCACAGCCATTCCCAGCATTGAGAGGAGAGAGAACTGGCATGGATCCACCTCTTTTGAAGAGCTTTGCATCTTGAGAGTTGGTTGGTTGGGGAATTCCTTTGAGATTCTCTGTTCACAAGGAAGAGACTGTATTAAGTCTCTGCTTGAGAGAGAGCTGGAGAACCTTCCCTGTGATTAACCAGGTATTAATTTCAGGGAGCTGCAAAAGTAGCCTTTTAGTAATGAAGGGGGTGGGGTAAGAAAAGTAGCACATATTTTTTTTAATCAAACATTCTTCACCCAGGAGAGTCAATGGGACTTGCAAAACATAGGGCAAGTGGAGATGGGAGCTTTAGTCTGGAGGTCATTGTGTGTGCTGGGACAAAGCCTAAGGAAAGACAGAGGATGTGGGCATGCTTAATTAGTCTGAAGATGCCAAAAAACATACAGAGAAGACAAAGAAAAACCAAGGGCACAACCACAACTTTCCAGACAGTATCAGAAACTTAATAAGGAAGCAGACAGCAGGATGAAAAATGACCCCCAGCTAGCAATGGCTAGTTTGAAGCTCTCTCAATTTGTGGACCTCCCAGTTTCTGGGGAGGGTGCAGATCAAATTTAAACTGACTGGAGAATTGCTTTTGTTAATTATCTTTGCTGGAGCATTTCAGAAGTAATTTGCAGATACCCAGTGACCTGCAGACTGACAGGCCCACCAGCTCCAGAAATGATACTGCTGTGAACTCTGGGGTGTGTAGATGCGTGATTATCTGGAGAGAACTGGAGAGAATGTTGACTGAAGTGCAAGAAGCTGGAGGTACTTGGCCTCTTCAAAGTACAGCAGAACTGTGCAGTTCTCCTTTCCCCTCAAGGACAGAAAATATGATCTTATGGAAAATGGATGCTCTTTTACAGCTGCTGCACCTGGTTAGTCTCTGCTGTACAAAGGCCAGAGCAATAACTGAGCAAAAGGCCAGAGATCAAATAGCTTGTTATATTCTTCTCCCCCATCTCTCATCAATCAGTGTACCGGGGATCTAGATTTATGACACTGCTCTATGCACAAACCTTCCCAGAGTTGGTTAGATGGAGCAGAGAGGGTGAGGTGCTGCCCTCTGAGAATTCTGAAGTAATTCTGCTCAAGAGAATATATCTGCCTACAGGTCCAGACTGCTGCTGCATCAGGTGCTCTGAAAATAAGCGTCCTGTGCTGGCCACTTGCTGGTGAGCAGGAGTAGTCTATCCTAAATCAGCCTCTGGCAAAGACAGACTCATAAATGAGATCAGAACTGGGGCTACGTGTTTGGAAATGCATTGGTATTTTATGTTTTATGGATAATCTGTACCCATTACCCCATCAAAGTAAATAAGGTGTGTGCTGCATTTTTGCTTTGAAAACAGTCTAAATAGAAGAAAATATTCCAGAAGCAAACAGAAAAAGCACATGCTGCATTATGCTGAGTTTTCCCCTGACTTTATTGCCTTTATTCTGCTGCAGTTACAGAAAACTCATTTAAATTATGAAACTTCTTTGGCGTGGATTCTTTATATTGATGAAACAGAGCTGACTTTCTCTGGAGAGCCAGAATGTTATTAAAGCACTTAACCCAGCACTGCTGTGGCTATCAATTATACTCTTCATTTACACTATACAAGGCTGACGGCTTATTTGAAGTTCAAGAGGTTTTTTTAATGAGATGTTAATTGAGTACACCTGCAGTTGGCTAAAATTTTCATGGACAGTTAAGTGTGACCTTTTCCCTTCCTAAATTCTTTGTTTTTCCAAGGTTTCAATGCTGTATTTCAGCCAGTGTGTTCAGTGCAGAAGTATGGGCTTTTAATATACAGCAACTCCAACAATAATGGATGTTTGTGATTTAGGACTAACACTTGTAGCTTATTGTGTATGTGGTGGGTTGGACATCCAGGCTGGACATGAGGTGCCCACCAGAGCTGCTCTATCACTCCCCTCCTCAGCTGGAAAGGGGGGACAAAATATAATGACAGGATGAGGATAGGGAGAGATCACTCACCAATTACCATCACAACCAAAAGAGACTTGATTTGGGAAAAAATAATTTAATTTATTACAAATCAAATCAGAGTAGGATAGTGAGAAATAACCCCAAATCTTACAATATCTTCCCTCCTCTGCCCTCTTCAACTCGTGAAATTTTTACTTTTGGACTTCCTCTGCAATTCTGCAGTTCAGCATATCTGGCCTAGTTTGCACTAAATTAAGGGGTAAACTTAGGACAGACTGTCTGCTGATAGGGGGAATTCTGGAGACAAGAAAATTGATCTATCAGACCAAAACAAAATCCAAAGCACCACTTTCTAAAATATCAGCTTCAAACAGATGTTTTCATGCTAAGCAGTAGCAAAAAAAAAAGTTTATAAGTATTTTAGTGTTGCATGAAGGAACTTTTACAGATACTTAAGCCTGTGAGGGTATATGCACCTGCAAACTATTCACTTCTACTCTCATTACCAACTCAGATGGAAAAAGTCTAGAAATGTACTGACTTTACCATCACTGCCTGACAGATTTAGTTTTCCAGTGCAAAGGATTATTACCAATACACCTATCAGCTTCATATCAAGAAGAACATGCATGTAATGAACTACAGAATGGGGGGTGGGTGTTGGAAGAGACCTGTAGAGGCCGTTGGGTCCAACCCCTTTTCATGCAGCAGTTGATCACAGTGATATTTCACTTTTGGAAGCTGAACATTTTGCTTTAAAAATACTGTTATGGAGACAACTGCACGGTTGTAATAATTAAAGTGTTTCTGAGAGCCCATGGGACCAAGAACTAAAACATTTGTTGATTTGGTTAATGGGTTCTGGGTACATAATAAGTGTCTTATTGCTGATCAAGGCCACACGTGTTGTTTACAAATGAAGTCTTGGTGTCAGTCACTGTTGAGCTTCAGATAAAACCAAGCTGCAGACCAGGCTCTCACTCTTCTTGTCTCTGAGAAATTATCAACTTCTGCATTAGGATATCATATTTCAGAAATGTATATATGCTCATTATTAGAGAGCAACATGAAGCAGAGTGTAACTTAGAAAGGCCAAGAGCAGGTCAGAATGTGGGGAAGACAGAACAGGACTAGGATCTCAAAGTAATAAAGACTGAGTGAAACTAAAGACATTCAAATAACAAAGATACGGAGATCATATAGCTATGGTGAGTGATTCATCATCCCTAAAACTCTTAAAATAGAGACTGGACACTTTTTTGGTCGGGGGTAAATGGGGAGAAATATGATTTAGTCAACACCATAGTGTTGTTTTTTACCCTGAAAATTATTCAGTAGACATTCCAGTTAAATAAAAACATGTAAGCATAGGCATTAAGTACATCCTTAATTACTTCTGATTTCATCTTCAAAGCAGTGTCACGATCAGCATTATTTCCCTGATTCGAGTTCAGTTCGTGGGTCAAACAGGTTGTCCCTGCAGTATTCCAGCCTGGGATTTCTGGAGTGGTCACAGAAGGGGTCAGCAGGTTGTTGATCATAGCAGTTCTTGCTAAACTCAAATTACAGTAGTTGACACAGAGAATTTCTGCCACTTTGTAGTGATTAATCTGTAGCAGGGGAATGGCATTTGTTAAAGGAAAAGTCAAGTGATCTAGAAAGAGAAAAAGAGGCTTTTAATTTATTTTTATAGAGACTGCGGTTTAGCATAACAGATGATCTTGTTTTATAAGCATGTCCCACTTTATACTGAGGAGTCTGAGATCACTTTGGTAATTGTGGTACTTAAAACACAAATATGGATTGGGGAATAAGCAGTTGGTAATGGCACTGAGTGAGCTGTATGAGAACTGGAAGCAGAGCTGACCACTAGTTTTTGGTCAACATAACTGGACTTCTCGACTTGAAGTTGCAACCATGTAGAGGAGAAAAATGTCATAATGGGAAAACAACAAACATTTTGGACACTAAACACTGTAGTCTGATAGGTACCTTTCCTCAGTGCAAAGAAGGCTGAACATGTGTAATTTCTCTCAGGAGGTCTTAGCTATCCCACAGTATGATGGATAAAGTCTGGAGAAGAGGAAAACAACTCTTTTTGCAAGTGATACTATTCTCCCTTGTATAAAGCAGTTGAGCATTGACTGGGCTGGAAAGCAGAGGGCGGTGAGTTTGTAATTAGGCACTTAGGCTGCTTAGCTGGGCTGTGGGGCAGATTGTTGTCATGAATCCTCCCCTCTCTGGTGCCAGGGTCCAGGTGATCTCAGCAGAGCAGAGATATCCATCTGCTTCCTGGGTTAATGCTTTGGCTACTGAGAACATGGTGATGCAGAAAGGGCACTGCTGGTTTACGTTAACATACCTTGGTTTACATTAAGATTTTTAGTTTGAGTGAGAAAATTTTTTTAAGCCATACAAACCTGAATATTTTGTTTAATATTTCATTTGGATGCCAACTGTCATTTCATTTATTTGTGGAATTCTGGTTTAAAAGTGTATCATTAACTCTGGTGAGTGAGTGTGAAAACTTGAGTGTAGTAAGAGGAAAAAAAGATAATCCCAGATAATTTACTGCTTTTGGTTCAAGCAAGTAATTTTTGATCTGTGATCTATGGATCTTTTGGGGCTTTTCTGTTTCTTCTAAGGAGTTCAGGAAAAGTAAGATTCAACAGATGTGAATCTTCCACTCTTTCACTGGATGATTTTGTAAGGTCCATAAATCAAAATATTGCAAATCCTCTATAAACATACTAAGCATACAGCAATTTTCCACAAGAGAAGACTAAAGTGATTTGATACAATGCAAACTAATTTTAGCACCAAATTCTCTGGTGTATTTGCTCCTTGTGCCCCCAAGAGCAGCAAGTTTGCAGAGCAGAAACGTACACACAGCTCCAAAGCAGGGTTTGCTCATTTATATTCACAAGCCACTAAAACCACAGTGCAGAACTTGATTGGTCTTCAGTCAGTGCTGCACCTCAGTGCTGTGCAGGCCAGAAAGCTCAGAGCCTGCCAGGAGAGAACATTTCAAGCTCTGACAGGAATCAGCCACTAATAAATTGAAGAAAGGCTTTGAAAAGTCTCCAAAGAGGCAGGTGTTCAAACTAAAACATTTGCACTGTTTTCACCTGAATGGCTGCTTAACCTCAAGTTTTATCTACATATGGACATGGGGCTGAGTCCTGTGCTGGTACAACAAGTGCCTCTACTACAATGATCCTGAGGGCTGTGAGGAGACACCAAAATCAAATAGAGTGACTTTTTTTTTGCCTCTGCAGGAGAACAGTTGCCTATCTGTTGATTAGAAAAGTGCATCTAAAATTAAATAAGGAATGTTTAACAAAGTTCTACAAAGTTGCATGAAAATGAATTTTTTTTTTTTTGTGGGTTTGGAATAACCTCCAGGATATTCAGATTGTTTCCTTCACTTCATTTGTAGCTATGAATGACAGAACAACTCATCACAAGGATGATTCTGTCTTCCCTGCCATTCCTGGAGTTTTACTAAATTCAGTAATTTGCAAAGTGAGGAGAGGAAAATTTGAAATCAGAACTCTGCAGAAATTCCACCAAAGAGAACAACTTAATAACTCAGAGGGGGTTCAGTGGAGAATGTTTGTGTGCTTTAATTGGAGAAACACAGTTATCTTAATGTAGTCATTCTTCTAAATTAACTTTAAATTGCATTTGTATTAATGATAATCATTATGTATTAATGAGAAATCATTTGTTCCTTCAATATTTCCTAATTGTATTGTGATTTCCATAGCTGCCAAAATGTGCTTGGTGGTGCTGATTGCCAATTTGAAAAAATAAATAAATCATGTTCATAAGAACAGATCACTTCTTTAATATGACACCAACGATAAAAGGAGGAATAGATCTTGCTCATTTGCTTGGTTGTAATCAGTACCATTGCATATTAAGATCTAAATGTTTTGTGCCACGTCAGTCTTTATTTCACATAAAAGAGCCTATTTCGTGTTGTCTTGATCCATCACTCTCACTCTGAGGGCATGGTTAACAACAGGAACACAACAGCAGAGACATGAGCCTCTATTGTTATGTGGTTAACTGCTTCTAAACAAAACTTTTATGGCACTGAAGACAAAAACATGCCAAGATGACTTAGCCTTAAAACTCTTTGGCTTCAACTCCAGGCAAGCATTTGCTGGTGTCATAAAAACCAAGAGGAGGATTTGCGATGTGTCCAGGCTTTTCCTAAGTGATGTTACCTGAGCTGGGTGGCTGGAGAAATGATGTTCAAGGATCTAATCCAAAGGAAGCTAACCTTAAAACAAAGCCCCTGCCAGCTCCATTCAGCTCTGACTGAGGCCCAGGAAGAGATTATTGGAAGCTTCATTTTCAATTTGACTGAATGCAAAACCAGGCTTGTTGATTACGGTTTGCAGTGATTTTCATTCACTGTTCTTCATTCACTGGTTAGTTCTGCGACCTTGTATGCTGCTGAGGTGGAGACTGTAATTTAAAATTACCTATTGAAAGGTAGAAATGTCCCTGTGAAATGCTTGAGGGTAGCTGCTTTCAGAAATCAGAAGGGTGATGAAACTTTTTTTTCCCTTGCATTATTCCCTAGAGAGCTTAAACATATATGGGATGAGAACATTGTGTGGGATGGGTCAGATCCTTGTCACTGGACACAGCCTTGGATAGGACAGCAATTTAGCTCTTATAGAGAATGTACAGGAGCAAAATATTGGCATGAGGTCTTATACTTTTCTAAACAACTTAATTTTACAGACACTTCAAATCTCTGCTGAAATCCTTTGGAGAGTAATTTCTGCAGCCAGGGCTTCAGCACTTCTTTCCTGGGAACAGTTTCATCTCATAAAAATGGGTTGCTTCAGGGTTTTTTCTGGTTCTCCAGATGGGTTAATATTCAAAAAGAACACCAAAGACAGTTACCTCTGGCTGAGACTTTGAGCATGTTAGCTTTAAATATTTCCTTAAACTGTGTCCTGTGGCCTTGCAAATCTCAGCCATTCACTGTGCTGTGTGACACTGCCTGTATCCGAAGAACCCAAGTTCCCGTGTTCTGGATGGGCATCGCTCTACAGCCATCACTAAAGCTTTACAATCCATACCAGCTGTGTCATCCCATTTAAAACTGTTCCTGTAGGAGTTTTCTAGACACTGTACCACACCTTTATAATCAGATTGATTCATGAAAAGGAAACAAGTGGTTCCACTGATGCTGCTCCAGCTCTCTTTCTGATTTTGCAAGTCTTACCTAGGTAAGTCTGAGTGAGCCAGCACACCTGGAAATCTAAGACCTGCAGGTGTTGACATCAGGAGGTGGCCTGGACTGTCCAGAGTGTACTTTAGCTTCTATCCCACAGATTGAAAGGTCAAGTGTTTTGATGATATGGAAAGAAACAGGGTAAACAAACACAACAAGGTCAGGGAAGTAAAAATCCTACAGCCTATGTGTGTAAGAACAACAGTTCTTGTACCTACTGGGAGAATTTGGTGAAAGTCATGCTGAGTTTATATTATATTAGTAATAAAAGACTTGTCCTCCCTCCCCTCTGTTGAAAAGTGGTTTAACTGGGCTCAAGGCTTTAACCCTTTTTTTTCCTTTGAAAATTTCCGAGCCCATATGGCAGTTGCTTTTTCTGGTCTCAGCTATTAAAAATGTATCATTTTTATTGGTTGCATGGCAACAGATAATCCCTTTGTTCTGTTTTGTTTAAACAGATGCTGAGAACTCTGCCTGTCATAATAAGTAAAAGCAGTACCCTCAGGCTTCCTCTGAAACTGAAAAAGAGAGGAACGTACGGGGCTTGAATTAATGTTCCTTCCAAAAGTAAAACTTGGGGTTGTAGCAAGCAAGAGACCCATAATCCACTTAAATGGTTATGCTTAAAATGAACTCTGATGCAATAACCTGATTGGCTTCAGCAGCTTAACTCATATAGACCAGGATGGGAGTTTTTGAGTCAAAGGCCATGGCTCCTCTGACCAGAATAAAGGAATTTTTCTGTAGAGAAGCAGTACATAGAGACCAGAAATCTGTTGGAAATCAGAAGTATTTTTTTCATTAACTTTAATAGGCTGCAAACTTGCTGATGTTTAATGAGCCTGTTGGATGGCACAAACAGTAAGTGGCACGATGAGGACACAGTTCTGGTTTTGATTTCTCTAGGATTGATATAGTTTCACTGATGCCTGGGAAGTTTTTCCCGAATTCCTTCAGCTGCAGTAAGATAGGAAGCAGACTGTAGGAGTTTCACAGAGAGCCAGCATGAATGCTTCAGTAGCCAATATTACCTGTTATAAAACGGATGAGGGTGTCATTGCATCACAGGTTTTCCTAACAAATGTGACTGGAATGCAGCCCCCAAGACAAAAGGAAGGGACTTGAAGAGTATCTGTCACAATGGAGCTATTAAAAGCACTTAAGAAGTTTATTTTGCCACTTTAAACATCACCATAAGCAATAAACCTCAGCACTTGCTTTTTTTTTTTTAATAAAATGAACACTGACATGGTGCAGCCAGGTGTCCAGTTTTTCTAAAGAAGGTAAATGAATCTGTAGAAAGTTATTTAGACTTTATTGTTGCCCTGTGTGATGTGTAGACTTGGAAGCCTAAGAAGCATAAGAAGTGACTGTAAAGTGTTAGTCACAGACCCAAATTAGACTAACAACGCTCCCATGGCTTATTTTTAGGAGGACTGGGTTGCTTGGATATCAGTATGTCTTCAATTACAGTTCTCCCCAGAAGCTTCTGTGGGGCCCCAGGATTTCATTGCTGGATTTGAACTGGACCCTCAAAGAGGGAAGCTCTTTTCTAATTTATTTAGAAAGCAACACTTTAAGAAGTTTTGGCAGATGAGAAAATCTCGCCTTCTCTGGGTTTACTCTCGACTGAGAGATTTCTATGGCAAAGGGAAGAAATTAAATGGGTCATGCCCAAGTTGGTTTAGTAGGCAGGCATGGCACAAATAGGGAAAACATGGGTGATTTTTCAGTTATCTAGGAAACAGCTCTTTAGGGAAGAGCAAGGTGTTCTGAACAGTCTCTGCTTCTGAGGGCCATGAAAGGAGTAGATAAGGATGGTTCTCAGTGTATTTTTGAAGCTGCACAGAGATCCTTGAGCTCAGGCTTATTGGAAAGATGTCTGTACACTCTCTGTGGCTTAAATCTTGATCCTTTTCAGTGTGAGATGAAAGTATGGATGAGATGAGACAGGAGCTTCCAAAATGTAATATTTGTTTTTCAAGTGTAGCTTTTACCAATCAGCTGTTAGGTGATGTCCGCGCAGTACTAACACTGAATCTAGTTTTGTCTTTCTGCTTCTTATACTTCATTTATCTTTGAGAAATGATGACACCACTTCCATTTTCTTGTAAATAATGAGAAATCTTGCTGTGACTGCTTCTTAATACTGTCCGGGTTGTGTCTAAGGAATAAGGCTCTTCTCTTGTAACAGCTCCTACCTGGGTTTTTACTGACACACAGCTTTCATTCTGTCATACTTGTGAGATGCTCTGCTTAGGAAATTAGTAGTGTTTGATTACCTGTTCTGTTGTCCAGAGCCACTGGTTTAAGATGCATTTTGAAGTAAGAAATTCAGTAGCAAATTTCACCATAAGTATCTTATCTTGTCTTGACATTTTGTGTGGAGATTTGGGAAAAAGCTCTGCCTTGCAATATCACCCCTTTGAATAAGTCTTTTTGCTGGGTGAGGGTAACGCAGTCCCAGCAGTGGATCTTACATACAGGAGTACAAACCTGGAATGATTTTGTCAGCATCACAGGAGTCATTTTGAGTTTGCAGGGGCGTAAGTGAGACCATGGTCTGAGTGCTGAAGTGCTTTGCAGAGGAAAATCTGCCATTCTTCTTCTGGTGGGAACAGGTGAGCACAGAAGTGTGGCTTCTTTTTTACTTTGTGTTCCACCTCAGACTTCAGTTGCTGTAAGTGGAAGTTATGCCAAAGGGAAGAAGCTTTACCCAGTTCTTCTAAGTGTCATTTTGAAAGCACAGAGCTCAAAAAAGTGCAACAGTTTGTCATAGGGTAACAGTTCATATGTCAGTCTTGACTCTTCTTTGTGTGCCCCTAATGCTACTACATTATCTAATTTACTAGGTTTTATTTTCTTTCTCTGTGCTCTGGCACTTCTAATAAGGTGCTTTCTAATTCCTTTGTCACATAAGCCATATCTCTCAAGCCTCCCTAAATTCAGCCTGGCTCAAACACCATCTGCCTCTCCATTCCTCTGTGTCATCAGCAGGGATTTTGGGGTCTCAAACTGAGTCCGTGCTTTGCACCTGCCTAATGCTCTGGTAGAAATAATAAAGGAGCCCCTACGTCACAGTCATGAAATTTTCTGAAGACATCAGGTAAATAAAATAAAGAGCTGATTTATTCTGCTGTGAAGGCATTGTTAATTAAGTCATGCATGGGAATGAACACTAAGCAAAGAATGCTATCTGACATCAGCAATTATTTTATTGATGCCTCCGCATCTCAATCAAATGCAACTCTTGACAGGTTGTATTTAGCAATGATGGAAAAATGGTAGCATTGAGAGGAGAGGAAGAGGGGCTCTCCAGTGAATGGAGGAATAATTCCACTAGTGTCAGATTTTCTGGATACAGTTTTAGTTGCAAAACTGAGTTAACTCCACCTGGGGAGCTGCATGAGTTTATTGCAGAAGATAAGTTCTTAGCTGATGCAATCCCAGGTATTGATCAAATCCTCCGTGGGCTTCCTGCTCTGAAATCATCACAACAGCAGCTGCTCAGGCCATCAGGTTTTCCAGAACCCTTCGGGAGGGAACACACAAATTTCAGAAACCAGTCTTAAATGAGCACACAAGAAAAGCTCAAATCCTCTATTCATGCATTTATCCATCTTCAGTATGAAAGGAATCTTGAAAAACTCAGGGGTAACTAGAGAAAGAAGCTGTGAAAAGCTAATAACTTTGTGCCTGGGTCCCCAATATTGACTCTGCTCACCCTCTCTGGAAGTTCTCACAGCAGTAGTTCATAAAGTCATTTTTTAGATGGAGAAGTACAAAGAGAAGGGGGATGTTGTTCAAGGGGTTCCATGACACTGAGGACAGAAGGATCTTCTTTCGTGTGTTATTCCGGTGCTTCCTCACATGCCTGTCTTTATTTTTGAAAGCAGCAACACACAACCCTTGCCAAGTTAGGCAGTTGGGTGTACCAGCAATGTATGAGCATCTGCTGAATTAGAGAGGAAATCAACTCTATTTAAGTGATATGAAAACTCTTTTGGTTTCATAACACAACTCTGATGGAGAACCAACAATATGCCGATAGTAAGGAGATGTCTCCTAGAAAATCAATTTACACTTCTTATAAGTATGTCTAGGAATTCTTCCCTGTGAAATGCAAACTTTCAAAGAAACCTTTTTCCAAACATTATCTACACCTTTAAGGCTGTTACTGTTGCTGGTATCTGCTGACACTCACTCATATGATGGTATTGTCCTAATTTTCTTCATGTAGACGCAATGTGTTCACTGAAAACATTTTCCTTTTCTGTGTTCCTTTTGACTATCTGACACTTCAGTCTCTGTATGAAGAGTATCACTATGCAGTTCCTTTTTATTCCTGTTATATCTAACAAATTCTTTACTTCTTTTTGTTTGTTTGGTTGGTTGGTTGGTGGTTTTTTTACACAGACGGATAAAACAAGAAATGTATGGCTTTCCATTATGTTTTTGGCATTTTTTGTATTCTGATTTGCATTAAAACTAAGAACTTTGCCTTTCATGCATTTATTATATGTGTGTTTTATACCTTCTTCCACTTCCTCTTAAGCCAACTTGGGTTTTAGCTTTCTTTGACTCAGGCTGTGGTTTTTCTGGATATTCAGAAAAATGTTCTTAAGCTGTTCCCAATTCTTGTAGCATTTTTCTTATAAAATTCCAGCTGGTTTGGCTCTTCTGTTCCCTTTTCTCCTCTCCTAGCTTCATGAAATCAATCCTTTTTTGAGCAGCAAGCATGTATAATAGTAGTTTTGGCAAAGTAAAAAGTTTTCTGTTTGCACTTGAAAAATGCAATCAAGTAATGATCACTTCTTTGGATAATACCTTTTTTTGTGATCAATTTACTCCTTATCACACAGATGAGCTCTAATACAGAATTATCTGTGTTGGATGCATCTTTTCTCAGTTAAGATTTTGTCATCCATAGATTCTTAGCAATAGCAAGGGCAATTTAACTCTGGCAGCATGAGTTGTCTCTGCATAGATCACAAATTGGAGTCTTTTTTTTTGTTCGTTTGTACTTTATATATTGGCGTTCAAGGAGCTCCTCATATTGATTTGTGCTGTGATTTGCTCTCCTTTTTTGGGGGAGAGTATCTTTTTTGTAATTACTTGAAAAGGGGCTGACCTGACATGTTTTTATGATGAAACTATTTTTATTTTTAGCCCTGTGTTCAAGTCATAGACTTTATTACATTTGCATGATACCGTGCTAAACCCAAGCTGCTGACTGCCCTAGTCCTTAACGACTTTCCCAAAACACCTCCCACCTCTCTCCACCACCACCACCCCAAACCAGATATTTTTGACCTCCAAACTGCTGCCATTTTCCAAAAATCAGATAAAGCTACCCTGCAAACTGCATCTCTTCTCCTTTATGTGGTGAATTGGCCATCCCTGATGAATTCCTGTGCTGATCCTGAAACAATGAAATTCTTTGTTCTTTAGATACTTGGAGATTTTTAATTAAGTTGCTCTGAGAATGGAGAAATCTAACTCTACCCTGTGTATTTTGCTTCGTGGAGCAGTACTTCTGCCTGTCTGAAAGAAAGTGTGGTCAGCATCCATGTGCACCTCTGAGCAACTCCTTGTGATTAGATGCAGACTGGATCCTGCAGGATTGTTGTGTGGACCAAGATGGCTCACTAATGCATGTCTCTTCTCAAACACATTCCCCCATCCCCTCAATAATTAGTCTTTTCTACTCTTTCAAACATATGTCTTGACAATTTCCATGTTTATTCAAAGGAAGCAAATTTAACATCAACATACACAGTAACATGAACATTTGCATGGGAAAAGAGTATCTTGGGGTCAAATCATAGAGTAGAATTATTGCTATGGTTATCACTCTAGTGTGTGTGTTAAAGTCATTATTGCAGTCACCCAGGAGACACACAGTGCAGTTCATGCATATGCTTGCCTTGGAGAATGGAGGATTAAAATGCTTAATAAAAAAGGGTAGTTTGCATTAAATTTCAAAGGGGATTTATGAGAAGCTGTAACAAACTGACTAAAGAATGTGGATCGGGCTGTGAAAGAAGGAAGACCTAGAATTGACATGAAGGCTTTTATTCTTAAAAATGATCTTATGTAATGGAGATCTGTGGTATTACCAAGTTTTTTCTTTCCCCAGGAAATAATTAAGCGCTCCCTTCTGATCATTTTATGGAATCAATGCTCTTTCAGCAGCGTTAGCATTATTTGTCATTGGAAAGTGCACTGTTATGGATGGTAATAATTTTTAAATAGCTGACATTAAGTCTTGTACCTTGGCATGAGGCCTAAGAAAGGTGTTACTGTCTTAGCACAGACTGCTTCCATTGGGTGGGAGTGGGCCAGAGGCCCAGATCTCAATTCAATTTGGCTTTGATTTTGATTCAGTCATGCACTTGTTTTGCTGCTTCCTCCGGAAGAGCAGGAGGAGTCAAGGCTTAGTGTCTAACAAGAGTCATCTTTAACCTCTACAGGCTGAACTTGGGGTCTGAAATCTCCTGAGAGCATTGGGTGGAACCTGAGCAAAACTGGGCATGAATGTGGAATAAACTGATGGAGCAAAGGGAATAAATATAAATACATAGTGAATGGCAGCAGAGGAAGCAGTGAGTTATCTGTCTGGAAAGATGGGCAGCAATGAAGAAGCAGAACAGTTCTTCCCTTGCCTCTTTACTATCTCAGGAGGATGCTATGTGGGGATTGATGTATCCATGGAAGTTGCAGTGCTAAGCATGGCTGCCTCTGTCTCCTGCTGACCTGTTTCTTATTAGGATATATTGCTCTGCCAGTCGAGTTGAGTGCTAGTTCCCAAGGCTGGGCAGGGTGGAGCTGCTTTGTGTGGCTTATCCATGCAATGTGGACCAACACCCTGGGCTTTCTGGGGCTGTGTTTGTTCCCCACCAGTGCTCTTAGATGTTCCCTCAGGCTTAGCACAAAGTAAATATGACATTCTCACCAGCCAGAAATAAAGTCTCTGGTGGGGGATGTGATTTCCCTAATCCCCTCAAATTGCTATAAAATAAAATATCAGCAGTTTTTATGATCTCAGGAACCCTTTCTCAGTCAGAATAATCAGATTTCTATTCATTGCAAGGAACAATTCGCCTGATAGCTGCCACTGGGTGCATTGCAGTGTTACAAGGTGCCCTGTCCACAACAGCTATTCCCACAGAGAGGAGATTCATGCATATTTGATAACATGCACAATGGAAGCGATACTGCAGTTAGTGAGTTTAGATAGCAGTATTTGATTATCAGTGAAACCTAAATGGCATCCAAGCTAGCTCTGTAATTGCTTCAAGTTCCCTGAACAGAACTGGCTTTTAAAATGTGGCATTACTTGCAGGGAAGATTTGTGGTGCCTGTCAAGAAATTTATCAAATAGTCATTTATTATTATTACTCAATTTTATGAATACACTGGCACATGATCTTTCTGTTTACAAGAGAGTACAAATTTACCTCCCCACTGAAAGAAATGTCTTTCAACTCAGAAAGTGTGTTTGTATAAAGAGAGAAAAAGACTGTTAAGTGAATTAATGGCTTAATGATGATTGTTTATTATCTGCATTACAGTAGTGTTTAAATTGAAACTGGATCTTTTATGTGTTCAGTGTTGCACAAAGGCTGATTGCAAAAGTGGCTTCCCCAAAGAGCTAAATGGAGAACAGATAAAAGACAGAAGAAAAATTACTTTTCCTGGATCTGAGGAGTAGAGAAAGGAGCTACCTTGCCTGGGGTTATGTAGCTAGTCTATGGCAGAGCTTGGATGTGAACCCAGATATATCAGTACAACTCTTTTCACACAAATTGATGTGGCATCTTGATTTTTATCTAGTATTGCATTAACTACTTAGTGTCGTCCTGGTGAAAGTGTCTGTGCTTCTCTACCTAAGAAAGCAAACACTTTGTCAGTGTGTGCACAGGTACAGAAAGCTAATATTCATATATGAAAATATCTTCAATCTTTCATTCCTGCATATGGGTGTTTGCTAAGAAGATACATCTGTCAGCACATGCGAATCTGGGTAGTAATGCTTGTTAGATGCAAAATTACCTTTTGTCTCGAGCAGTGGCCTGGGATTCAGGCAGTCCATGTGCTACCCTGGCTCCTGCCAGCTAGGTTTTGCTCTGGTGAGGTGCTGCAGAGTGTGGGGGGGTTTTGTTTAATATTTTTTCCCTTTTTTATTGCATCTTTCAGCTTCACAGTGCTTATTAGCAGCACGACCATCTCCCGAAGTCAGACTAGGTCATTAAAATCCTTCAGCCCTGTCCTCAACTGAGCTGAAAGAGCCTGAATATCCCCCATTCCTGCTCAATTCCTTGGAAACCACTTAAAAGGGAGCCAGGAGGGCATGCCAACACCCTCCTGTCATGAAGAGTGCCCCAAGCAAGCTCTGAGCTTGCTGGTGACAGCTGCAGTGATAGGGCTGGGTCCTGCTGGGGACATGTCTTGAGGTGAGTCAGTGTGGCTCTGGGGCAAAACTGAAAGAGGGTTTGGATACAGCACTGCCCCGAGGCAGCTCCTGGCAGTTTTGGCACTACCCTTGTTGTGAGGGGTTGAGGCACTTGCACAAGGCTGGGTTTTGCCCCAGGGTTTCCATCGCTTCTGTCACGCAGTGCCCGGAAAAGAGCAATATTTCCCCCGTCCCTGGCTCCTCAAAGCCTCTGCTCCAACCCTCTGCCAGAGTCCAGAAGTGACCAGAAGTGAATTATTTGTTGTTTTCATGTTGTTTCATTCATGGTATCTGAGGCTGCCAGTGGGGTTGGGTGGTAAGAGGGAATGAAGAGATCCTTTCATTAAGTGGTTCCCAGTGTTTGCTGCCACTTTGGCTCTGCATAGTTGGCACAGCAGTGAAATCTGCTCCATGGTGTTCTCAGTGTCCCTTGCTGAAACAGGCATTTCACTGACACTCCAGAGCTTGTGGTTTTGGTTTTTTTATTTTTTAATTTTTTTTTTTAAAAAGAACTGGCTCATTTCCCAAGGCAGAAGTTGCTTTAAGAAGGAGCTTCCTGCTGTGTACAGTATTTATTTTTTAATTACTTGAGCTAATGTGCAATTAATGTTTATAATGCAAACCTGTCTGAGGCCATCTATTCACTTAATCAGGATGCTTTTAATAGTTTCATTTTCTTTAGCGTTTTTTCTTTGTGAACAAAATTCTGTGGCTGCATAAAAGCATTTTTTCTGAACCTTGTTGTGTGCTTGGCTGTCCCTACAATGTCCTCCAGAGACTATCCTTGATGAACTTTTTGTTCTTTGCTGTCTAACAGGTTTGTAGCTCTTTCCCGGAACAAAATGAACCAATGACAGAACTTCTCCCACTGCCAGGAAATTTTTTAGACTGTTTGATGGTTTTTCCTATTTCCAGTCTGGAAGTAAAATTCCAGCGTGAATTAATAAACCTTGCTTCAGATTCACACTGGTTGGAAATTGGATTTTCTCTGGTAGATAGGTTTGCTGAGATATATAAAGGGGTTTTCTGTGTTTTTAGTCATATATTGCCCTGTGTCATCCCAGTATTTTGCAATTTGATGATGCAACAAGCTTAGGCTAAGGAGAAGTAAATAAATTTGGACAAAAACATATGAAATTATTTCATCCTAGATACAATTAAGCTGGCAACATGGTACTGATTCATTGCCTGTCCAAGTGCACTGCTCAAAGATACGGCTGCCGACGAGTTTGGCTGGTACTTGAGTGTATCAGTAACTCCAGACAGAGCAGAAATGACCTTAATAACTGTGGAGTTTTGTTTGTTTCTGTTTGCTGGGTTTTTTTAAAGCAGCATCTGACATCTACAGGTGAGAAAGGAAGTCAGTTCTGCCGGGATGTTTGTAGTGCCTCGGCTGTGACACCATCCTGCCTCAGGATGCTGGCCCCTGAGCTCTTGGTAGCTGCAAAAAGGGGACCTTGAAGGTGGAACTACAGCTCAGACTCTTCCTTTGAATTATCCTCTGGAGGGTCTGGCTTTTTTCTGAGTGTCTGGGGAACCTGTGGAGACTATGACTGTGTCGATACCTAAAGCTGTCTGCTCTGAACTACGTGATCTCTACCTGAGCAAAGTTATCCCTGCTTTAAAGATCAGGGAGAGAGATGTCACATGGCAAAGGCAGACTCAGAATTTGTGTTCTGTGATTCCCAGCCCCATGTCCTGAACATACTGAGGTGAGCCCTATCTGTTACAGAGGGTCTTTTTACGTGCTTGTAATTAAAAATGTGTAGAATCCTCTTCCAGACACACGGCCCATTATTGTCACATCCAGCTCTTTGCAGTGCACAGGTGTGTGTTTGGGTGAACATACAGAAAATCTGCTGTCTCCAGAATATTGAAATAAGAGTAACAATGTGTGTTTAATTGCATGTTCCTGAGCCATCCACCCCTGCAGCAGGATGACTCTGGCCAACATTGCAATTACCTGGCGCTGCAAAGGTCCCTCTGCTGCCTGCTGGCTTCATGTCACCCTTACAACATTGTTCTCCACTGCTCCAAATTAGGCCTGTCTGAGGGATAATAGTGAACCTGGTTTTAGGGATTTATATTATTGAAATTATAAATATCCTGCAAGAGTAGAATTTGTAATGGAAGTTGGAGTTTTAATATGTTTATATAGATAACATATAATTTAAAATAATTAGTTTGTGGAGAGCGAGGTAAAGAACAAAAATTTAGGGGAATTAGCACATTTTATTTCTTAGTGCTGGAGGTAAAAGGGTAATCTTATGTCTCTACCAGTCTATAGGAATTGGTGTGGTTAATATGGGGTAGCATCCTGCTCAGTCTGTACAGGTTACACTCTTTGTTCTCAGCCTGTCAGTGTGTAGAGCTTTCAGGAGCACAAATAGCTGGGGAAAGCAGTGCCTCCTCCTGTGACTTGATCTGATGGCCCTCCTCTCTGGGGAATTTGGATAAGTGCTCAATTTACTTGTAGGAAAACCTACCCTGGGTGATGGCCTTTACAGAGTCTGGAGGAGCTGCTTACCAGGGCTAGAAAAGGTGTGTTACCCTGGCTTAGGTAGCCTGAGTTGAGGAATGGAAGTGAGGAGTAGGGAAAAACTTGATTAAAGCCTGTTTCTGTGCAGTAAGTGAAGACTATCAAACTAATAGTAGTTCTTGGGAGTCCAGTAGAAAGACTTACTACCATTATAACTTTCTTGGACTTCCCATACATCCTACAGGGAGTGTACCCTGGTCTGCTCTTTTCCAAGGTGATCTGTAGATCTAATTTTGCTAACCTTCACATCCCTCTGATTCTCTTCATGGGCTTCATTTTTTGACCTCACTATGTTTTTCTGGCCAAAAGTCTGGTAATATCAGGATTTAATGAGTATGAATGTAGTGTCCTCAGAAGGGGCTTAACTGATACCAAGTTTTCCTGGGAGAGCCAGGTGGGAAGAGCTACCCTGGCAGGGGAATCCTCAGGGTCCTCACCCTAAACAGTCAGGATTGTAAACAGCAAGACTTGAAAACCCTCCATATCCCAAAGTTCTTCAATATCCAGGATATTTATCCCTCTTCAGTACAGGGAGTGAACCCAATGGTTATTTGTCCCTTGATGCCCCACAGTTCTCTAATTCTGAATAAGTATTTGAAGCGGTGGCAGACACACATTATAGTTAATATTCAGTGGTGGAACACTGGAGGTGTTGGGGGATATAATCATAAAAAGGAAACAAAATAGGAAAAATACAGTGTAGCTGTAGCAGTCAGAAAGATGACAGATGTTAGGGAATTGAGACTTTCCAGACACATTATTTGGTAATAGCCCTTCATATTTCAATCTTAATCCTGTTCAGTGCTGGTATTGTGTAAGTGAAAGGCAGGGAATTCTACTGTGCATTAATAAGGCCCTTGTGTGGGGACCAAATTCCTCTTCACAACCCCCAATCCCTTGGACTTTCTTAAGGGTCATGTCTCTGTCTTGCTCTTAGTGGTGAAAACACTGGGAAAATGAGAGAATAAGTTGCTGAAGTTGTGTGGGTCTGGGTGCACATAACAGCACCTGAAGCATGAATAGCCTCCCTCCACCTGAGTTTTTTGGAGCTCTGCTGCATCACTGCTGGTTCACCTCTCTATATACAGGAGATTGTGGCTCATCTTGAGATTATGGCACTGCCATGAAGTTAAGTGGGGACAGATATAAAATAGTGATTTGATTGTACAGCAATGAATTACATTCTTCATACCATCAGTTTCTGGGCTGTTAATTACAGTGAAGGGTTTCATGATAGGAACTAAAGTAAAATCCATTATGGTGTTGATCAGCATGGAAGTAATTATATCCTTTTGATTTGGTCTGTGGTGAAAAAAGGGCTCAGTAAAGATTGTGATTCTTCTTCCTTCTGAAATAAGAATGTTCCAAAATAATTAAAACTATCATCATCAATGCCTTAATGGTGGACAATCAAGAAAGAGACAAAACCACTGGATGGGTCAGTGGCGGTCTAGAAAAGAGACTAACACGATCCCAGTTATGGGGTAAAACTGGAATGCTTTATTGGACACTAGAAC
>JAWWLV010000035.1:10130321-10168285 GCA_035041135.1 Platyrinchus mystaceus
CGAGATATTTGCTTTCCAAGGTTTGTGATTTAGGTTTGAAAGTCCTTTTGCTGAGAGCTGGTATCTGTCCCCTACATGGGTCAATTTATAGGGCATTGAAATCAATATCCAATTATCAGACAGTGCTTTAAAAATACTAGTAAAAAAAAAATCAGAATCAGTGACCTTAACTTGAAATTAATTTACTCTTATTAATTTGATTAACATTTCTCCTGAATGCACAAATTAAAACTCAGTTGAGGGCATTTATTTCAGGCATTATTATGGGCTTTAGGAGTATACAGAGAAGGAGAAAACATTTATGTAACATTGCAAGACCTGACAGCTCTTGGGTGCAGAGTTTATATGTGTTGTTCAGTGACAGACTGACTGGACTTGTGCATTGGAGAGATGCTGTAATGGGGAGCAAGTGGTTCACCAAGATGGTACCAGAGACCAGTCAAGTCCTATTTTGGGGAAAATAACCCAGAGAAAGTGTAGATATGTAGTGCTTTTTTCAATATCTTCTGTTCATGGTGTACATTCTTTCAGGAATGGCATCCAAAATGACTTATAAGAACTTGCTATACTTCAGAGAGAAGTGTAAAAACAAACAAGGTATGATATATCCAAATGAAGGCTGTGGAGTGTCAGATACATGTTGCCATAGCAATGCTGCATGTAGGGCAGAAAGAAGTGGAATGGTAAGAAGCCAGCAGGGTCTTTAACATCAGCAGCAGGCTCAGGGGAGCACAGCTCCGTGGTAGATAAAACAGCTTCATGTTTTTTTCAAGCAGTATCTGTGGGATTGATGCAGAAAAAGAGAGAAGATGGTGAAAATACAACAGTGGTGGGGTTCCTGCCCATGGTAGGATTGACCCTGACATCTGTGGCAGCCACTTTGGTCATTTTGAGTGCTGTGATGAATTTGTAAAGCTCCTGCACTGGGGGGGTCCAGGGATATCCCTGTCCAGAGGGTTTCTTGTAGGTACTCCAAGGATGTGCCACAGCTCTTTGAGGTGAAGGATATCACTGACCACGGCTCAGAAATGATCTGCAACGTTGCCCAACATTTCTAGGAACATGACATTCAATCACTCTTTCGTTCTTCCCAGCAAGACTGTCTGGGATTCTTTATGGGCTTTGATGCATCAAATGAATGGAGTAAAGTGAAGTTCTAACTTTTGCTATGTGGGAGATGCTAAGAAACAAAGGGAGGAAGGAATAGTAGTAATAAAAAATTAGGAAAATAAAATCTGTTCCATATGCTATAGCAGTAAGGAAAGAGGATAAACACTACTGCCTATAGGCAATGAGCAGAGTATGTTGTGTGATCCGGCGTGTGGGGACACATCTGTGTCACAACCACTTAGCTTGTGGCTTTTGTGCTCTCAACACAAATGCATATTTCATTTCTTTTTTGGGTTCCTTCTAATGCCCTTTCCTGAATTTACAGGGAACAGCTGTAGCAGGGGAAATACAATGATTGGTCCCATATTATCACTGCTGTGAAATTATTTCCAGATGTCCATCAGCTCTAAGTGGTATATCTGAAATCAGTGTGGGCTGAAGGGCTGTGTACAAATCAGGGTCAGTACTGACAGGGACAAACCCTGAGCTGCTGTGGGGTGGGATAGCTGCCTTCAGATCAGGAAGCTTCTGTTTCCTAATACTGGGTTGTGACAGGATCTTTTGTATTGGTCAAATTTGGCAGTTATGCAAATGATTTAGATAATTAGCTTATGACTAAATACCTTAATTTTTTTGCACTGTTAGTTATTCCAAAATTCCTTTTAGTGCTAAAATGAGTAATTTGTTTTGCAGGCTTTCTATGGTGTTTAATTAAAAAGACAAGGTTTGGAGCTTGAACTTGCTGATTAACTTAAATGTCGCTGTTTTAAACAGGTGTCATATTCAGAAAAAATCAGAAATCATTAACCACTGAAACAAAGCTCATGTAAAAATAGTTGCATTAAACAATGATGACTAGGGTCCTGTCTAATTTTAATGCCAGGAACATCTTTTCAAAACGATAATGCTTTCCCAAGACATTATCAACGAGGAAGGATTAGTACTACAAAATGTTACACCTTGTTAAGATTTCTATAGAGGCGAAATGCTTGTTTTCTGCAACAATTTGTTCATGTTTTATTGGTAGCAATGATGCTAAATCATAGCTGTCAGGCTGAGAAGACTGAGAAGAAACTCCCAGCTCTGACCTCTTGCTTTGACTCCCTTCCTCTGCAGTGTGGTATTGTTTTTGAGTTGAAGCGCATTTTAACTGAGCTTTTTGTAGACACACACTCTCTCCTTGTCTCTGGTGCACTTTGTAGATCTTAGAACAGGTATCCTGCAGCCACAGTGCAGGGCCAGGAGGTGCAGCTGGACTGGGGAGTGTGGTCAAAACATAGCAAGGATTGTTAGTCTGCCTTAGTTCACAGGCAGGACCACCATCTCTCCACCTCGCTGTCTGCAGTAAATGGTTGTGCGTTTGGGTGCTGCCTTCCCAAAGTCATGCCTCCAAATCTGTTGGGAGTGGGGATGAGGTTAGAAGGACACCACAGCTCTTTTCCCAGTAAAGCAGGGTTATTTGTAGCCCAGTTTTGAAGTAAAGACAGGGAGACAAATCTGAAGGGAGAGCTCTTCAGCTTGTTTCTGTCCAGTGTGAAGGGCCAGAGCTCTGAGACTGGTGGGGTTGTTATCCTTTACCTGGTAGCAATCTGTGAAAATACAACTCAAAAAGGAGTCTGTGCAAGCTCTTCATTGTCATTCCACTGAAGTTCAAGAAATTTCAGTATTTGCAGCTCAGTTCAGGAGAAAGTCCACTGTGCTGAGTGTTCACAACTCCTGCTGGCAGCACCACAGTGGAGCAGCAGATTGGTAATTCTGGCACACACAAGTGAATCAATTGAACTCTTGCAACATCTAATTAATTTGCATTTGTTGTGAAGAATCTACAAATTATCATTATTGGTAATGAAGCTATTGATCCAAAGTGTACAAACTGGACAAAAAAAGAGTGAGAGGTGAAGGCTCCACATCAGATCCTTTGATAGCCATCACCAGCACTTTAATGACCTCAGTGGGGCTTTGTTGAGTAACATCAGCTGAGAACATGGCACATAAAATTTAATGTTCCTTGAACTGTTTTAGGATTCAGTAATAATGTAGCTTATGTACACACCTATGCTGAAATTTTCAAAGCTACCCAGGGGAACTAAATGCTAATTATAATGGAAATGGGCACTCAAAGCCCTTAAATGGCCCTCCAAACCTCCCTGTGTATACAGATCCATTGCCCAGCTCCTCACTGCTTTTTATGTATCTGTGGACTTTGCTTTCAACCAGAAATCAGCACCATTTTCATTCTTTTGAAGAGTCTGGATTGTAATCATCAGGATACAAATTTTGGATGCTTTGCTAGTGACCCTGTAGATTGCTACGAGAGGGCAGTGCAATATAAATTTTCCAGTTTTCAGTTTTAACATGACTTGGTAATTTAAAAGGTAATTCAGGAGAGACACATTGTGAAACTCATTGCTGCTTGTGCTCTCACTACTGTTTCTTTTTGGCTTTGGAATACAACCACCACATGAGAAAGAGAATGATATAATTTAGTTGTTGCTATAAATTAGTCACTAGCACAATTCCATTAAAAATAATGGAATTATATTAAGATTAATTTTGGCCTACTTTAAAATTTTTAGACACTGGAAAAAATCATATTATGTTTGTCATGAGGTAAAATAAGTCTGGCACTACCTTCTATGAATTCATTCTTCATCCTTTATTAATGTTAGAGGGTAATGATGTCCTGTATTATCTTTGCAGCAAATAAAATATTATGCTGTTTTAAGGGATTTTATTCAGTCCTTCAGGGATATTTGTTTCTGCCTGCAGCAAAATATGTTGAGATGTGCATATATATGTGTGTGTGCTTGTAAAGGTGTAAACACACATATATAGTTGTGTGTGAACACACAGAAAACAGGAAACCTCTGCATATGAATGGTTTTAAAATTGCTTTGAAGGAATGTATAAACCTAGGTGGTTTTCTACCTGGCTCTATTTATTAAATAAGTTTTAAAATTAAGAGCAAAGTAACATCTAAACAAGTTAAATTCATCATGGAAGATGAATTCCTAATGTATAGGCACTTAGCTGTGCTGCTGCTTTTTTCATTGGATTTTGAGAGAATTTTTATTAAAATGCAAATGGTGTAGCTACAACACTGTTCCCTGATTAAATGGAAGAAGCATCACTTAGTACTCATTGAAGTCAAATGTAATCAAGACAGAATTGATTTTATATTCCGTTCGTGTAAACACTGCTCATTCTAGCTCTTAAAAATCCATAAAATAACAAAAATGCCAGGTTTATTTTTCAAGTGGATACAAGGTAAAGGGAAAATTGCTTATATTTGTTATACATTTATAATAGAAATAATGCTAGCCTAAGGTAAAGATAAGAGTGATACTCCTCCACTAATATAAACTTATATTGAAACTATGGTTATGTGCTGAAATACTCACAGGCTGAGTAGAGTTGGGACTTTTCAGCATGTTTACAGCTTGAACTCAGCTCTCCATCTGCATGTTACTTACCTGGGATAGCTCTTCTCCCTTGTTTATTCACTGAAGTCAAGCTGTCCTGAATCCCCTTGCAGGTATTGTGTGTTAGGGACACAGAGGCACTAACTGAGCTTAGGCATTGCCTGTTGGCTCAGCCTTTTGTTCATCACCCAGTTACCTCTTGCAAAGAGCACTAGAGGCCCAGAAAAGATGTGGTTGTGTAGAACTCTTGGAGACTCATCACAGTCCTCAATCCAGGCATTGGCAGGGGCTGGGTGTTAAGGGCCACAGGACTTGGGCAAGGAGAGAAAGCCATTTGGCAGATGCCAAATGAAGTTTGGAGGGTTTTAGGCTCAGTTAAATGAGCTTGCAGCTTTGCCCATGGAGAAGTGCAGCTGTGAGAGGGGAGCTGTAAATTGTCAGTCTCTGAAGGTGTGTCAGGTGCAATTCTCTGCTCCTGCAAACACAGGACACCACAGAAGACAAAGAGGTGCTGAGTTACAAATGATGGGCTCTGGGTACCCTCTAAAATCTCTAATACAGGACATTTCAACTGCCCTGCTGTCTGCAACCAGAGCAGCACCCACTGCTCAGGAAATCAGGGTGTGTAATTATGGGGACTTGTTATTCCACATGACCTCCCAGTAGCATTGGGAAATTAGCCCCAGTTGATTTTCTTGTCTGAGAAAGTGTTTCTTTTATGTTTCTCTGTGCAGGCACAGTCATGCAAATCTAAAAGAAATCTTACAGTGTATACTAAAAAATTAGGCCCTAGACTGTCTCTGCCTCTTCAGCTATGACTTTTAGGAGTCACTTTGTATTAAGAAAAGTAGTAGTGTGCTTGCTAAGCAATGTGGGCATTTTGCTTACGAAGATGCAACTCCTAAAATCTCCCTCAAGTCAAAATATCTGATGAGCATGTGAGTGGCAGATAAAAGCTTCTATTGACATTGTGCTAATGCAAATCCAGGGAAATGTTTCTGAAGTTTTGAGCTCTCTGAAGTGTTATTTGGGGTTTGTGAAGTTCACCCTGTAATGGGCAATATCTCAGCCTCCCTAATTGCTGAGGAGGGAACATGGTAGAAGAACAGAGGGGAATGGCTTGTGTTTTCTCAGCCAACCACTGCACTCCACCACAATGTATGGAACATGTGGACACTGCAGAGGGTAAGAAACCTGCCCTGAGGCTGCTGAGCATATGGGAAAATCTCCACCATTGGTGAAGGAGGATGCTTTGAAGCCCATCTTTAGAGTGAAGAACCCCCAAGAGCTCATTTTGTAGGCAGAACATACAACAAGCTGTATCTCCCCCCTTGCTTTCTTTTCCATTAGATTTTGCTTTTTTCCATATTGATCTAAGGAGAGCAATTGAGCTTTTTAGTTGTTGCCTGGGGTTTTTCTAAACTACAGTTTAGGTCATATGCAACACAAACATTAGTATTAATGCTATGATGGTCTTTTAGTAGCTAAAATTAGGTTCTCCAGGAAGAAAATGATATTTTGAATTACTGTGAATTCTTGTGGTTTTATGTATTTAGTATTTTTCCCTAGACAATGACTCCTAATAACAATCATTATGCACATTTCACAGACATTACACTGAATGATTTAAACTTTAAGAAGTGTCTCTTTTAGAAGCCAGTCTTTACAAAGAGAGTTAGAGCTCTGGCCCATTTTAACATAAATGGCAAAGTGCAAATGAAAATTAATTCAGTTTGCAAAATGTGTTTCAGGATGTGTTTAAGCAAGCGAAAATCAACAAATCAAAGGTCAATCTTAGTAGATGCAGAAGTGTGGTGGGAGTGCCTTGGAGCACATCTCCTAATTAAATCCCTGCAGAGGAAATGATGAAGTTTAAAGACCAGAGTCTTTGCACCTAGGACAGGTCTGCACATCAGTTATCAAGGTGTTTTTGATGGTCTTACTGCAAATGACTATAGCAAAAAGTAAGGTGGTGTATTTGGGAGTTATAAGATGTAATAGATTCATAATATCTACTAGTAATAACTTGTTTCACTCCAGGTTCCATTTGCTTCCATTTAATATGGCACTCCCTTTTCAAAGGTAATACTTCGGCATCATAAGTGTTGTAAAAGACATCATGGAAAAGAAAGGTGGGATCTTGGTGAATCCCACTAATTTCAGTTTTTGCATGTCTGCCTATTTCCTAAGGCAACATTTGCACCATGAACATGGTCTTCTCAAACCTCCTCACTGCTAAGGAGAGCACCAAGATAACGGTGCTCAAATATTTCTGAAATGATTCCTTAATTCCTCTCTCCAAGTGTTTTTGCCAATCACTCTTAGAAAGAAAATGTTGCGGTTGACTTCTTGTATTAAATTTCTCCTCGTCCTCTTTAAGTGCTTACTCTCCTTTGTTTGGGCTTTTTTTATATTGAATATTATTTAGTGTTAGTGAAGATTATATTCAATTACACCTGTCGAGGCACTTTGGACAGATGATACATAAACCCCTGATGTAGCCAATTCTACAACATTTTCAATGCTCACGTCAGTGTTTTGTGTGACAGCAAAAATTAGTGAGACTATCTTTCTAAATTCTTGTGATTCTGTCACCCAGCACTATGGAGAGACATTCCTGGGATGGGGAGCAAGGAGTACCATTCCCAGCTGCATAGGGCAGAAGTGCCAGAAACATCATGAGGGCTCTTCAGTGCTTGATGCCCCTTATTTTCAGGCTGGAAGCTTCCATCTTGATCTTAGCTTGGAATATTCAGTATTGAACTTGTGTTGTCTTAGCTGAATAGCTGGAATACTAGATAACCTTTTTAAAATAAAAAAATAATTTTTTTTTTTTTTGTGCATCTTTTGGTACAAGGGGCTGAATTTCGGACTTGAAACATTGACCTTGGGGAGGGCAAAAAGACCAGGTTGTTTTTTTATTTTGTGTCAGGGTTTGTGTTGTTTTTAATCTCTTCAAACCGATAAGAACTTGTTGCCACGTTGTGTTTTAGTTTGGCACTTTGTTGTAAACAGGTCAGTAGTACAGGTAACCTAAAATCCACAAAGGGGCTGAAGAAAGAAGAGCATCAGCTGTTTCACAGGCCCAACAGAAAAAGATATGATGAAGTCATTCCAGAGGCAGAGAGGAAATGTGATTTCCGTGCTGTTTTATGATTTATACTTTCTGAGCTGTGCTACAAAGGACAGCAATGAAAGGAAAGCGAAATATCCTCTGGTGATATTTCAGTAACACTGCAGATTATGGAGGGATCGTAGTTGAAGACTGCCAAGCTCTTCTAAGCAAGTTTGTGCAAAGGAGGTGCTGATATTCCCTCCAGTCCAGCTCTGGCAGAGCTTCTGTGCTCTAGTCACATCTGTGTGACATCTTTGTCCCAGTGTTCTCTTCTCCTCCTAACCCTACTGATAATTTCAAGCATCAGGAGTGTGACTATGGTGAACTGGAAGCCCACAGCAGCTCACCTGTTACTTTAGTATTATCTGTTGCCCAGGTAAATTTGACACTGGGCATTAGAGTTCAGCACAAGAAGGATTTTAGTAGATTACCTAGAGAAAAAGCTATAGACAAGTCCTGTGATTCCTTAGCAAAGTTTCCTGCAATTGTAAGACCAGTGCACTTTATTTTGTGACTTGAAAAAAAACCTCTGCACAGGATTTCAGATTCCTTTGACTCGGTCCTGTGTTTTTTCTTACATTTGTGAATTTTTGCACTTCGTCTCTTAACTGTGGCTGAGCCAATTCAATGAGGTATCTTTGATTTGCTGTATACTGTAAGTTGGTGAATGCAGCTGTAAAATTTAGCATGCAAACCCCTGCCATTTCTTGTAGCTATAGTGCAATATGATTCAAGAAATCTATATAAAAGGTGCCAGACTGCTGAGTATACTCAGGCAGTGGCTGGAGTCACAGACAGACAGAATCAAGATAAAACTTTTACTCAGGTTGTCTTTTCCAGGATTTTCCCACTGCATTTTTAATAGACTTAGCAAATTTTCAATTCTTTTTGTCTTGCCTCTGGGGGCAAGATTTCCACACTCAAGTTCATCCTGACTGCTCCTTGCTGGCATCCTTCCAAACTGGTTTGCATATCTGCCAAAGTGTGATGCTCCAAGCTGGACACCCACTGCACTGTCCCTGGAGCTGTGTAGAGGGAATGATTTCATGTCTCACACATCCCTGTTTAAAAGTCTCCTTACAGTGCTGACTGAGCTGCAGGAATCTTATTCTATGTAATCCCTTGTCCACAGCCTAACCAACAGAGTAAAAAACAAAAGCATTCCCTAATGTGATTCCTCAAGCCATTTCATTGAAGAGGTATTAGATATTTTCCCCCTTCTTTCTGCTCTTGGAGGAATAAACAATTTGAGCTACCCCAGATTTTTGTTGTTGTTGTAAGTGTAGGCGTGTCTCACGTTTGTTGTGTTGCTAGGGAATATGTGCAGCTTTTGTAGCTTTTGAATTATAGCTGCTAGCACTTATCTTCTCCTCCAGCAAATAGCATTTATAGCCAGTTCTTTGAAAGCAATGCAGTCATCTGTACTTAAGACAGAATTATGGCAGCAGCAAACAGTTACAGGGAAGAGTTTAGCCTGATGCTGCTTCTGCACACAGGTAACTCTGCTTACTCACATTCATTATTCATTTTTATAAGAACAGTTTCCTTAAATTTCTGGAAGAGTGGAACAACAGGTTGTTACTGGGACGGGCTAAACCAGAGAATTCCCATTTGCCAAATATGCTTTCTGGGAAGCTCTAGTGTTTTGGGAAGACAGTTATTCCAATAATCCACTGAGGTGAGGATCGAAGGAGTAAAAGAGGGTTTGGGGAAGCTGATTTACTGCCGAGCTGCTCCGGGATGAGAAACGTTGGCTTGAATTTTCCATATTGCTTCACAACAGCTCAAATGCTCTTGCACCCTCTTTCCGAATGGAAAAGCTCAAGTTTTATCCAGAGAGTGGACATTTTTTCTTGTTTTTGTTTTCGTGGCAATATTTTAAAATGGGTTTATTTTTGTTCCAATGCAAAGCAGAAAACATTTGGAAAGTATTTTCCGCATTTTGTTGTGGTTACATTGAAATTTCTTCCCAAACGGAATTGCTGTTGTCTGGTTAACTCTAATTTGCTGGAATTCAGAAATTATACCAGACAATTGCATGTCCCTGTTTCTGTTTTATGAACATCTTGTTTCATACTCTAGCAACACGTGTTTTGCTCTGTAATGAAGACAAGAATGGATTGAAGGGGAAGAGGGATTTTTGCTCAAAATTCCAAAGGTCTCATTATCCTCTGGGTAGAGAGAAGTTAGTGCTAAAAATTGCCCAAGAGAGGAATAGATTAGGTTCTCATCTTTTCCTCCATGTTATTATCTAAAGCTTCTGGGGAGACAGTGAATATACACAGCTTCACCCTGACGAAGAGCTTTGTACAATACAGCCAATGTGAAGCTGTGTGTTAAGTGAAAGGTTTATTGTTTGGGCTTTATATTCTTTCCAGCCTTTTTTATTTTGAAATGTCAATCACTGACTTTGCCTGTCAAAGTTGAAGAACTTAATGGTTTTTTTTTGGAGAACCGTTCCAGCAACGGGTGTTTCAAATATTTAAACAATGTGGTGGAAATCAAGGAATAATGTAGGATTCTTTTTATTCTCTCTCCAAATTATAACAAAAAAGATATCCTCTTCCCTCATTTAGCCTAGTGCATTAAAGGCCTGCAAGTATAGACTAATGTGTGGATGTGGTTTGGGGTTTGGAGTTTTTCTGGGGGCTTTCCCCCCCCCCCCCCCAAACCATCATGGCTTTATTGTGGGACTTCAGAAAAGCAATTTCCCTCTATTGGCCTGATCTATTTGGATGTGCATTTCAGTGGCATGTGTTTCTGTTCACCTTTACCTCATTCAGATCTAAATAGTGATGATCATGATGTAATTTTGGAACTGGGGCCTTACGGGAGTGAAGATGAGTGCTCTCTGCATGTTTCTGCCTTTTAAAAGGACTTGGATAGAAAACTGGCCAAAGAAACCCATCTGAAGGGGAGGTGGTGGTAGGTGGCTTGGCTGTTCTGGAACAAGGAGCAGTTCTGTGGCCAGTGGAATGGTTTCTTTGTAATGGGGTGAAAGAAAACTGCAGGCAGTCAATATATGTAGCATGTAATTCCCTTCTTTTCTTATATCATTAGGGAAATGGAGTAGAGAGTTCCTCATATGAATTAACCTACATGCCAGGGAGTAAAAAGCAAGGCAGTATGATATGTAATCAGACAAATTAATCACAACATCATCTTACTGATTTAATAAATCTCGATGCCACTTCTCTGGTACTGAAAGGAATTGCTCCATCCCACTAACTCTGAATGTAGAACAAAACACTTGTGCTTATCTGACTTCCAACCAGTCCCAGGGTGCAGTAACCCAGAGCTGCTGCCCATTGAAGCATCTGCTGTTATCACCAGGGAATTGTCTTTGGCTTTGCTGGAACTCTGCTTCTTCCCATCAGTCCAGGCTCCTGGACCTCTGGTGGCAGAGAATAGCCTGAGTTTGCTGCCAGTAATTTTTTACTTCCCTCTAACGCTCAAACCCCTCTGTAGGGAAGCATTTTCAATGCCACACCTCACTGTGGAGAATGCAATTCTTGTTCTGGCAAAACATACTGATATAACTTTTTGTCATTTTATGTGTAGCTCCTGCTGTAATATGAGATTGGAAAATGAAACCAGCTTGAAGTCAGTGGGTAATTGTCTGAATATGCAATAAGTGAAATAAGCTTTCTAATTAAAGGTGTTTGTAGCTACAGAAACATTGGATGTCAGTTCTTATCTTTAAAATAAACTTTTCACCATTAACTGTGGCTTATTCTGAATATCTGTGGCTGTATTTTTCCTCTGTGGCACTGCTTAGAATTTACAGCAAACTGGGGCAGATCATCTGGATTCTCCACAGCATGTATCTATAGCTGATCCCCATTACCTCCATAATATCTTTATATCAGTTGCAAGTCTTGCTCTAGATTTTTTTTCTCATTTCCACAGCTGTGTGATGCTCTAGAGGAGAATGTGAACTTCCAGAGATTCTTGAGGTCTCCAGAACAGCAATGCTAAATAGATAGTTTTGCTTTCATGCTGAAGTGCTTATTTTTAGGCTCTGCTTGGTGAAAATATCTTTGGAAGTATCTTAGAACTGGAGATGTTGAAATACCAGTTTGTATATTTTTTTAATCATGTTTGTGATCTCTGTAGGTCCTCTAGCACACACAGTGTGTTACCTACAGCCATGGCCTTTCCCACTGCTTTTCAATGCAGTGCAGTGACTGCTTGGCTCACATTTTCTAGTGTCTCACAGTTTCTAGTTACTGCTTTAGTTCTGTTTCATATCATACACTGCTTGTACATCCCTGTGTTAAGCTACCAGCCCTGTTATATGTTCTGAATGTCATTTTGGTTGTGGCCCTGTCTAAATACACAGGAGGTGATTTTGCTACAAGAAGTGACCCTTGGAGAGAAAACTGTTAATGTGAGGATTAAGCACTCGTTTAAATGGAATTAAATACTTGGTTAGATAAAGAAGGAGCACAAAATACTCTTCACCTGATGTGATTTTTCATGTGTATAGAGGCTGCTAAAGGTGATCATGGGGAAGGGTGGACTTGGAGTCTGTGAAGCAGAGGTCTCTCTTCTCAGCTGTTTTCAGAAGCTGCAGAGCCATCAGCCTATGCAGGCAGGGAAGAGGGAGGAAGATGCCCTAAATGCTTTCCTTTTCTCCCCTTGATATACAAGTGAATTTAAGGCAATAGGGAGAACCTTACCTCCACTCCTGTGTCTACTCACAGGACAGGGTGGCCCAGTCTGCAAAAGGAGAAGGGTGGATAGAGGAGGTGCACTGAGCCAGCAGAGCTCTCACCACCGAAACAAGTAAGGGGGCAGGAAAGGGGACTGATGGCATTTGGCCCTTACACAATTTCAGGACTGTTCCTGAGGCACTTCATTGCTTATGACAGCAAAAAAAGGAGTTAAAGTTAAGTCATACATTTATCCCTGGAGCTGTCTCATCCTCTGGAAAAGGCAGAAGAGGATAACCACTCTGGATCTTGTCTGTGGCTGAGGTGTGAGCCTCTATCACTCATTGATGTAGACGTGGAGACTGGTTGAAGTGGACCAATATTGTCATCTTGTGTCATCATCATCACACAAGTTCTGGCATCTCAATTACTGTTCTAAAATAATGAAAGGAGTTGTCAGGTCAGGTAGGTTAGATGAATTACCCAGCTCAGTTACTCCTATCTAAAATAATCTGTATCACTTACTGAGCGTCAGCGTGTTGCTTACTTGAAAAATTGCACTTTAACACTAGTTTCTCTCACACATAAACAGCCATTAAAGAATTCTTTGGGGTTTTGGTCTCTTGATTTAGTACATAGCAAAGAAAAATGTCAAACCATTTCTCTAGAAAATATTTTAACATTGGAAAGACATTTAGGAATATAGTAGAGAAAAAAACTACTATGGAGAAAATAAACCTACTCACAAATCAGGGATTTTAATATGAATGAACATAGTGATTTCTAAACTTACGTTTATTAATAAAAATTAACGACTATGTAGTTGTAAAAAAAATGCAATACAGATCCTGAGTGGGGGTATCCAATAACAGTAATGCTAGTATAATTAATTTTCACTTTTTATTATGTCACTCTTTTAGCCTCTCACAACAATGCTAAGCTTTGTATAGACAGGTAAGAAGACAATGTCCTCACAGTAGGGGACAAGCAGATATTTTGTACTGCAAGGAGTGTTCATATAATATCTTTTGGTAAGGTGAGGAACTAGGAGAAAAAAAATAATTGAAGAATTAAAACCTAGAACAAATAGAGAAGTTATGGATAACCACTGGTTCCCAAAATGTGTTATCTGGATGGTTTTTTTACATTTACAATTTCTTTTTTAGTTCTGTTAATGAGATGTAATAGAGCAGGAGCAGCACATTGGATTGATGCTGTACACACTCAGCACATTCTCATGTCAGTGTGTCACACTGGTATGATAAAACACAACACCTCTAGAACCCACTTCACCTTCAGCTGGAGCAGGATTTGCCTGGAGGCTGGTGGTGATAAGAGATGTATGAAGATAAACATCAATTAGAGAGAGATGGGAATTTTTGCTTGTAATGAAGAAAGCAAAAAAAATATTTTTCCCCCCCTAAGCCTATATTTTAGAAAAAAAGAACATACAGAGAAATTTAGGTTAAAAAGTAATTGCATGTGGATTACTGTTGAACTGTTAATGAAAAATAGAGTATAACAATAAATTATTTCTTTAAAAAACTTGGCTTTGCAGAGAGAGGGAGAGAAATTCTTGATACAGTCTAACAAAGTAGCACTTTTCCATTTTCAGTTAATGTTTTTCTACAATAAAGCAGCCTTTGTCTTCAGTCATAGTTAGGAGAAACTCAAATAAATTAGAATGCATGAATTCAGAATATCAATAATGTTCTGAACTCTGTGGGATGCCTAGAAAATGAAAAACAGAGTAGATTAGTATTGGTCAAAACATGGATGAAAGAAGAGCAATAAATTCCAAGAGCAAATGTAACCAGATACAATGATAATTAGAATGAATCAAGGTCAGTTGTTGACTAAAACAGTTTAATATTAGATAAATGAAGAAAAATTGAGACTTTGAGACTTTATTGCACGAGTCTTTAAACCACTTAAGTAACAGTTGAAGTAAAAGGGGCTAAGAGTCAACAAGAAAAGTTGGCATTTCATACTATTGAGTGATATGAAATAGGAAACCAAAAGGTAGGTTTTCATCTCCAGAATAATGAGAATTTTTTAGTTCACAGAGATTATTGCTTTGAGGGCCTTCATGAAATACAAAAATGTAAAATGACAAAAGATAACTAATTTGACAAAGCAGAAGGAAAACTCCTGTGTAAGGGACATCTTAAATGTGAGGGAGATGAACAGCAATGTTTAAAAACAATAAAGCTGCTTGAAACACCATGCAAACACATATACTCAATAAATCAATATCAGTAACTAACCCATCCTTGTGACCATTTTCAAAGCTGGATTCCAGAAGATACTTGCTTGTTCTTTGTGGCACACTTGTCCTCAAAAAGTTCAATGCCTTTCACTTGTCTCAGCAAGCTTGGGAAAGCTCTGCTCATCCTGGGCTCTCTGCTGGGTCTGAGGAAGGGAACCAGAGTGATTCCTCTTTGAGCTTGAAGGCCATAAAACAAGGGCAAACTGCTCAGTGCCTCGCTGTTCCCACCATGATAGCAGCATTACACTGTGAAACGTTAAAATATCCAATAATCCTGCTTTCTTCTCTCTGGCTGGGCACAGTGATGATTTTATGTTAGATTGTGGGGAAAAACATAGAGATTAGTGCTTCAAATTGATCATAACGCTTGGTTGCACTGGTTTACAATCTTCCAAAGTGCTTCACCAATACTCCTTGCTCAGTAGCAGCACAGGGATGAGACAAAGATGATTAGTATGCACATCTCACAGGTAGGTGCACTCAGACCAAGAGCAAAGGTCCTGGTATGTTCACATCCCTGGTTATGTTGTTGTATCTTCCTGACTGTTGCAATTATTGCTCTGATTGCAGCCTGGCTGTACCAGCCCACCTCCCATTAGCACATGGCAAAGGATGTCTTTGTAGAAATCCAGTTCACCTGTAAGCCAAGTCACAGGAATGCACCCTGACATGGCAGAGGACTTGGGCAGCTCTAGTGTAGGGAAGCAAAGGATACTCCTGGAGAGAAGACATAGCTCCTTGACTGCAGCACAGCTGAAGCTGTGCCCTGATCTTCCCTGTCAGCACCTATAGAAGGAGTTTGGAAGACCTGTCAGCAAAATTAATTTGGGCAGCCATATGCATCCCATCCCATAATAGCATGATGCCTCAAAGCCTGGGATGCACACTGCTTGGTGAGCAGCACTTCAGCTGGTGTGGGAGGCAGCTCTCTGCCGGAGTTATTGAGTTGATACAAAAGCTGCTTTCAGACATTTTTCTGGGGGAAAACCTGATTTCCCAAGCACTAATTCAATACAAAAAACTTAGTCAATTAGCCCCATAATCTTATTTTTATCTCTGAATATGAAGAGCACACACATGTGTGTCTGGCCGTCTGACAGCTGCAGACCGCTAGGGAAAATCAGAAGGCAAAAACCAGAGCCTGGATTTTGTTTGTCTGAGGAGATGAGAATGATTTATATGTACAAGCTATTTATAGAAAGGCTGCAGCAAGCTAATTAATTGTTTATAGGGAGAAATTTAAAGAGCATAACCTGAGATCTGACATTCTGTGTGATAATTATAATTAGAGATGAGCTGGAATCAAAAATCAGGATGTGAACAGAGATACATTTTGGGAAAGTTTTGAATGTGATCCAGATCTCAACTGTGCAGCTTTTTGTTGCCATTAGGATAGGCTAGAATGAAATCCTGGGTTGGAATTGGACCTTCTGTGCTGGATCCACACTATGTGATGAGAGCCAGCTCCTAATTGCATCTGGCATACACAGGGAACAGAATTAAATGGGGTTGCTATGCCTGTGTTGGTACATATTCATTTGGTGGGGTTTTGGTTTGCTTTTTTCATTTGTTTGCTTTTACAGAGTAACTCAGAAGAGCTCACTGAGTTGTGCATTAGGATCTCAAAAAGCTTGTATGGACATTTATAAGGTCATTGTCAAACTTCTAGATTATTTTAGAAATAGCCTAATTTCTGTGGAGTCCTCTTGAGCCTTATCATAAAGGAGTGACCTGTTGGTGTTTTCTAGGCTCTGAGGAATAATGGAAAAGTATTTTGCTACTGACCTAAACCTTTTTTTCCCCACAAATATGGGGTTGTTTTCAGCTTGCTGTCAATGCACTTCCAAACCAACCTCCTTTTGCTGGACTAGTTTCTGGGCTGCATAATCTCCCCCAGGAACTGCAGCTTTAGGCAGGCAGGATCTTCACTCCTAAGAGATCTACTCCCCTCACATTTAGCACCAAAAGCCGCCAGTTTGGACTAAAAAGATGGTATTTTTTTCCCTCACAGTCAATATTTTATGTCTTGGGGCACCTTCTCCAACACCTAAACATGTTGCTATGAAAACTTTCCTCCACCACACTGGCTTAAAAGGGTGGTAGTTTTAGGCAGTGGGAGCTAAACTGCAGATGTGACCCACGGCTTGCAGAGCACTGCTGCTGTTCCCATGCTGTTCGAGGAGCTATTCATCATCCTTGTCTTTAGTGAATTTACCAGTCTGACTAATAAGGACCCCACACACAGTATTTGTTTATGTAAGGGTGTATTTATCAATGGGAGGTGAGATTTTAACCTTATTATACAAACTTCAGTATTCCCGAGATGTGTCGAGATCCAGTTTCCTCTTGCAGCTCAGCCCTCCCTAAGCCTTTTGCATTTTCATTGCACTTTTCATTATGTAGCTAATTAAGCCATGCTCGTATATAAACACCATTATGCAGCTCAACAGCTAATGGAAAGTCCTCTGATATATGTATGTATACACACTGATATATAGTGTATGCAGCATGGGAGCTTTTTTCTCAAGTAGGTCATAGTAGGTTCAAATCAAAATGACATTTTACTAATGGCATTGGTAGGAAAACAGATTAATACAGTCTAACTGTGCGATTTCTTCTCCCTCTGGTAACAGAATGAGAATAAATTAGAGCACACAGTATATTCGCTCTTTCTTGATGCTTTTTGTGCCCAAATCAAAAACTGAGAAAATACAAACCAGCCCATATTGAACTAGCATATAGATTTGCATTTAAGCTTGGATTTAGCTCTGAAAGTCAAACCATGAACAAATCTCATCCACGCACAGAAATCAAGCCTGACTGGGGATGACATTATAGGATCTTGTTCTCTTTGTGCATGTGTGCCTTTTGCAGAACCTTTGAAGGCAGGTGGAAAATCTCTGTGCAAGGTGAACTGACATGCACACCTGCACCCCTCAGTTAAACCTGGGCTGTTCTTTGCATCTGCTCTGTCCCACATCACATCACAACAGCTTTTCCTTGTCCAACCTGTGAAATTTTAAATCAATCTAACTTGACTCCTGAGGCAAGAGTCCAAACCCTGTGAAGGGAAAACCAGAATTTTGTTTACAAACACACTGTGAGCTGAAGCATGCAAGGTTTGTCTGGCTTTAGTTACCTGTTTCCAGGGTTACTTGAATCTGCTTAAGTAAACTTCTATGTATCTAATTTTCACTCTTCGTATCAAGAGAATTGTGCACATTAGGTTTCTTCTGCTGACTTCAAATGCTGCCTGAGGAATAAATGACAGTGAAGTTCAGTTTCTGTTCAAGAATATGCCTTGGTAAAGTGTCTTTTACATGTTTAATTGACACCAAGTAATTTGTCTAATTCATAAGGGTACAAGGCACACACAGCTGAATGCTTCACTCCAAGGCTGAAATATGGAGAGTAGTCTGTTGGACTTGATGTAATGTACTTTAAATATAGGTCACTAGATTTATCCATTACAGGAAGGAAAAACAATGTATATAATTCCCAGAATAGAACTAGTACCTTAGGATATCGTGTTAAACCATGGAGTGATTACTCACGTGCATAAAGTACATGTAACAGACTGCAGGGCTGGGACACATACTACCATGTTTTCCTGCTCTGGCTCTGTACTAGAATAATTCTTTCTCATCATTGCATGCTCACGGGTATTAATAAAATAAGCCCACTAATTTAACAATATTCTACAACTTTGCCTCGAGTACATTTTTTGTTCTGCCGTGTAAAAAAATAAATAAAACACACAGAACAATATCTCATCACCACTGGGACTATATGCCAAGATGATTTGTCAGAACTCCTACAACTTCAATGTCTTTCCACCTATTTCTTACACCTTTCTCCTTTCTTTTATGTTTACCTTTCAATTTTTTGTTTTTAAATTCAATGAGATAACATAGCTATCTCAGGGGAGGAATTTTTTGTACCATTCTGTAGTGAAAATGGCATTCTTAAAAAAGTGGTGCTATTACTTTACAGCTTTTAAGAAACACACATACAAAACCAGTGTAATGGAAGTTTTTAACCAGACTGAAGAGCTTCTAAGTAGCCATGGGGCAAAGTCCTGGCTCAGCCCCCTGGTTGCTCTCCAGCTCCCAAATGATCTGTGTTTCATTAAGAAATAAAGGGTTACAGTGTAATAATCTTGTTTTAGATGGAAGTATCAGGAAGCTGTGAGAGATCTTTAAACCTGATTTTGAGTTCTACTTTCCTACATCTGTAGAAGATTGCCTCAGGCTCTGTTATTAAAGCTTTTGGCAGGAGAACCGATTTTGGTAAATGTTACCATTTCATATATAGGTGGATGTTTTTTGTAGAAAATCTAAGAAAAGCCAAAGAAGAAATTAATGTTGTATGGAGAATTTACTTCTGGCAATTGTTCATACATATGGAGAATTTGGGATTTCAGGAAAAAAGGCAGGATTATGCTTATTGCCCTTCCTTCCAAAATCAGGTGAGGTAATACTTGGGCCATTGGATTTCAGTACAGGTTTTGGGTTTTTTTTCAGAGTATAACAAGGACTGGAGAACCAAGACAGGTTGTCTTCACTGTGGAAGAACACAGTAAAATAGTCATCAGCTGGGGGGGGGGGTGAAAAAGGACCAAAAGGTGAGGTTTCTTTGAGATATTTATAGCAAGAAGAAAGAAAAAAGTTAATTGTCATTAGTTTGGATATTTTTAGATTTTGAGGGTAAATGCCTTGAATGAAATACCAATATTGCAGTAGAAAACCCCCAATGGTTCAGGTAATTGTTGTAGCAGAACTTCTTCCTGAATCTTTTTTTCTTTTTGGTACTGATGACATTCTGAATTTTTGTGGCCTGAAGCTTCATACAGTTAATCTCTGTCAAAAGAAACCAAGTGTTTTTAGGTGTGCTGTAATTTGATTATTTGTACAAAATTCCTTCAACCTCTGATAAATTATGTAAATATGAAAAACAAATATAAGCTCTTTGTTATAATCCTCATTGAGTTGTAATACTCTCCCACTGGGTACTTCTCTGTCCCTGTAGGAAATTAAATCCCTTAAAAAAATCTAACCCCTAATCCACTTAATTTTCTTTTGTAAATCAAATTAGGCAGCCAAGTGTACTTTCAGATACCTAAGGATCTTTGTAATTCAAACCCAGGTTATGTTCTGAAGTGAAACTGCACCCGTGTGTCCTGCCTAGCCCATGTTGGAGCTGTTACCTGTGTTGGGGCTGCCTCCTTTTCCCTCCCTTCCTCCTGCTGAAGTGTTCCTGTTGCCTGTGCTGGTCGCAGCTACCTGGGAAAGAAAGTTGTTTTCTCTGATGTATGATCCAACCCAGATCTCTGCTGTTTTTTTTGCAGTGTTGCAACAGTTATAGGGCTTTGGGGGCAGTGGTGGTCTAAGAGATGGAGGAAACTAAGGTTTGTAGGCATTGATAATATTTTTATTAGACCTAAGTGTTATAGCTGGAGCCTGTAATGTGTTTGCAAACTTGTCTGTTTCTGTGTATCAAGCCAATGAAAGTTATTACCTCTCCCTATTAACCTGGTCCTGCTTTCCTTAGAGCCAAAACAGCAGGGACAGTGGCAGTTCCATTTGAGGATGTCCCTCTTTCCTTACAGAGCAGCCAATGCACTGAGCTGCAGTAGATGGGCAGTAACACCCTTTAGCTCTTCTGTTTTAGACGGAGGAATTAAATATTCAAGATTGGGAAGGAGGGAGGAAAATTGTGATCTGGGAGTGGGATGACTGCCTGCCAGAGAGTTCTTGAATTGGAAACAGTGCTGAGTGCACTTGGATCTTTTTCTTAAGCTTTTACCATTTTACATCTCTAATTAGGCATGGAACTAAATCCTGATGAAATTTGGAAGGCTGCAGTGAGAGACAGCTATGCTACAGAGGGAATGGGGTGGCTTTCAGTCTCGCTGGGTTCCTTTTTTGTCACATGTCTCAATTAGAGACAAACTCCCCAAACTGGAATCCAAGTGCAGACAGGAAAGCGCTTCCACTCACGCGTGATGGCCTTTTGTTAGGGAACATCAGTTAGCCTTTTTCCAGCAGTGACTGCATGGATGGGTAGCTTTCTGGGTTGTAGAGTTGTCAGTGCAAAGGTCACTGATGTGAAAACAAATGAACAAAACATGTCTCTTGGAGATCTTGGATCTGTTCAAAACGTGTATGGAAAAATTGTGAACTGCTCTGCATTTGAAGGTAATGTCAGGGTATGAATCTGTCTGGGCTCTCTTAGCAAGAACAGGTCTTGTCTGACAGAAAGGTCAGAGTTGTATTTCCTTGTAAAAGTTCAAATTCCCCAATGAAAGAGGCAAAGAGATCTCTGTATTTGGGTGGTGGAGGTCTGGTACTGGTTCTGCCACACATCCAGGTACAGGGGCTTGTTGCGACTGTGCCACTGGGACATGCAAGTCTTTTTCCAGCTTACTGGTCTGTGCATTGATAACCTGACTGCAGGTCTTTCTAAAATTCATGTAGCCCATTCATGACAAATGGCAGATGTGACATCCAGCTTTGACCACTGCAAATGTCTTCCTTTTATCGCAAATCTCTACCCTATAATCTCTGTCCATGATCACTGAGCTCCTCGTGATATTTGAAGTATTTGTTATTACACTGGTCTTCTGAGGCACGTGATGCTGTTTTACAATTGGGCTGGGATTTGTGTGTAGGTGGCTGAAATGTTGATGCTCAGCCTGAGAGAGTTGTTCTGCAGAACTATTTGCTTTAAGGAATGCTCTTTCAGAAACAAACAAACAAACCAACCTGTCTGAAGGCAGATGGGACAATCCCCTTTTGGACATATAGAAGGAGTTTGTGCAATAAGATTACACAAATGCCTCACACCTACTGTTTCAGACCCTCTTGAAAATTTCAGCAGGCTTGAAGGTATCTTTAGAAGCCTGGTCCTATGTCACATTCACAAAGCCATAAATGCAGCACGTGGGGAGAACAAGGAATTGTGGTGTCCTGTATAGTAAGCACTCTAATACTGACCATCCTGCACCCCACTTTGCCTGCAGTTCACACCCACTAGAATAGCACCATGTCAGTAATTATTAAAATATTGTGACACTACTTTAATGAACATTATTTGTTTTCTTTACCTCTTTTCTACTCTTCCTAGTGGGAAGGAAGAAAAATCATAAAATGTGGAGGTATGTCCATGGAGAAACGAGGCCATTTGTGTCCCATCAAAGTACTGTTTTCATCTTTGTGTTGAAAAGATGTGTTTTCTATTAATGGCTGTGGCCTCTGTTTTTCTAACCACATATTTAACATAAATTACCAGCCTCAGAGGGGATATGATGGCCAGTCTAAAACCACATTAAAAGGTGTTTCATGTTCAAAGTAAAAAAAATAAATTTTGGCAGATTTAAACAAAAGGGAACTTTAAAAAGTTTACATTTCAATACAAAAGTACTCTTATTGGCCCTGAGTCATTCTGGTGTTTATGTATGCATTTCTAGCTTCAAGAGCACAGTGGTGCCAGTCCTGACAGAGTTAGTTAGTACTTAAAAGAGCTATGATTTAGCTGAGTCATCTCCAGCCATTAGAATTTCAATGGTCAAAACTCAGACTTGTGCCCGATGTAGAAACTTCACACAGTGTTTCACCCACACAGGAATTCAGGATTTAGGCAGTACCCTGTGTATTCTGGAAAATTTGATGCCAGATGTAGAAGTCCACTCCAGCCAGACCCAGGGGCAGTTCTTGTGCTGATGTTGCCGTGGCTTCTGCTTATCCAGCAGCCCTGGGAGTGTCCTGCTTCCATGTAACCTGCACAGGTCCAAACAGGATACCTGCTCTGAGACAAATCAGCCCATAAACACTGGTATAATATTTCTACAAGGTTTTGTGGCCCCTCTTGCACCTGGACTGTTTCCTTTAAGTCTCAGCAACGTTTCCCCCACACCACGGGTGGGACAGCTCTGCTGGTTGGGATGGGGCTCCTTCCAGCAAACTGTGCTCTTGATGATGTACCAAGGGAACCTGGATCACATCCTCATGCAAGCTTTCATTCCTTTCTCCTAATTATGATTGTAATTTATATTTTTTTAATCTGGAGAGATTATTACAATTGTACTGAGATTCTTTATCTCCTTAGTGCACACTTATCCTTTGATGATCTATGTATAGTATTAACTGCCTCTCCTCTAATTACATCTGCCTGGTTCTTCAGCAAATCTTTTAAGGCAACATTAATCAAGTGAATTTGGAACAGAGAGCACCTGAGGTGTCTCATGCAAACCTTCAGTCTGAATTTAAATTGTGCTCTTAGAAATGAAAGGCAATTTCCCAAAGATTTTCTTAAATTTAAGTTCAAAGCCTCCCAAGTATATTTTATTTTGATAGATCTAAAAAAAAAAAAGAACCTTTTTTACTGCCAATATATTCTGCTTTTAGATATATTCAGTTTATACCAGAAAGGCAGAAAAGAATCACTACTCCATCAAACAACATTTAAGGAGTTTTCAGTATCCACCCGGGAACAATAAATAACCTACAAGCTTGTTGCAGGACCATGTATTTTATATAACCCTAAAGGAAAGATCTTTCCTGGCTAAAGGGTTGTGTGTTTTGGTTTGATTTTTTTAGGGGCTGAGTTAGTCACTTTTCTTGCAAAATCCAACTCATTTTATGCTGGAAAAGAGGCAGCATAGAGATTCACTTTAGAGTTTGACTGCTGTTTCTTAGAAAGTTTACAACAAAAGCCTCATGTGAGAAGACATTACAAATTCCAAACTCAGTAAAAAATTACAGTCAGGTGTTTCTGAACCATCACAAAATTCAAGAGGAGCTGCTCTTTATGTGTAATATTAAGCCTGGCATATATCTTAGTTTTTTTATGATGTAGGAAATGATGAGTTCATGACTTTTCTACATTAGGTTCACATAAACTGTATCAGTGAAGCACTAATTCTTCTGCACTTTTAGCATCTGTGTGCCAATGGATCTACAAGTGAGTGGCAGAGCAAACCCACATAAATCTGCCTGACACAGCTGTTCCCCCCTCTTCTTTTTCTATTTTCTTTGGTTTATTTCCTTCACTCAAGATTGCATTAGAGATCTAAGTATAAATAAAAAGAAACATTTTTATAATGACTTCCTGAGCTTTGGTGTTTACTTTTTACTATATACTTTTCTAAGGAGTGCTCATCCTGTGCTTTCAGCATCCTTGGTAGTTTTTTGAAAGTGTAGCAATAAAATTGCACTTTATATCGTGGGGGCTGTGTGGGCTGTGTCTGCTCCAGCTGCTTTGATCCACTAAGTGAGATGGAAAAAGAGGGTGTTTGGGAGCTGAGCCAGGATCCAGATTCAGGGAGTGTGCACCTAAAAATTAGGAGAATTTTGCCTACAGTATTAGAAACGTATTGACGTTTCAGAAATAATTCATAGTGCCATTTGTGCTATTTAATGGTCCATGAAGCCAATGGATATGTTAGAGCTGGCACAGCTTCTGTGTGCTTCAGTAGCTTTAGATTAGAGTATGTTCTATTTGGTTTTGGAAAAATAAAGATATTTTCACATTTTGATAGCACTATTACAATAATTTGTGTTTTGTAACGCATTTACTGCTTTGCCTTCAAGATGATGTGGATTGTGCTGAAAACATGGCATGGATGAACTATGCTAAATACTGAAGGCTTCTTAAATCTAAACCACAGCTTCTTATTAGACATCACATGAGGGAGTAAAAAGTGTTCTCAGCATTTTCTGTGCACCTTTCTGGAGAAGGAATCCGTGAGAAATGCAGGTTAGATTTCACTCGCATTCGTATCAGTGCTTTGGCAAAAGCCCACTTGAGCTCCGGTGTGAATTAGACTTGTGAGTAGTTGGGTTTGATTCAGTGGTGATATCCAGCTATTTGCAAGCTTGTGGAGTACAGGACTGTTGGTGAGTTCCAGTCTTGTAAACACAACGTGCTCCTACGTCTGCATTCTGGAAGGCAGCGGTCTTGTTTGTGAAGATGCCTCCCTAAGCCCTGTGTAGGATCTCGGTGTGAGAAGAAAAGATTTTTAGTGTGAGAAAAACTGCAGTGTTTCTGTGCATTGACTGCTACCAGCTGACACCACTGGGTATTAGTGTAGAAAATAATCAAGCTGTAGTAGATGTGTGCACATCTTTGTATATAGGAAAAGCATAAGTTTTTAACCGTGTGAACTCTTTGGCCCTTAAGACTGAGCAGCTCATATAACAGCCTTGGCTTGAATTGTCCCAGATGTGAGGCAGGCACTGGGCCCTGGGGTGTACATGCTGAAGTGCAGCCTGCTCTCCATTCAGGGCTGCACTTTGTCAGCTTGAAATGTGTTTACTCCAAATTCACGTTTGTGCAGAGCTGTTCCATGAATTCTGCATGCCAGGTCACACCATCCATGCCCATCCCCACTGCAAAATGCAATTGTGCTGGCTGGTTGAGGGAATCAGATTTTTTTAGGACTGAGTCCAAGATTGTTTATTTCCATTTTTTTTTTCCATTTTTCCATTTCTTTTGTGAAAGCCAGGAAAGAAGCCAATTTAAGCTATGCTCATATTGTGTATCTGGCACCGGAGAAATAAATCAGTAGCATTTTACTGAGACAATATGTAAATACAGCTCAACCTTCCTCACACTGATCACTTGATTGCCAATTTGGCCTCTGTGCAAGTACAATGTGGCTGAAATGATACCTCTTTAAAACTCACATGCCACCACCATTCAGCTCTCCATATATTGAGCATTTTTCTGTTTTTAATTAGAGACTTTGATATTAAGCCAACTGGCAAATATTTATTTGATGAAGATTCTCCATTCATTAGCAAAATGAGAAAAAATGAATCTATAATAACATATAACTGCCCCATTAAGCAGCATTAGCTATCCATTTGAGAGATAATAATGTAAAATACAGTTTTCTAACCACCAGATGTTGATGAATAAACTGATGATAAATTGGTGGCACTAAAGCAATAAACAGGTCAGAGGTCAATTAGTTCCACCAGAAAGAAGCAACCCACTGGGAAAATGGCAGCAATGCCCTGATGGATGCTTAAGGGGTGACTGACTGGTGTTTTATTCAGAATTATGAGCATGAAGCTGAGAGAGACTGAGATTCAGGCCAAATTGATGTTTGCTCTTATGGGTTACTGTTTTTTTCTTATTGCAGCAAAGCCAGGAGATTCCAGCCAGGTCTGGGAGTTGAGGCAGTGCTGTCCCCTCCCCAAGCTGACAATGCTGGGGGATAATTTTAGCCCCACTGGAAGTGATGGCTGAACAAAATCCCATCAGCCTCACTGGGACTGAGAATCTTCTTGTGCCTCATCCTGCACAGAAACCTGGATATCATTCAGCCTTTACATTCGCTCGAGTGAAAGCCACTGTGCCTCTCCTTGGGGGCCAATCTAAGAAAAAAAGATTTATTCTAACATGTAATTCCATCCTTGGAGAGGAAAACACCTCAGCACACGCTGAGCTTTGATTTCAGGCGACTCGACAAAGGGACATGAGAGCTGCAAGATGAGACAGCTGGGTTGGAGGACCCAGCAAGGGTGTGTGGGATGAGAGCTGAAATGTAGCCCCACATTACAAAAATCACTGATTGTTCCACTAACTTTGTCTGAGCAATGCCTGGTCGTGCAGGGAGGATCACAGCTCCAGCACCATTCCTTCCATTTTGCATAATTAAGATATTCAGAAGGAGTGAGTCAAGTTTTCTGTTCCAATACATCTTTTTGAAATAGTGCTACAGAAATTAATCAACTTTTTTTCTAATCATCCATTTTATTCTGACCTCTCACCTTCCCTTACAGCACTAGCATGTAAATCTTATGCACACTGCATTAAACTATGTTAATATATTCCACAAATCACTCCCAAGGTTTGCTGCGTTGTGTTGAGCAGAAATGTGATGTGACAGATAATAGAGAGGAGAGAACACATGCACCTTTCCAGAGACACACTCCAGCTCTAATGAAGTACAAGTCTTGGAAAATACTCAGTCTCTACAAACAAACAGTGCTCTAGTCCTTATGTTAGTCATTATTTCCGTTTTTGCTTGTCCCTTACAAAGTCCTGTCATCTTTGGTCAGAGCTGGAAAGCAGAACTTAAGGGATGAGAAAAAGTAAATATCCATCATAGAAGGCAAACTGTAATTGTTGGTGAGCCAGAAGTGTTCAGTACCTGTTACCTGGCAGAGGAGAGGTGTCAGTGATCCACTCTGCTTTTTGTGCTGCTGATCATCTTTGTTATATTCAGAGTTTTCATTCTCTGCAATAATAGATCACTGGTTTTCTGTCTGAATAGCTATTTCCTTCTCCTTGTACACAACACAAAGGCTATCGCTTAAGTATAAAAGCTTCTCATCAAATCTCTGCAGGATGTTCTTTGCCCAAATCTGCACTTTAAAGACACTTTTTGCAGTGCAATATCTGAATTACATCAGATATATGGCAGCTTTTTTTTTCCCCTGAAAATAGCAGCACTGAGCAGAATTTAGAGTTGTAGTTGACAAAAATCTGTTGGAAGTGGCTAAGAAGAAAAACTTCTGGAGTTTTCTAAGTAAAACTATGGGGGGATTGTTTGTTTGTTTGTTTGTTTGTTTTAAACTCCAGTGTCTAAAAGGTCTATGTAATATATTTTTTCTCCCCTCCAAAATAAAGCTGTACTTTCAGAAAATTCCACTGGGTGCAATTAGTAGAGATGGTAGGAATGCTCATAGTGAAAGATGAAGCTGTTTAAAATCCAGAGGGGTTTAATTCTGAATGAATGCTGCGATCCTGCCTGCAGTGATACCTGTGCTTAGCTTCAAACACATGGAAATCGATTAAAAAACCCCCCCAAACTGTTTATGATTGTGGCATAAGTGATATAAGTGGTATAAGTGATAGATTTGTATGATGCAGGAGGTGCCAACAAGCTTTTCCTCCAGCTGTGCCCTGAGGTGCTGGGGACACCCTGGGGCCTCTGAGCTGGTGTTTCCACCAGCCTGGTGCTGGCCTGACCTGCCTCGGCTGCCCCTGGGGCTGAGCTGGAGCCACTTGTCCCCAGCACACGAGAGTCTCCCAGAGCAGCTCCCAGGAGTGAGGAGGGAGTTTGATGTGCTGTGGCACATGTCACGATGCATGGATGGATGTGTGAGGATGACACAAGACATGCTGGGTTGGGTGGCAGGAGGAGGAGGAGGAGGGTGCTGCTCATGGAGTGAGGATTTTAGCTGCTGATTTGGTGCTGTATGTGCTGGAGGTGACGAGTTTCTCACGGGAGGTGCTCAGAGAGCCCCAGGACTGGATTCCCCCTCCCCCCCCCCCCCGAACTTCTCTGCACACCGGGGTAACAATGGGGTGAGAATCAGCCGAGGGCTCAAGCCCCTGCCGAGAGCTGGTCACCAGGGGGCTCGAGATATTTAGAACTATGGGAAGCTAGGCTGGAAAACACTGTGCTGTACCTCTGGAGATGCCTGATGTCAGCTACAATTTCTGATGGGAAGGGAGTAGGGCTGGGTGTGCAGTGAGGACTCATTAACATGCATGGAGCAAAACATACTCAAATGATGCGTGGAGTCTTTATCTCTTTTTTTTTTTCCCCCCTCTCTCTCTAACTTTACTGAAGAAAATCACTTTCAAAATCCTGGTTTGAAAATCATCTTCCTTTTCTGTCCTATTATTTTCTCTCTACTGTGATTTAAAGAAGAAAACCATGTAAATATTTTATGATAGAGCAAATTTTATTCTCACTTCCCTTATAGAAAGCACCGATAAATGTTGCTTTGTTTTTGATTCATCCTCTGTAATAGCTTTCTCCCAAACCTAGAAAAATCCTATAGAGACACAGATACACACTTCATTTCTTTCACAGAAAGATATATTGACTTAGTGTAGAGAATAGTGTGGGTTTTGTTTTTTTTTTTAATAACATGGTCTTGTTTTATTGTCCTGATATTAGCATCTGGATATATCTTCTTCAGACAGATAGGCTTGTTATTGTGAGTCAAACCCAAAGTGAATCCTCACAAAATTAATTTAAAACAAAGAATTAAGATACTGTTAATAATTGCTAGTTCCATTTTCTTCCTTTCCATTTTAAATGTCTCTAATGCATATATATATGCACATATATGTATGAATACATGAAAGAGTGCTTGCTCTAATTTTAGCGTGTGTGTCTCAACAGATGCACATACAGAAAAAAAAATAAATGAATAATGTGCTGATGCAGAGTTACAAGTGGATGTTTGTTTCTGAGAGCCTTAAGAACTTGTAAATGTCAGTCCAGATCCTGTGGCTTCGTCTCCTGTCAGCTTTCACACTCAGCTGAGCTGGGACACGTAAAAGAAAACCTTTTAAAAATTCAGCCTTCAGTCAGGGTGCATATTTTAAAGGAATTGTAAGAATCTGCCTTTGCTGTTTTGCATGGGGAGTGCATTGATAGAGAGCCAGCAGTCCTGGGCTGTGTCTCTTGGCATGTACCCTCAGAGCTTTGGGCTGCAAGCGAGGACCCAACTGCCCTGGCAGCTCACTTGGACTGTCCTGTCAGCTCACATATGTCAGAGAGCTGTTGTAAAGAAATGGCTGGTGAGAGCTACCCCTTGGTCATGGCATCTCTTGCAGTCTCCTTGAACTCTCATTCTGAAAATTCAGGCTGTTCACCTGGCCCTCACTCTATTACTGATGTGGTACCCGCAGAAGGAAAGGGGAGAAGTCATAAAAAGTATGTGCTTGTTCTTCTCTGTCATTTTTTTTCGTTGTTTCAAATTTCTGAAATGCAAGTTCAAAGAAAGGGTAATTACTTTCTGCAAGGGGCATTCATCTAATGGGAGAGTCATTTGCAAAGAAAATATTTTAAGACCTAGGTGAAATGTTGCTAATGATGTGCTTTGTCAGGTCGTTAGGTAGCTTTCAGGCTTCACTGGAGGTAGCAGGAGTTTGTTCCCAGCATGGGCACCAAGGAAGCAATGCCTTAATTTCTGATCATATCACACTTGCATTTTATAGCATCAATTTATGTTCATAATCTCATCTCTTTATGGGGAACAGTGATGGGGGAGAAGGGGCTGGGTTGCTGGAATTGTTGCCAGGCACAGGATGTGTCACTGCAAGTGCAGTGCAAGTGCCCCCGGAGCAGGCGCTCACTGCCTGGAGCTGCTCAAGCTTTTTCCTTGTTACATTAATGGGTTGGCTTCCTAGTCCAGAAATATTTTCTTTTTTTTTTATTATTTTTTTTCTGTTTCTTTTTCAGTGTTTTTGTTGTTTGAACTGTTTGTAACTCGGCAGGCTCTGGCTGTGTGTGTGCCAGGGGGCTGTTTATACCAGCGCCGCTTCCCACAGGGTGTAATTCTGTGTCAGACTGACATTCTCAGCGAGCACTGCTGAGGCCTCTGACAGACAATTGGTTTCAAGGAACACACTCTAGTATAAGAATGTCAGATTTGGAACATCTGCAAAGCACAAGGATCTCTGTGCCTTTGTGAAAGAATCAGTTGCAAGGAGAGAGAATCTGGGAATTTGGGATGGATGCTTCACCTGCCACCGTTTGCACCTCTGCAGTTCCTCACACAGATCAAATCCATTGCAGGCAGGAGCAGAGGGCAGAGCAGTAAGTCTCATCTGACCCACTGGCAATGTAAGAAATCTTCATGCTTTCATTTTTTTTTTTTATCATGTTTCTTCTAAAGCACAGTGAAATCGGACTTCCAAACTTCCCAAACACAGCTTAAAATATAATAATCATTTGTTACTCGACACCAGCCACAGCTTTGGCCAGGCTCCCATTGAGGGATCTGTGAGAGGATGCTCAGTGTCACCTGGATATTTGTATTGCACAAGCAGAAATTAAAAACACTTCATTAACACTGAACCATTTTGGTGATAAAATTGCTTTTTACCCATGGGAACCTGAAAGATCTGTCACATTTTTTTCCTGGGAGGGGGAGGAAAATCTTTCTTCCCCTCCACCCCACTTAATCTTTCACACTGCCCCTCCTCCCCGCCTGCACATCTTTTATTTGTTTTTCAAGTATTTCAATCTGTGCAGGACAAGGGACTAAAGAAATAATACAAGTGGAAAATATTACAGGTAACTTATAATATTAACATAGGTACAGTATGGTGTTAATATTTTACAATTATTTTCTATAGAAACATCCATCAGACTGTTCTAAAACTACTGCCTTCAGGTGTTTTAGACACTGAGTACAAAACCGTTCTTACAAATATTGGGAAATTTCACTTTATCTTATTTAATCTAGTTAGACACCTTTTCCTATCATCATTATAATGTGTTTTGTTAAGGTTGGATCAAGTTTCACTGTGAAGAAATGAGTGCGTTTTTACCAGGGAAAATGCACACAAAAAAGAGCATTTAGGGCAATGTAAGGAAACAACAGATTTCTTGGCCTGTGTTCTTTTACTTCCTCTTTTTTCCAAATGAACTTGCAGATCAGGGACGGTATAATGTAATTCAACTTCTAAACTCACTTATTTAGTCTCTTGTTAAAGTTGTACCTTAATGTTGATCCCCAACCCTGGTAGAATTAAAAATAAAGAGTGTTGCCAGGCCCGGAAATGTAGTTATTTCACTTGTCATTTCTCGTTAGTCCTTTCCTTCACCCATGATCACTGAGTGGATAAAATATTTAAAAGAATGTGCTGTGTTCTATCAAACGCAGTTGAGATGAGCAACAGGGGCTGTCAGCAGAAGAGGTCATCAGGCAATTTCACTCTCTGCTTTCTGCTGGGGCCTTTGTAAGCCAAGTGGTATGAAAATAGGCCAGTTCACACAGAAGGGTCTGTGGTTTGATACAGAGTATGTGTTTTCAATAAGGAAATTTGGTTTGCATCCCAGGGACTAGAATGACTGATTTCTGACGTGTAATACTTCAGGTCTCTGGGAAATTGGTAGAGCATAGAAGTTTGTTTGTGTGTGACCCAGTGTAAGTGGTAATTTAGAAATGCATTCAGATCTTTAGTGACGCAGGTCTATAGGGCACCAGCACTAACTGGGGGATCTGTATCTGCAAACTGGCGACAGTGGGAGCCAATGGTCTGACAGGCTCTAGCTGCATGCAGCCAGTTTGGGATGGCTTAGGTCTGATTCATAGAGATCTTGAGGACTTGTGATTTCGGTGTTCAATCAAAGATGTTCAAAGCTGAGTGCCTGAAGATGAAAAGTCATCAATAATCAGGTTCCTAGAGGTAACATTAGATTCTTCACCAGTTGCTGTACATCAGTGGAGCTTTGTTGTGCCAAGCCCTACACCTCATGAGCCTCTTCTTGACCTTTCTTCGACCAAAATTGTGGCGCTTCTTAGTGCATTGCAGGATTTTTGCATATTTGACTGAACCTGTACATCTCATCTGAGTAAAGAATTCACATATGCCATAGGGTCTGCTACACATCACAGGCACAGAAGGGTGAAGTAAGCCTGTTGTTATCTGTTCTGCATGCAAAATAGCTGTGGATGAACTTTTTACATTAAGGACCATTGACAGTAATCCCACCGAGGTCAAGTCCAGTGATCTTGGCTTGTGTAAGAATTGACACAAATCCACAGTGCTAATAACAGGTCAGGATGCTGATTTGCACTTTATCTCAACCTGTCGCCCACAGCCTGAAAAATAAATGCTTTCATGGGCATCATCATTATTTTAATACTGTGTTGAAACGGGAGTGTTTTTGGTTTTTGAATAGTTTTCTGAGAGCTCCCAGTAGTACTGCAGTTGTTGACAGCATCATTTCCATTCACTCATTTCTAAAGCCTTGGGATTTTTTTTTTCTTTTTTTTTTTTTCAATCAACAGGAAACTCATCCCAGCTGAATCCTCTCATTTTTTTAAAGACAAATGTAAATCCCTTTTCCCCTCTCTTCTCTTTCCTCCCACATTGCCTATCCTGAAGGTCATGTCTACTTTTATCAGACAAATCCCAACTTCTGTTTTTTAATTCTGTGAGAATGAAACTCACGACAGCACTGGGACTCCCAAGTGACTACAACATCCCAGTCTATCGGCTGATGTTCAAATGCACAATGACAGATGTCAATCTAAGTGCAGAGGGAGTAAAAGACATAAAGGACATGAAGTAATTAATCCAACATCACACATCAATTCTTTGGCAGAAATTAAATTTGCACCTTTATTTAGGTTTCTTTGCCTGTTTCTTCAAAAAAATAAAGCAGTGTAATGTAGAGAGTTTTGTGTCCCTCTCAGTACTTGAGTACAATCTTCATTTCATTTTTCCTGATAGGTCTTCCCCACAAGGTAAGGTAATTACTGATGGTATTTTGCATTTCCAAGCAGTCTTCTGCAGATTTGAAAAGTTCAGTAAGTAGACCCAGTTTAAGCTTTGAGTTCCCCTGCTTCCAGCATCCAGGTTATACCACTGGACAGAGCTATTCTGCAGCTATTACAGGTACTTTATTAACTTCCATTCTTATGGCAGCAGGGCTCACTGTCCAGCCTTTGAATGGAAGGGTCACCTGGGTGCTAGATAAGTTATGTTCTGGTTTATCTCTAAGTACTAATAATGGAAATAAGAGGAGGGCTTCTACTTCTGTTATAGCTGTCACTATGTGTCCTGCCTGCCCCAAGAACATTCTCTGTTAGTCAGGATTTATTTGAATGTTGCAATTATACTATTAGCATATTTACCCTATGCACATAATTATACATAGTTACTGTAATCATGATAAGGAAAGAAAAACCCCGAGTTTAATAAGTCCCAGTGAAATTCAGATGAGAAAATCGGCATTAAAAAAACATTAAGTACTTGATACAACACCAAAATGATTCATATTCAAATGTCACAGAAGAATATGGGATTGCCAGAGAGCTGCTGGTTTTAAGCATTCAGATGTTCATCTTCCAGTGTGAATTTCCTTGGCTTAGTAAATTTCATGGCAAGCTTTTTTGGGAAAATAAAACCAAGTGCAGTGACTAACAAATATGTATACAAATTATATGAACACATACAAAAGAGGGAGTACTTCAGTTGTTCTGAAAGTGATTCTTTGACAAAGCCATAGCATGACTGGATGAAACAGTGCTACAACTCAGACCTGTTACTTTAGTGTTGAGTGAAAGAAGGAGCAAAGTTCCTCAGTTAACACTCTAACCTTGAAATGGTGTAAATAAGTAGCCTAAGATGCCATTTAATAGAGTAATAATTTTTCCTAAGCTAGCAGCTGGCATTGACATCAAATTGGTCTTCCAAGTTTCTGATAGTAGCAATTGTTCTTCCAAACTTCTGCATATTAGGAAAAACACTGTTGTAGCAAAGGTCACATATAATTACTCCAGGGTACAGCAAGGAGAGAGTCATTTAACTAGGAAAGCTGAGTGAGCCTCTGGGGACTTCATGGGAGTGGATAACAGGAAGGAACATCTTGCCAACATTCACCTTTCCTTTTTTTGTTCAAAGATCAGCTCGTATGGCTTTGAGTCTTTCCGTTGCCTGAGGAGCACTCAGTGGTCTACTGGGAAGACAGCAGATGCAACATGGTTGTTCTTGAGAGAACAACTACACAAAGGAATTCATGTTACAGTTGGGGTTTGCAGCTGAAATGCTGTATTTAGAGGTTATAGTTAAGTTTCTTCTTCAATGGGTAATAAAGCAGGAGGGACCATTGAGAGGTCACATAGTTCCTGACTCTACCCCAGGACAGACTCAACTACAGCTCAGTTGTGCACGACAGGGAGTTTCCAGCCTGTTCTTAAAAACCTTCAGGGACGTAGAGCCCCCAGTTTCCGTAAGTAACCTATTTCCAGACTTCATCAGTCTTAATATTAGAAGGATCTTCTTACTATCCAACTTAAATCTATTGTTGCTATTTAAACTTGGTATTTCTTGTCTGTTCCTTTTCGTAACTACCTTGAAGACCTTTGTCACATCTCCCTTGAGGCTACAAGGCAGAAAGTCAGCAGCAGCTTGGAGGGAGCTGGGAACCACTGCCTGCCCCTCCCTGTTCCTCCCCCTGCCCCCTTTCAATTGCCTTTTTCAGTTATCTCAAGTGGCTGCTTCTAGAGCATGCTGTGGGTCAACAGGGTTTATGCAGAGGGTAAAAGGCCCTGTTTTGTGCACTTGAGCCACTTCCTACAACTCTGAATGAGTAGAAATACAAGCGGAAGTTCAAAATACTGGTTGTCCAATATTTCGTTTTGGAGATGGGCAAGACAAGCTCCTCTGTCACTGAGGAAATGCAGTGAGAAGAGGAAAGGGCTCCATGAGTCATTCCTGGCAGAGGGACTGAATCTCAATGGCGTAGTCAGATTACTGTCACTCAGATTTATGGGAATATATCCAAAGTGAACATGGATATGAGAATTTCCTTTAGAAATATCTCCCAGAGGTGACTCGCATCAACATGTATATGCCAAGTGAAAGGTGATTGCACCCTCCTAAAAACTTTAATCTTCTAAAATTCACATGTGTCTACAGGTTTAAGATTCCCCTCAAATGTAGGGCATAGCTGTAACTAACTTTTACAAGATATACACGATTTGCATTGGATTCTGCATGGCAGATACCTGACATAAGCTGTTGACAGATCTCCTGGGTGCTGAAGGCAGCGTATGGGATGCTCTAGGCAGATCACGGAAGTTTCATGGTGACTGCTTTTTGTCGATGCACTGAAGAGTAGAAAGCAGTCAGCTCTTTCAAAATCTTCCTTTAGGGATTTGTACTCTTGCTGTAGAAAAGTTAAACTGAATTCCACGCTGTGTGTCCAAAGCAAGCTGGCTCATATGTAAATATGTACTGTGCCAGCTCTTTTTTGTTTGGGTTTTTTTTTTACCACAGACTAATCTCCCATTGGGAGAGACTATTCCAAAGTAATGCAGAGTCCTGACTAGCACTTTTTAGCAGCTTATGACTTGTCTCCAAAGCACAGTAGTATCTAGAGAAAGCATAGTAGTATTTAGAGGCTATTCCCAAACAGGATGTTACAACCTGGTAGCAGCCCCAGGTTCAGAATACAGAAATACAGCTGTTAAATGAGAAACAGTAGCTTTGTAACTTTAACTGCTAATTAAAAGTCTACTTTGTGTCCTGTGACCTTGAGGCCAGGCATTCAAGTGTTAAAATGTGACTTCTATTGACAAATACTGTTCTGAAGTATATTTCACAGATATATTTATATTATATATAATATATACATTTATATCTATATTTCACAGATATAATTTTAACTGGTTGCTGGCACTTACTGTAGTATAAAATAAATTTTTCCTGATTCTCATTCATTTACTAATGTTTGTTGCATTGTTAATTTGTGTGTAACCATGTTATTTTGTTGGAGAGATTTAGACTCCCAGAATTGCAGTTTGCTTATTATCTAGCTGCACAGCACTTTTCTCAACTATGTCCATGTTCCAGTGTTTCATTGCTGTGAAAAATGCTAAGTCTGTTTTAAGTGATATAGAAGGGACTTTATGTTTTCAGAGAGGAACCCAGCACTTTAGAGAAGAGGATGTCTTGTGATATCCCAGGTTGTAGCTTCCCTTGATGATCTGCTCTAATTTGGACTGGAGTTTAAAACAATAAGAGATGGTAGCCCAGAATCCCACGTAGTGTACAAAAAAAAGGGAGCAAGGTCTTCAGCTTTTACAAATTTGTACAACTCTGCCATTGTTTTCAAGTGCCCATTTGTGCCAGCTGAAGATCTGAATATTGACTGGTAAAGAGGAAGAGAAGAAGTTCTCAAGGAATTGTTGAGGAACAGGTGGATATTTTTCACCAGGCTGCCCAGTGCTCTGAGCGTGAACAGCAGCCGCTTGGGGAAGAGCTCTAAAAATGTACTCCTGCAAGTCTCCAGGAAGAATTTCAGCAGGGAGAGAGTGCACATGGTTCAGCAGCCAAGCAGAAAAATATATTTAAAAATCACTATTCTGTTTACTGATTACCTTTGGGAAACCAGGAGAAGGGACACTTTTACTGAATAATCAGCAAAAAAGTTCTGTGGTCTCATGCAGTTTTGCTGAGTTGATACAATCCTAGATGAGGTGTTTTTCAGTGCAGATTTCATAGATTCCCTGTCGGAAGAGAGAGAAAAAAGTCTGAAATCCCTCATGAACTGAATTTCTGATTTTTAATATTTCCTCATCATCCCTAGATTTTGGACCTGATGAGTCAGCTTCTATCTGCATCAGCGCTCTTGTCAGGAGTGAAGCTGAACTTGGAGCAGGGTGTAACTGTGTGTTTCTGTACAAGACTTAAAAATAAATTAAAAATGGCTTAGATATAATTTTTGCTTTGCTTGAATTTCAAAGGAGCAAAGCTCACAGCAGAGTTGAATGGAGAGCACTTTCTCCCAGATCCAGGTAACTTCAGTCCCTGGCAGATCATTTCTGTGATTGTGAGATGAAAGGTTAAAATGAGGGAAAAAAAAGTCAATTTGTTAAGAAGCGGGTTCTTTAAAAGATAAGACTGTCTTCCTCCCTATAATCCTATCATGTAGTTTAGTGTCTACATGAAGTATCCCTAAAATTTTCCCTTTCAATTCTCTGTTTCTAGGGAATGTTATAGATCAGGACTTGGGATTCCTCAGTAAAAGGAGGTGAATCATTCTCCTCTCTGCAGCTCTCTTTTCCCCTGTGTAAAGGCAGGTTAACAATGTTGATTTGACAAAAAGCCTTAGGGCCATATTAGTATCTCAAATGCTTTGTAACTGGAAACACCTTACATAGTTATATTTTTACTTTTACTGCTAGAAATGCTAAAAAAGAAAGGGAGCAGTAATAAGGCAGCCAGCATTCATCTTCAGCAGTGCTTCATGCCTGACTCTTTGAGCCTTCTCATTTACAAGCCCAAGAAATGAGGGATCCTGTGTCCAGTGTTTCTGCCAAGGATCCTCACCTTTGTGGTTTTGGACTCCTGCTGCCAACAAGGCTCAATCGCTCTGGAACACAGATGTCAAAAGATGGGAAATGACCTGTTGACTTCAAAAAAGGAAAAAAAAGAATGGAGAAAGGGAGAAAACTTTTCTTTCCTCATGATTCTGAGTGACAGTGATTTGTGGGGAGGCAGGAACCAGTGCTCCAGTCAGAGAGAAAGCAATGGCTTCTGTGTTCTGGCCAAATTAAACTTGAATTTGAAGAGCTGTTAAAAATATTACTATTCCAGGAACACATTTTGGTGTTTTATGCAAAAAATTATTCTGAAATATTGTAAGAGACTTCCATTTGCATGAGGAAAGCTGTTCTAATTAACACTGTTATGTTGCTTATCCGTTTCCTCCATGAGTTGAATTCACTGGGCAGAAAAGTCTCTTTAGTTAGTTTTTCTCCTGAGCTGAGGTGTGTGCTCAGCTGGGAAGGGCCATGTTTTCACATGTGTTAAAAGTCCAGCAGGAGAGCAGGCAGTGTACTTCCAAGAAGTGTCCTTGTGAAAGAGCTGGCCCTCTGAATATTTGTTTATGCTTTGTT
>JAWWLV010000035.1:10173975-10195975 GCA_035041135.1 Platyrinchus mystaceus
GCAGCCTCAAAGCTTGTGAGCTAAAATCCAGTATTGCTACATGCATGAAATCATAGATAAGTGTGACAGGAGTTGACATCCAAGATACAGTTTGACTTACCAATGAGGGACAAAGCTATGATAAGACATCCTGCCTCTGGAGGGGAAAAAAGGATTCACTGTGGAGATCATTTTGATTTTTGAAAGAAATCTCAATGCTTCGAAATGATTGTGCTATAATGCTTGTAACATCAAAAGCAAGGATAAACACCTGGAAAACTATATTTGCAGTATTTCCATTTAACCATTTAATAGACTCATGGAATGAGTGAGTGGATAAAACAGAGGAACTGCCCACAGCAATGACTCTTCTTTCAGCACACATGGTTTACTCACGTTCTCCCTGTGGTTTATAGGGCTGTGTGGATTCATCTCCAGCTTTCCCCCTTCTGAGACCTGCTGTCTCCCAGTTACCCCAACTGTTATAATTGAGGCCATTGTTGATATTGTTTCCTCTTCCTCTCAACCCCATGGCAGTAAATGCCACGTAAAAAACCTCCTGCACAGAGCAGGCAGAGAAATATGTGCCTCAGAGTGTGTGAGGCTGTTGGGCTTTTTGAGCAATTGCAGCAGTGTTTGCACTGTCACTTGTGTTCATGTCCCCTCTGCACAGTCTCAGTGACCACTGACACCAGGGTGTCTGTGATCTGGCCCCTTTGCCTTTCTGATTTGGCACATCAGATATTTGTTCATTAGAAAAGTGCTAAAGGTTGTAATACCATATTCATGTGTATGGGCTTACAGAGCAAGCAAAAATCCAAAGAAAAGGCAGCTTAGAAGATGATTGAAATCTTGATGTTAAAACTGATGGGTGACTGATATACATAGAAATAATCTGACTTTGCTGCAACCAGGCACAGGCCCTGGTGACCTTGCTGCAGCCTCTGGAGCAGGGTCAGTCTGATACCTGTGGACACTGCTCAGAAAGCCAAATTAGCAGAGGCTTTTGCATGATCTGTCTTTTGCTGCCTGGGCATTTTCCCACAGTGCTTGGAGCTCCGATTAAGGCAGTCAACCATAAATCACTAAGGCACATGTCAATGAAGCCCTTATGATGCCATTGGGGATAGAGGAATCATATCCTCTTATTGCTTTAATCGTGAGGCTGGAGTCCATTAAAAATCCATTTAAATCTATGAACTGGTGCTAGTTTTAAACTGGTAATTTATGTCCAGTGGATATTAGCAGTATTTTTTTTGCCCTGTATCTGAACTGTTGCCAACAGCTGCTCTAACTACCCAATGCTATTCATGTTCAGGCTTATACAATATAATCTCCTTCACTTTCTGGGTCTATATCAGCAGGCAGCAGTAATGGGCATTGTCTGAATCAAAGCCTCTTAAAGAAATGCTGCAAACCAGAAGGAAAAGACTGGGATAGGACAACATCACTACATGGAAAGTATTCGAAACTGGGAATTGATCAGTGGATTTTCTGCCATCATATTTCAAACCCCATTTTGGAGGCACTTAGAACAAGCTCAGTGGAACGTACCTGATACCCAACATCCACCTACCAGGATGAGCTGTACAATAATAATTAAACAGATGCTTTTAGCAAACAAGGGCAAATTCAGTCTAGTTAATTGCTTTGTTGGTTTTGGAGTTTGAGTATTTCAGAGGCACTCTGTGCTCATCTGATTTGCAAAACAAGGTGTTCTGCAGGGGAAGAACTGACACACACAGTATGAGCTCTTCCCCTTCATGCCAGTGCTGTTGTCTGGTGGCTTTCAAAGGTAGGCAGCCAGCACTACACTTTTAACTGACCAAAATCAGATTCTACAAAGGAGTCCAGCTGAAACAGTGCAGATTTGGTGTATATTGTACTGTTAATATAATAAGAAACACTACAGATGAAAAGTAGCTGCAATGGCACGCTGGCACCTATTATACTGTGTGCAACCAAACAATGTAGAAGCAAAGACAGCTTGTGTAGATGTATTCTGAGGCTGGGATGGTTCTGGCAGCATTTGGACAGGGTCATGACCCATGTAAAGTAATCTGACTTCTCTCCTGTGTACTGTTAAAAACCACTAACTGCTCTGTGGCAGTTTCCCTTTCAGTTTTCTTGCAGAAATGGGCTTTGGATCACAGAGGTCAGTGTCTTCTCATTTACTCATGGTATTAAAAAATTCTGAAATTAAAACAACGGGATGCAAAATCTTTTGTTCCCGTTGCCTATTTTCCACTCTTTAATGATATTCCAAAGTCCTAAGGGGTAGTTCAGCTATCACATCCATCTGTCAATACAGGGCCTTTTCAAACCCCCATCTCTGGTCACTGCACTTCCTTTGCCTTCTCCCCCTCTGCTCTGAGGTCTGCTGCCCACCTCCCCACAGTGCAATCCTCTGAGCTGCCAGGAAAACACAGGTGTCCCCCAGCCAGGGCCACAGAGGGGGGCAGAGAGGATGGTTACATATGCACAGTGTGTCCGTCTCCAGCTATTCTGTCCATCTGTTACAGCTCTCACTAGTAACAGGTGAGCACCTCCTCCAGGAGGGCTGCAAGGGCAGGAAGGAAACTGGCACCTGAAGAGGGCTGAGATAAGCATTAGGTTGGATGTAAATGTGTGGCTCACAGTTGGAGATCCATAAAGGGATGCAGAAGCAAATGTTGAAAGTTGTGGCGAGGGATTTTTGCTCTGCGTGTAGAAATGATCATCAGAGCGTGGTGAGCCTGGCCTGATCAGCCAAAGGCAGGCAAAAAGGAACCAACAGAAAACAGGCAAAGGCTCAAACATTTCTAAGCCAAAGTGCTGGTCTTTATTTTTTAAAGTGAAACTAATTAATTCCTACTGGAAATCTACCAAACTATTTATTCCTACTTCTGGTAGCAGCAGCCACAGAGGTAACCAGAAATCTCTAGGTAGTGCAGGTGTTTGCTAGCAAGAGCAGCTGTTACTATTAGAAAAACCTTAAAAGGCTCCTTTCAGTTTCAGCTTCATGACCCAGATGACAAGTTCTGAAATGAATTTAAAAAAAAAATCTCCAACAGACGCTTCATCAAAACCTGGCTCATTGCTTGGCTTTGCTTGCAGCTGTTTTGCTCCTTGTGGGGCTTGGCACGGGATGGCTGCTGTGGGAGCTGTGTTCACCCTCCTGCATGTCCTTTTTCTGACTCACCTTCCAGTCAGAAGCCAGTTTCTTTTTTCTTTCATTTTTCACTCATTAGTGCAAAAAGAAGCAACTGTGCTGCTGCCTCAGCTGCTCCTCAGCTGGACAAAGAACAGCTTCCTTAGGCGGGTGGAAGGTGTTTGCTTTGGAGCTCACTTGGGACAAAGAGTAAAAAACAAAAGTGACTTGTTCCACCTCCCGTGTTAATTTTCTCACGTGGAGGTTCCCCTTTGAAGTGGAAAGGCTCATTGACTGGACTTGGATGCATCCAGACAATGCCCCAAAAGACAAAGTTATCCTTATGTCTGCAGTGTTAGGGAAAGTTAAACTTGTGGATATAAGCCAGGAAGGTTCTGTTTGATTCAGACAGCTTATAGCTGGCTATCACTGAAGTTTGCATTTGACAGCTGCAGAACTATGTCCTTTTGATTTTTCATGTACAAAGTCCCACAGTAGCTCAGAAGAGACGAGCAGGGTTTCATGCAGACAACTGAGTGGAGAGAGCCAGAAGCATTTGGAGATTATTCAGTGCAAGTTATGTTTTGTTCTTAATGCTTTTCTTTTTAGCACTAGAAATCAGTGTGATGTCATTCTCTTGTTAGTTGCTTAGTTTAGTGAGAATAAAGAGCAGCTAAATTGGGACCCTGCAAAATGCAACACCCAGATGGCTGAAAAGACAAGTGAACAAGGTGCTGAAATGAGAGGCTTTTGTCTTGGATTTGGAAAAGAAATAAAAAAAATCAAGCAGCATACAAGTAATATGCATGACTATAAACGGAAGTGAGGTTCATTTGGAGCCAGAATTTTGCATTCCTTCGCAACAAATCAGGCAGCCAGTACTGCTGTACTTCTTCTGGGTGAAAAACAGAAGCAAAACCAGCAGTAAAGCAAGGCAAAGAAAATCAGACTTCAAACAAGTCTCTTTGGTAGTACTTCTGTGCTTAGAGCTGATGAAGTTCATTTCTCAGCCCCTGTGCAGCCAGGTGAGCCCCGTCCCTATGGTGATCCTGTGCAGTGACCTCTCAGCCAAATGCTCAAGGAGCATCCTGAGTTCTCTTTCTATCCCAGGTCCTAGGTATTTCACTAAATACATTTCAATCCCTCGTCATCACAATGCTATCAGTGCAGAATGACAGCAGGCTAAGCCAGTGAGTTAACTGGGATCTTGCTGTAGGAGATGTTACAACAGAGGCCAGAGTAGCACCTACAAATGGGAGGACCATTAATCTAATAATTATCAGGCAATTATGCAGCCCCCAGGTATGGCTGCTTTAGAAATGCCCCAGGAGGAAATGAAGTGGAGAGGGAATTATTCTAACATATGGCAATTTATCAGTTGCTAACACCAGCAAGACTTTGTTAAAAGATTCCCTCAGGGTTCCCTTTGACAATGTCATGGATTTATGGTTGGTGATGAACATCTCCCTGAGTAGTGCAAAATGAAGTAAAGGATTACAGGCTTCTGGGTATTCTGTGATCTGGGATACAGGTGAAACAATTTCCACCATAGTGGGTATCTTGTGACAGAAGGCAAACTGATTGGTAGTAGTCTGTGTGATTGGTAAAGTATAGTATTATTTCTTTGTTTCACACAGGCGTTAGAGACCTGGTAGCAAGAAACTTGCTTAGTTTATCTTAGAAGATGCTTTTTTGTCTGATTTTCCCTATCTTTCCAGCAGCACTGGTTATATCAGACATAGCAGCATAACACATAAGTGCTAAAATTAACAATGCTGTGTTGTAAAATCCTCTTTTAAAAAATGGTGGCTGGTGGGAACTGCTCGCAAATAAAACTGAAAAGGAAGAAGGAGCAAAGCATCATGGAAACATTGGCAGAACTGTGCTTTCAAAATGTAAAATGTGAAAATCTGTTGACAAGCAGAATGGATTGCTTTAGATAGGGCAGGGATCATGTACAGATTATGTGGTTCTTTCCTTGTGGAAAGGACAAGATACAAGGTACCACAAGTGCTCTCAACCTGGCAGGTTCACATGGAGGGATGGGCTCTTCTTGGTTTTGGTCAGGGGATACACTGCAGGACAGGGAAGGAGGAGGCCACAGCCCCTCGTCTTTTCTTGAGAAGAACCATGACAATGTGGGCAAGGAAGGGGTCTGTGATGCTCTCTGATGCACCCCTGTGCTGGGAGGGCAAGATTGCTGCTCACACTGTAACTGATTTTCCTTGCCCACTGCACAGATACTCTCCTTTCTCTTTTTCTCACCACTTGAGAAAACAGTTTCTTTGTTGGGTTTCTCTTTGCGTGTGCTGGAGTTGGTGAACTGATTTGATATGACAGTATAGCTACAATTGCAGAAAAAATGGGAAGAATGGCACTTTTTTTTCTAGGATGCTCCATCCTGTTCTATGATTTATTTGGCATGTTGAAGTATTAATGCTTCATGTGCAGCAGTAACTGACTTTTTGATATAGAAGTTTTGTTAGAGAAAGCATTATAGAGTATACAGTGCCAGCAGGATTTTGGAAAAGAAGTGGAGAAATTGTCTTTTTAAGAAAAAGCAGTAAATTCTGTCCTGAGAACTTTTACACCAGCTGGGTCATCACAGTGAAGGTAAGACATTCTTTTGTATCCTGAACAATCACCTTGTTGAAGATAGCACAAGCTCATCCAACCCAGGATTGGTGCATCAGCTTCCAGCAGGTTCCTTAGTACTATGTACAAGATGTTTCACACACCTTTTGTGAGGGTGGATTCTTCCAGCTTTTTGGAGTGTACTACTACAAGTGACTTTGGTTGCCCACGTGCAAACAAGCACAGGAAGAAGGGTAGAGGAAATTAATACAGGCCAGTTTTTCTAAAGCCTTTGGTTGTGCTCTTGGTTCTTGATCAGACTTTTCTTGTATTTGTATTTAGACTTCACAATGAATGAAGCTAATTAGACTTGGTTAAGCTGATAACACCACTGCAAGAACCCAAAGCTGAGCCCTCCTTGTCTTTGTCACAGAAAATCAATATTTTCATTCTTCCATAACCTCATTGCTCTGTTTAGCAATACCAAGCCTGCATTATGCTGAAACTTATGCACATAATTAGAGCTTTGGGAATTTGGAGGTATTTTATCCATAATTAAAATTAAAGTGTTCAAGAGTGGGGATTTACTTCCTATGGTTTTCTGCATTCTCAATAAAAAAGAACAAACCCAAAAACATAAGTAAAAAGAATCAACTCCAGATCTAGAAAGACTTCCCTGGAAGCCACCTGTCAGTCAGGCTCCTGTAGTGGCATTTCTGACCTTTCTTTACATTGAAGGCCACACAAATGTTTCTGTTTCACTGATTAAAAGGAGACATCAAAAGGGAAAGATTCCAGATGAAACCAGGATAACACTTCCAGTAAATATCTCACTCCACAAACACTTGTAATGGGATCAGGGCCACATCTTCTGGAGAAGAGTAATATTAAAAGGGAATTACAAGCTGCACTTATGCACATTTAGCTGTGTTTAATTGCTGGCACACTTGAATAAACTGCTTTTGGGGGTAATAGTTACATGAAGTTCTCTGATGTGCAATAGATTTAGGGAAATGTTGGGAAAGGTTTGGTTCTCATACAGTGCAGCATCTCCCACTGTCTTTTGGGACATTAACTGGCTGCAGATTTTTAGGGCTTTGGCAGCAATAGAAATCCTGCCCTGGCTTTGTGTAATTGCCATTGAACATGGCAAAACACGTCCCTCCCTGGACAGACAGCCCTCTACTACCCCTGCCTTTCCTCACAGCAGTGGAGGTGAGGGTGCTCAGAGCAGCACAGAAGCATCCCTGTAGCTGAGTTTTCAGTAGAAATACTGGTAAGAGCTACAGCCAAGCAATTTGACTTGGCCAAATAAAACATTTCTAATGCTGGTCAGAACTGCGCACAATCTCCGGTAATATTTGTGTTGTAACCCCAAATCTCTTGATGTTTTAGTAAAAGCAGTGTTGTCTGGGTGGTGCTGGAATACTGACAGTGAAAAAATTGTTTGAAAAACAGTAAGAAGACCTGGTGTAACTTAATAGCTTTTATTACAGGTGAAGCATAGTGCAGACAAGGTAATAATGAACATACTCCCTGGTTTAAAAAGCAGCATTTTGTGCAGCAACTGTGAGCAAATATATTATAAACAGCTTCAGGGAGAATTGAAGGAAACTGCATCCTAGGAAGGAAAGTACCAAAGACAAAACTCCCATCAACAGCAGCAGTAGGTAAAAGTATTCCTAAGTGCTCGGGATCGGAGGAGTTTTTAGGGAAAACTTCAAGAAAAGGGTGTACATCTTATCTATATTCATCCTTAGTTCCGTTTGCTTGCAGTGTTCTCTGCCTTACAAAGGAGATCAGCTTTTGTGGGGACAGCTGGGACTGGGATGGCTTATTGTCAAATCTCAAATGTCAATGACTAATGCTGATTTACATGCAGATTGCCTCTCAGCTTTATTTTATTTGGTTATTTATTTCTTTCTGGGAAATGCTGTCATTTGCTTCCGAGGAACAAATCAATGAGAGGGCAATAAAGATGTAATCTTATTGCCGAGTCAGGAAAAAAAAATTAAAATTAAAAAAATAAAAAGGAGGACGAGATAAGCATTTCAGCAAATGTAGAGCTGCTGGTAGTTCTTCCATTCAGGTGTTTGCCAGATGTCAGGCTATGTGGGAAGAATGCATGTTGCTGCAGACCTAGAGCTGCTGTTGAGCCCAGGCTGTGTGTTTAGTCTCTGCTGTTTGATTTAGCCTGAGTTCTTTACTGTTGGTATGGAACAGGTACTATACCATTAGCTCTGTATTCTGACAGCCAAAAATGTGAAATCCTGTAGCTCTCACCATCTGGCTATGAGCAGAAAAGGTGTGGGTTTTGTTTTTTTTTCCATTGGAAATCTCTTCTTTCCAGGGTGTTCCAAATTATAACTCTGTGCTTTATTGACAAAATTAATCTTTTGTAGTCTGCACATCCCCTGGATTCAGGGCTGTAATTTGGTTTGTTATCTTTCCTTTCTCTCCAGTCTGTCCCCATCACCTGCTCCCTGACACTGGATGCTCTAAGGGGGAGGAATCAACTCTTTGCTCTGTATCTTTACAGTGACTTTGCAATCCTTTTTTCCACCATGAAAAATGTTTGTTGCTGGTGATTGTTTATAATCAGAAAGAAATTGGCTTAATATTTTTACAGATTTCTTGTTAAACTTGGCAAGTTAGCATTTTGGAAGTTACAGACATACTAGTGATGAGAAAGCTTGAGGTACAGCCATTGGAGCTGAAACGTTATGCACTACTAGATTTATTTTGCTTGGTAGTTTCCAAAATACAATTGCAATGTCATCAGTCCATGGTCATGCTTAACTTCCACTGACTTCAATGGGAATTTGGTCCCCAGACTGTTCAGAAGCAGCAAACTGGAGACCAGAAGTAAATGGGTTTGCATGAATAAGGCACTACATTTGATGTCAAGAGATCTGGGTTCAATTTCAAGCGTGCTGAAGAGGCTCCAGCTTTGGATCCAGCCTCACCTAATCCATTAAAGATGAGCAGACATGTACAAGCTTTAGGTCCACATGTCCTTGCTGAGCTCAGCCTTGTGTGGGTGTGTGCATCTGGGAAATGGTGTTAATAACACGATAGTCACACTTGCAGTTATCCAGTCATATAAAACCTGAACATAAAAAGTCTGGTTAGGCTGGTGTAAATGCTTATCTCTTCAGATTTATTGCAGTCACTTATTCTATGCACAGCCCTCATGAGGACTCAGGAGAGTCAGGAGATTTATAAATAAGGAGATGGGACTAACAGATAAAGCCACTATGTCACAGCCCAGCTCTTGGGGATTTATAGCTAAACTGCATTGATTTTTATTCCCCCTTTTTTTTTTCCCCAATTTGAGTGCCTAAGGACATAAGAAATGATCACAAATTGATGGTGACCCTGAAAATCACTTTCTAATGGTGATGAAAATCTCTTATTAAAGATTTATGTGGAGCGAGGAACCAGGTGACAACTATTTCTGGTGCGGAGTGAATGTGCCTCAGAATAAGTAAACATTACTGATGGGATGAATGTTCTTTCTTGAGAATTTTCAATAATTAGAGAATTTTCTTAATTATAGTCAGATATCTAACCACTAATTACTCCACTAAACTGTGCTCTGGTAGCAGGAGAAATGCAACAACAAATTTACTTACCTATTAAAATCTTTATGTGTCTATTACTGCCACCAGTCTGTGGCTCCTCAGAAATATAGACTCTTATTGATGGGATCCCAGATGTTAACTAGAATTTAATTTAGTTAAATGGTTTCTAATACAGCATGTATTTCTCCATGGATATATACCAACAGAACAAGATAAAACCATTACCAATTACTTAGGCTTTTTTTTTTTTAACCAACTTGCACACTTCCTTCTTGAATTGTAAATATAAAATATTTACAACTATTTACGTAAAATATTGCTTTTTTATTTGTGTCAGAAAATCTGCTGCCTATGCTATAAAGTTGCTTTCAATGCTGTCGTTCCAGTTGCAACTGTCCAGCAGTTTAGAAGACACTACATCTGGCTCTACTTATCTTTTTAGGAGATTACACTAAAGTGAATCCTTAAGGCTAAACCCTCTAATTTACTAAAACACATGCACATAAAATTACAGCTGTCTCACCAAGGCTTTCATTGATTTGAACAGAACTGGGATTCATTTAAATGGTTCTAAAACTTAGATAAGCAAACTTCTTTCAAATCCAGAGGAAAAAAAACACAAGTAAAATACCAAAACCAAAACACCCCCAACCTGCCAAACAGCCCTAATTACTGGTTTATTGATTGGCTCATCAGTGCTTTATTCTTTGTGTCTGCTGACACCATCTCTCCCAGATCCCTTGGCTCCAGTGCCAGCTAGGTGTGCTTCCCACAGAGGGACCATCTTGTCAGCAAATATGATGTTTTCTGTGATTAAGTCACAGTATCCCTCATAAAAGTAACTATATACACTGTGTAAGATTCACCTCTCTGAAACTCAGCAGTCTAAAAATTAGACATCTAACTTAAGCTGGAGGCTGGGCATTCATTGTCTGTAAAGTACGAAGAGAATGTAGATAAGGCATATAAATAGTTTTTATGCATATTAAGTTGAGATAGGAGGTTGCTTCCTCTCTGCAGGTTTTCTGCTATTAAAAGACCCCCTTCTGACTTCCTGCACACACTTTGGAATGAGGTATTTTCCCCGAAAAGTAGATGGGAATATTTTGAAGAGGTGCAGGAAATTTGGAGCATCTGCTCTGGGGACTGGTGTACATCTACTCAACTCCACATATCCCCACTGCATGTTAAGTGCCAATAGTTTTACAGCAGATGTGGAACCCCTCAGCATCCTAGATTATAACTCACAGGAGCATGAGGCTCAAGAGGAAACATGGAAAAGAATAGGTAAAACATTAAGCAAAAGGGAAGTGAGTTTCCTTGAAAGGCTCAGTCAGAAGCTGTTTAATTACCTTCCCAGGAACAAATACCCCCATTTTGCATTTTAAGTCTCATTATCCAGTTCTGTCACCCAGCTTAGTGTTGCGAAGTGTTCAGGCATTGCTGCTGCTGAATGTTAGGGAAACCACCAGAATCCAATTAAAAATCTCCTCAGCATTATGAGAAACAAGGAATTGGCTTTCAGGAGTACTTACAGCAGTTTGCCCAGAAACGTGCTGTATTTCCCACCACCAGCCTTCTCCCTGCTGCCAGGCCCTGTGTGCATTCCCAAATGGTGTCTGTGCAGTCAGCAGTTACAAATACGATGCAAGAATTGGTGCAAAGAAACTTTCCATCTCATGTGATAAACAACCATAGATGATCACAATCCATAACCAAAATCTCTCACTTTTCCCTTGGGAGAGTGGATGTGAGAACAGCACATGGCAGATGTTAGTGGCTTTGCTTAGTGCAGTGCTTCCCATCTCACAGTACACTCGTGTGCTTGGCTGGCAGGTGGAGGGGCCTGCCTGGTGCTTATTCTTTCCTGTGCTTCCACTGAGAACACTGGAAAAAGTTGATTATTTCAATAAAAATGGTGAAGGCGTATTTTACACTGGATAGTTTTAGCATTATGCACTGCTGTGACGTTGAAAAGTGGAATTGGTCCAAGGCTTCCCAACAGTGTTGTTTGTTTCCCAAAGTCCATCACCAGCACAGCCAGGTGTGTGTTTGCCATTCCTGTTATGGGAAGTGAAACCAGAGCTGGGAGAAAAATGAAGAGACAGGGAGAAAAATGAAGAGACAGGAAGATGTTTTGCTACTTGTTGTGCTCTGTGGACAGGAGGGCTTTTTTCAGCATTACCTACTGCCCTTCACCCTTTCTTTGCCTCAGCCATTGCCCCAGGCTGGGGTTTTTGAACTTTGATGGGGCCAAAGAAGGGTCAGAGACAGTTTGCTGACTTGGCAGTGTGCTCTGATTCACTTTAGGGTAAGGCTGCTCTAATGGAGAGATTGATGTGTATTCTTACTAGTATATCACGTGGATACACATATATGTTTACCCGTATAGAATCACAGAATACTTTGGGTTGGAAGGGACCTTAAAGATCATCTCGTTTCAAGGCTCTGCCATGGGTAGGGTCACCTTCCACTATCCCAGTTTGCTCAGAACCCCATCCAACCTGGCCTTGGACACACTTTCAGGGACAGGTCATCCACAGCTTCCCTGGGCAACCTGTGCCAGTGTCTCATCATCTGCAGAGAAAGAATTTCCTTTTAATATCTAATCTAAATCTACCCTGTCTCAGTTAAAAGCCATTCTCCATTGTCCTTTTACTCCATGCCCTTATCAGAAGTCCCTCTCCAGCTCTCTTGTAGGATGTCTCTTGGTGTGTGTGTCCCTGCAGGATTCTGGCAGCAGCCATTTGAGCAGACATGCCTGGTGTGTGCCACACCAACACGGAGCACAGTGTCTCATCTGCAGCCTGGGGGCTTCTACCTTGGGGATAGAGGAGGGATAAGGTGAATTTACACCTGGGTAGGAGAGACCTCTCCCTTTCAAGCCTCTCTTATTGGGAGCTCCATTTTCCCCTCCCATTGTTTCTGTCATTTCACCTTTGACACAGCACAAATGCTCAAAACCACCAAATGACTCAGGAACCAAATGTTATTTTCAGACTGGCCAGGTGCTGTGGTCCTGCCTGGCTTCCTAAATCTTGTTGAAAATGCCAAGGAAGTGCTCAGGGAACTGAACTGGTAATCTTGCAGTGGTGTTTCAAGCCCTTCTTCAGCAAAAATTGTTTGAGCCTTTATTCAAGCATTGTGCAGTTAAGCAGGTATTTAAGTGTTTTGCTCAAACAGACCACATTTAACTTTAGAGCATTTAGATTTATTATATTTTTGTAAGTAAATTTCAATAATTTCATATCTGTCTCCTCTGGATAGCTTGAGGTGTTTTAAAACAGCCTTAAGGGTGTTGGTCTAAAGTTTGCTGTCTACATCAGAAATGTTTGAGAGAGCTACTGGAATCATAAGAAGAAAATGGACCTAATACTTTTCTAAAGAGATGGTAACTTGTTGGCAGAAGGTGGTGCTGTTACCTGATATTGAAGCAGATAACTAAGTCCCAAGCCAGTGAACTTCAGCTAAACAAAGCCCCTGAGTAGCAAAGAGATTTTTTTTTCCTCCCCCAGCCACAGATGTGATACGTGAACAGATACAGATGAGGTTTCCCGGTCTCTGAGATATAATAATCTTCTTAATTAGAAGGCAGATGGCCATGTCAACTTTTCTTCCAACATAAAGTAGAATATCAGGTGAACTTTGTTCTTTAGAGAAATAAATGCAGCCATACCGTGCTTTTTAAAGGGAGCAGCTGATTTCACTGATGTGTACATGTGGCTTGCATTGAACAAAAGCAAAAAGCAAAAAAATGATTGATATAAGGGACAGCTGAAAGTTTTTGAAGTGGGGTGTTTGTTTTTTTTTTCACAAGCACCATGCTGTCACACTTGATAACACCAGAAGTCAGGCGAGAAAATTTGGAAAAATCCAAAGGGAGGTTTTGGATGGGAAAAGTTCTTTTAAGTTCTGCATTGATAAAACAGTGGGTATGTGTGAGCTGACAGGTGATGCAGAGCAGCACGTTGGGTGGATGGAGCAATTCACATGTGTAACACATAAATCACTTCTTGGCTCTGATTTCAAGCCTCCCAGAACACCTAACATCTTTTTGAAAAGAAATGATGAAATTTAGCTAATGATATAATGGATAACGAGTCTCATTCCTGAAACCTCAGGATATACATAGATCATATTTTCAAGCTTTACATCGCAATCATAAAAGTTAGATACTTCTTTTGTATTTAATAAAAGTTTATTTTTTTGCACCTAATCCTATGCCTGTGGGGCTTAGGGCAATGGAGCAAGACAGAGGAGGAAATAGAAATTGTTATTGTATGTTTTCTCATAAAGATGTTAGTTGAGTGGTTAGAAATTGTGAAAATGGAATGTTTTACTTACTTCTGGACTAGAATACTCAAAAATTATTGTACTTTCACTCCACTAACTGTTCCTGATTTAGAAAATATTAAAATGTGAGAAAGGCTCACTGGAAATAGCTCACTAGAAACTGGTGTCAGAAATTGCAATCTGTGTTCTAAATTGTTTTGATAAATTTTCATATTCAAGAGATTTGGAAAATTTTCCTGAAGGGAGGCCAAATTTCAAACCTTTCAAAATCTCTTTGCCCATTGCTAATCCTTCAGTGATTTAAGGTCATTTTAAATACAAGCCTCTATAAAAGAGAAAAAAACCTTCACATGTGCTAAAGATTAAACAGTGAAAAAAAAAAGTCTAAATTATGACATAAATCTTTCAGGACTCTTGCTATCAGCTAATCTGAATCAGCAAGGAAAGCAGTAGTGGGTTAGGAAGGGTAAGAAATATTTTTGCTCCTCTGAAATAATACCCCTTTTGGGTTGGCAGCTGTAGAGAGAGGCTTGTGATACCATCAGTGGCCAGAGCTAAACAGAAGCCCTGAGGGACTGCATGGACTCTACATCTCAGACATTAATTTGTACAGTTGCCATGTGCATTTTGAGTCATATTTTCAAAATTCAGAAAGGTTGGCTTGAACCTTTTGTTAGAATGTTCCATGGGTGCACAAATATCCAAAAAATATCTGCACTTTGAGTGTGTGTGTGTGTGCTGGGCTTTAAAAATCTGGCTTTTGGAGACAAGGCACTATGCCATACCTTCAGAGAAGAGAAACACAACTGCTCAGATGCCATTTAAGATACAGCTGAGCCTGAGACTGAAAGGCTCTTGCACAATTTTCAGACCTTGAGCATAAGGCTTTTTTTTTTTTTTTTTTTTTTCCAATTGGATTTCACGGTTGAAACTGGGTATAAGAATCTTGAGACTAGGGAGCAAATAGCTTTTTATGGAGATTTGAATTACATTTTACACTTGAAAAATCAGTCTAAGCAGAGAGTGAAATGGCCTGTCTTTTTGTCTCTGTGCCAGTCCTCTGCTGCTCTCTCCTTGGTCTCAGCAGGTTACACTCCCAAGGCATCTGGAGCAAGGTGTGGCTGTGGCAGGGCAGGAGACGGTACTAAATGGAAAGAAAACATTTAGAGCTGATGCTGCCTCCTCCTTTGAAGATCTTTAAATCAATTTTAAAAGCCTGTGAGGATTTTGGCTCTCATTTATCCTGGCTTGGTCAAGTGATACAACAAAGAGGTGTGGGCTTGCTTAAGGTCTCTGCTGCCAGGTTCTCAACATGAGCTGTGGTATCACCAGCACCTTTTCATTCACTGCAGTCTCCTCTGCTGACAAACATCCTCACCACTTTGGTGGTCTATTTAAAGTCTATGTCCATTGGTTCTTACCATTCACCTAATTATCATCACATAGATCGTGTTCTCTCTGTGTTCAAACATCCAGCAGTTTTCCATAGCTGATGTTGGGTTTGGAGACACAAGTGGAGCAGGATTTCAGGTAGTCCTGAATTTGCCTGCTGTGTTCAGTGCTTACACTGGAATAAATCACTCTGAATTCACTGTGGTTTCCCATGGTGTCTGCTGAGAGATGTAACTTTGTTTGATTCTACTTTTGGTGATATTTATCTACTGCAGAGATTAGCAAACTTATCAGTCTGTTTATGAACTGTAGAGTTCATAAGGTTGATAGATATTTCCTATCTTTTGTGACTCTTGATGCATCTCTGGACAAAAGGGTGATTTGATTGTTATTTTCTCTCAGAGCATGACTCCAGTTTAGGGGCCTAAATGAAAATCTGTAAGCACAGAGCTCCAAAACCTCAATTCTCACTTGTCAGTGGGGGAAAAAAATTATCAGCCTGATGGTGGCACAATCTAGCCCTATAAATAACACCTATTCAGGTGAGTTATCCTGCTGCTGTGGAATGCAGTTATATGTCAGATATGATCATGTTTTCCCATGTTTTTTTCTGTGTGAATTGCTGAAAAGCAAACCTTTCCCACAACTAATTGTATTTGCTAATTACCTGTGAAAAAGCAATTATCTGCAAGTGATGCAATTCTTCGGGAAGGCTTTTTTTAATTGGCAAAAATGGGGAAAGAAGCTCTTCTGTGGATGCTGTTTTCAGAAGAATCTTCCCAAATATTGTACCTGATGTATCACATTAGACACATCAGATTGGGTTGCATCAGCAATGTTGCATTACATCACATCACCAAGCTAATGTGCTGTGACAGACTTGCAGTGCAATGTGTCAGCTGGAAAATGGGGAAAGATGTGATTTCCTGAACAAAACGCTTCTTAAGCTTTATGGTATCTTCTCCTCCTCTAACTAAACAAGTGGCTGTTTATGTGTTGTGGTATTAAGAGACTCAATTGCCTGTTGAAGAATTCTAAGCATTTCCCTTGTTTCCTGGCTCTTCATTGATTATTAACAGGTCTAGAAAGAAAGGTATTTTTTGCTACTTACATTTCCATACCCATGTTATAATATACCTGTATGCCCAAGCTTCCAGTAAACTGAGAAAGCACTTTCTAGAAGGAATGTTCTTCGAGTGGTGTGTGCCCAGCCAACCCCACAAAACAAACACTTGCCATCTGCACCCTGTTCTTTGAATGATCTTCTGGTCAAATTCAGTTGATGGCAGTGGTGAGACTTTGACAGAAGACTTCGTTGTGGCTTGGAACAGAGTAGAGAAGGTGGAAATAGGAGCATTTCAGGTGTACCTGTGGAGGTAGGAGATGTAGAGATGAAACTACAGTGCAGATGAAGGAGAAAACTTAAAACTGTTAAGCTCTTTAGAAAAGGAGGAGCTATGAAATCCATGTAAAAGCAAATTTTTTTTTAACTTCTTTTCATAATCTCCATTGTCAGCAATAAAATGCAGTATCAGTTTGCCTCCTCTTCTAGTTACTTTTTTAAAAAATAGCCCACTTTTGATGAGCTACCCAGTGTTGTCTGATATTGAGCATCCTTTCAGACATGTATTATGCTTCAGTGAAACATCAAAACCAATCGACAGAGAATTTCTGAAGAGGGAAGTGCTATACAATAATGATGAACATATTGTCCTCAAGCTGTGGAGGTTAACAACCCCAAATTGCTTTGGTATTTGTACATACTGAAGTAAGAAGAATTTATATGTTTGCTCTCATTTCAGTGGGCTCTTGTGATTCATTACATTGGCACTTCAGAGTTCAGAATAGTCACTTGTTTCCTGCAAAGCAGCACCCTTAACTGTGTTAGTATTTGGTTGCTCATTATTGTCCCAATTCTTTCTTTTTTATTGCTGCACAAACACACTTTGGTTTCACAGTAACTTGCCTAATGCTGCTTTCTGTAGAGTTCATTGTCGGAAGGATCAGGGTTCTAGTGTACTCAGAAAGAAATCAGCTAAGTAAATCTGTAATAGCTTTGCTGTTTAAACAATGCCTTGGATCATTAAAACTAAAAAAAATAAAGTTGTTTCTGTACCTATGGATACCCTTTCATTTTTGTTCAGTAGGGTTTTTTATAAAATGGTAGCAGGCATGCAGAAAAAATATTTCCTTACCTTTTTGCTTACTTTGATTTAGTCTTTGAGGACAATACAGTCATTTTACAGTCTGTCCTGGGTAAGGGAAAGAACATAATTGCTGAGAAATGAATTGTGAATTGAAAGTCTTTAATTTTTCTTTGACAACCTACACTCTTCTTGCTCTAAGTAGGTGTAAAAAGAGGTATTCAGGTGCCTGTAAATGCAAATAGGCTTGCAATGTTTTTATGTTTGGTTTTGGTTGGTCTGTTGCTGTTGTTCTGTTTTTGTTTTCTTTAGGTGTGTATTGTTGTTGATGTTGTTTTCTCTCCAGAAATGAACGGTAGATCCCTCCAGCCCTCTGCAAAAAATGCTATTTGCCTTATTGTACCTATACATCCCTCCACTAGAAACTGTTACTGACTTGGATCCCATTATCTCACTCAACCCCCTGGCTCCATACCCAGGCAGTTTCCAGGCATTGCAGGGCCATCCCATATCACCTTGTGTTATCAAAATGTTTATTTGCTATCTATCATAGGCATAAGTCATTCAGATCAATAACAAACGTTCTTAGTCTTATCTTTTAACCAAATATTAACCATGTTTTCTATTTACAAGTCAGCTTTAACTCACAATACTCTTTTTCTGCATTCAGAATTCCTATTCTAAACCTTTTCTTTAAACCTGTTATTAATTCTGCCTTTTATGTCTAAACCCACTAGAGCAGCACAATTAACTGCTTTACTTAACACGCAAGTTTACAAGTGATGTCTATGATACCACTGGCATTAAGAAAGTAAGTGAGGTTAAACTGATTCTCACTACAAGCTGATCTTTACACAGTCTTTGGTTGGTAGAACTGGCAGCAGACATGTATTGCAGAATTAATTTTGAGTCTTAAGAAGCATTGCTACACAGTGGTGAGATCAGATGAGAATGGAAGAATCCATGCAAGTCTTTAATCTCCATCAACTCAAGATATTGTTTGGGCTTTATTCTGTGGTTTAAAATAAATCCTAAATCACGCTGTCAACATCTTGTTTTGTGGTCTTCATTTCCTTCTGATTATAAATAAGAATCAGATTTTCCTTTAGTGAGACTGGCAAGTAGAGAAGTTCAAGGTTTTCTGTTCACAGCAAACAAGAGCTATGTTTCCTAGTGCAGTAGGAAGATGGTGTTTCAGTTCTGTAGCTCTGTGGACTGAGGCTACTTTGGTGGTGAGTTCATAGAGACAGAGCGTGTTCAGATGTTGTGAGATTAGCCAAAAGTATTCCAGTGTGAGACTGAGAGAGAAATCACTCCATGGCTTATGATGGAATTAGGGAACAGGCTGGTGATCCGTGTTGGTGAGTGACTGAAATGGTGACTTTCCCCTGCCCAACAAAACACATCCTGTAAAAGTGAAGCAGATAAACAGGTAAGTGAGCTAATTCTGTGCTTCACTCTGTGAAGAGCAGGGATTTAACAGAATTATAAAAGAGGTAGAAGTGTCTGAGACCACAAGACTAATGCATCACTAAGGTTTCTGCAGAAGCTGTCAGGTGAAGGTAATGCTCTATTCTGGCTTGACTTATAAAGGCTGTGATCAGCAGGAGTGCCAAAATGGAACTATGAGTTTCAAAAAGCTGGAGAATAAGGCTGAATTCCAGGGTTGCAGGGCAGATACCATATCTGAGTGAGATCTGTAATAGCAATGCCAAGGACATGACAAAAAAAAAAACACTTGAACCACCCACTCCCCTTCAGGAAGATTTCTGCTTTTGAAACTCTATGCAATAGGCACCCAGGCAGGCACTGAACAACTTTAGCACATGGAATAACTGCTGAGGAAGCTGCAAGAAATCACCTTTAAAGAAGCAAGACTGAAACCAGCAGTGAGACATCTCTGGGTGGGGAAAAGAGGATGAAGAGATTAGAGAAAATGGGAAGTTTCCACCCGGTTTGTAAATATTAATGTGGAGAACTCTGCACAGCAGTGTCTTGTGAGCACCTTCTTCAGCACCCTCTTTTTGGTGGGTTGCTGGAGATTTGCATTGCTAATGTGCTTGCTTGAAAGTTCTCCCAGGCTTCCAGGGAAAAGAGGCAGATGTAATCTTTCAGGGCAAAGCAATAAGGTGCTTGAGTAATTTTAGCTCTGTGTTCTAAACTGTGGATGTACAGGATATGAAGCCTTGGGGTTTCAGGATAGAAAACACCTGAACCGAGCATTCATTAAAGAGAGATAGTTTCTAACCACTGTATCCTTGATAAGTAGCACATCAGTAGGAGGGCAAAATAACAATTGCTCTAGGCCTGGAGAAGCTTTTGCATTACTGCAAGTCCAATTATTTCCTTTTTTTACACGTGTTCAGCAGTCTCTCGCCTCTGTAATTACCACTCTGAACACTGCAGCTATTAGATACAGCTACGAGACTTTTAACAAGCCATCATTACTTGCTCTTGCAATCTTACAATTTAACAACAATGTCTCTGAGAACCTGTGTACCTTATTTCTCCTTTAAAATGGACATGTGCATGTAAAAGCTGGTTGCAGACATAGATTTTGCTAAGGAACAGAGCTAAGAGTAGAGCTGCAGGACGTGGAAGCTGATGCATGCCCTGGTCCTGATTTGAATAATCTCGTTAAAAGTTATTTGTAATATCTGTATTGGGCAATTTTTTTCCTTTCATCGATAAATAGTGGCTGAGGATGCTGTCCCAGTAAAACCAAGCCCTAAGACCAGGAGGGGAATGGACAAATTAGAAAGTTTATTGATACCTGAAAGCCTCTGAGGTCTTCTGTGGATGTCAGGTGTGAGGGCAGCTGTGTACCAGCTTTCCTTGAACACCTAAAGAAGTGGGGAAGGCAGGTTGAGAAAGTTTGCCTTTACCCAGCTTTCCCTCTGTTTGGCAATTTCTTTCCTCTACTCTGTGCTCTTGTAATGGTGCAGAATACTAAAAAAGAGGCAATTTTTTTGTACATCCAGGCAAGCAGGAGCTGGTGGGCCGGGTTGCTTGATTAGCTGTGGGTTTTCTGTGCTAACCCCAGGTGGCCAGGCAGAGCAGGCATTTAAAAACTCATCCATCTCTTGTCTTACTGTCTTTGAATTTGCATAATTAAAAGTGAATTACTTGCTGTATTTTTAATATATGCACCGAAAAGGCATGAAAAGCTGAAAAATTACAGCAATCCAGTAATTCATGTCATGTCCCATTCAGAATTACAACTTTCCAGTCCCAGCTCAAACACTGAGGATTTCCTGCCACCATAAAGCTATAATTGCTGAATTAATAACGGCAGATTTTGGAGAATGACTGCACAGGCTCTATGACCCAGGTAATAGAAATACTCATGTTAAAGTGAATTTGATACATGTGACTTAATCTATTTCATATTAGGCTCAAGTAGCAAGAATCATTGCTTTCTTTGCCATGGGATGTTAGGAGAACTGCAGTGAGGTGTTTAGCTTAAGCCAGCTGTGTTGGTTAGCCAATGGGGATTAGAAATCTAATTTTCAGGGACAAGCCAGGTTAGTTTTCCCTCTACCAGAGGACTTGTACCCCAAATCTTTTAGTCTGCTCAGCACTTCTGGGAGGTGGAATTCTCCATCCAGCTGCAAAAGCACGGAGAACAGGATGCAAAGGGAGATGGTGAAAGGCTTCTGCTAATGTTTCATCACTCCAGGATTTTATTAACAGCTACTAAAAAAACCAATCTTCCCCTTCAACTTCCAACTTGGAAACAAATTCTGCAGCTGCTGCTCTTGGCAAAATGTGACACCTCATGTCCCCCACAGCTATGGCACTCATAAGAACTGGCATGAAGGGACTGATGCATCTAAACAGAATGATCAGAATTTAACCAAAATGGCATGATCTGAGTGAAAAAATCCTTTTTTCTTTTTATTTTGATGTTGTTAGCATTTTTGTTCTGGGTGGTTTTTTTGGCTTTTTTAGGGTTTAGTTATTGGAGGAAACTGGTGATCCATTTGCTGTGACTTCCTCAGGCTGAGACCCTGATGCAATGGTCATTTGAACCTATGGGCCTCCACATTTACTTCAGCAGGTTTTGTGATTCTTGGTCCCAGCTCTAAGCTCATTCAAAACATAAGGGATCAACTGGTCCATGTCAAAGGATTTGCTTGTACCACAGAATTGATTTAGTGAACAACTACTCATGTTACAAAGCTCAACTGCAGCAAAAGTCAAGATGTATGAGCAATCAAACACTGAAATTCTCAGCTCAGGACAATGTCCTTTGCTGGGGATCTTTGAAATAGTCTCATTGAGATTGTCTGGACATTGTGGATAAAATGTACTGGCAGTTTCTGGGGCTGGCAATCTGGTTCCTTTCATAAGAATTACCATCATTAATTAAAATCTCTCTTTCTGTCTAATTTTTTCAGCTCTAATTCTCTTGCAGGTTCATAAATAGTAACATTCCGTTGTCCTGGAAAAAACTTCATTTTTCTCCTTTTCTTTTTCTTTGTCACTGCTCTCATTCTCTGCCCTCTCCTGGCTTAAGGTAATTAAACTTCCAAAGTCTGGTCACCTCTCTGAAATATTTAAATGTAATCAAAGAGATTTTCATGTTTCTTTTGCCTTCAAATCTCCATAAGAATTTTGAACAAAAAGGCTGTGCCTTTCCCTTCTGCAAATAACTGGAGAAGAGGGGCCAGGGATCCCAGGTAAGGGATCAGTTCTTTCCACTCTGGTTCACTATTAGCCAGACCCTGTGCTTCTGAGTTACAGTTCTAAGAGCAAACATTTCAAGCCTCATAGGTTGTAGGCATTGTGAAAAATGTTTAACCTGATCTTTGTAATTACCTCTTTGCCTTTTAACACTGAGATTACAGCATTTACTGTTGGATGTAGATAATTCTCTCAGCTGAGCTTTTGCATCCAGGAAA
>JAWWLV010000035.1:10196075-10232264 GCA_035041135.1 Platyrinchus mystaceus
GCCTTTTAACACTGAGATTACAGCATTTACTGTTGGATGTAGATAATTCTCTCAGCTGAGCTTTTGCATCCAGGAAATGATTTTTGCAGAATATTCCCGTGCAAGGCAGTCACTGAAATTTGTACATGTGTGAATGCATAAAGGCAGAGTAGCTTGGGCTGACTAATGTTAATGGTGAGGAGAAAAATCTTCGCAAAGCCAGGTATGTGCAGCACTATTGCCCAAAAGAGCTGAATTCAAGAGCTGGGGATTTTGAGAAGGAATCAGCATAAAACAGCAGTGTTGAGGAAGAAGAAGATCCTGCCTTGGGCAGCTTGAAGTTGAAACAGGGAGATCTTTCTCAGCTGCCAGCAAGGCGATCATTTTTGTCAGCTCACTGAGCTTTCCTGTGCAGATGTTTAACTTGCTGGCTGGTGTTTCCATCAGTTTTTCTTTACGACGTGTCAAGTTTTGGTATCAAACACAGCTAAAGGTCAAAGTAAATCATGAATGAAATTCTACCAGCTGATATTCAGTGAAGGACAAAAAGGTCTGTCAGAGGCTGGTTTACAATGCTATCCCTAGATCAGAGGCCATCCATCCCTTCCAGAGGAGTCCCTGTTCTTCCCCCTCAGAGCTGCAGGTCTACCAGCCTTATTGACAATAGCTTTAGGATATGACTGGGATGACCACTAATTTCACCATTAAAACAGCAAATGGTACCTGAATCACTGCAAGGATTTGGGGAGCTTCTCTGAATGCTTTTATTATTTTAAGAAAAAAATATCTAACTTCTTCCTCCAAAAACACAGAGATGCCAGAACTAAGATTGCTACTCCAGCTGTTTTCTTGTTTTGTTACATAATAAATTATAAAATCAAGGTTTACTGCCCGTTGTAAGCACAGGAGGACAAGTTCCATCTATGGGACAGCTCACAGGCTGGGAGGATCTGTTAGATCTGCCCTTCTGATCAGCACTTCATGTCAGTATTGGATTCCTGCTTGGTTCAGTGTGCAAAGCCTTTCTGGTTTCCCAGTCAATACAGTTCAGCCAAAGCTGCCATTTATGGAACATTTACAAGCAGGACTTTCAGAAGCAACAGTTTTAGTGGCTGTGAGGCCCAGAATCAATGGTGTCTATCAAACCAGCTGAATTCTGCTTAGAAGCAATTAGTTCTGTGAGCCACAAAGACAACAGGATTTCCAGTGCCCGTGTCCTGCATTTATCCCTGGATAAATGGAGAGCTCATTTGTCTAGTTACCAAGGTGTCTATTTCATAAAATTTGTAGGAATGTTAATACCTTGACTACACACAGTCACACTTATTGAGAGAGGCTTTGTGATCACATTAAACTTAATAGAGCACAAGAAGAATCAGTTTTCTTGGATATTTTGCAGTGCTGTCTGTACCAGAAAGGAGTGGCAGAACTGGAGTAAAGGAAAAATGCGTGTCCACAGATCACAGGCAGAAAAAGTAGGGATTTTGAAATACTTTGATGGTAACAAGAATGTTGTCTCCTCTCCAGTGTTGGGTTTTTTTAAAGCTCAATAGGCAGCAAAATGAAATGTTTTACGGTTTTATCAAGCACAGCACAGTCACTGATATTATACTTGCAATTTCATGACCTGGTAAACAGATACCTTTGTGCTTAAGGGTCTAAGTGTCAGCACTGTAGAAAACTGATGATTATGCTGCTTTGTGAAATAGAGGCTCCTTCATAAGAAATGTATCGTACCTGAAGCAGCATCACTTGATATTTGCCCTTGTAAAGCCTGACCCTGTGACCAGTGTTTTCAGTGAGATAAAAAGTGAGAAGAACTGGTGGGACAGTTAATCTGGAGATAAGTCTATATATTACAGCATGAGCTGTATAAAACATATACTGACTCTTTGAATACAGTGGTTCAGCATCACGTGCTGGTACTGGATTCTTTTCTTGGTCCAGTGTACAAACTTTATGGTTCTCAATACAGTTTTAGCCAAAGCCTGCCATTTTTCTGTAAGAAGGACTTCCAAGAACAACCCTCTTTGTGGCTGTTGGGCTCTGAAATGATGGTGTCTATCAAACTAATTGAAAAGCTGATTTCTCTTGATGGGTGCATTAAAACATCTGCAAGTTCTGTAGATCTGATGTAGCTAATTTTATAAATTAACCAGAGATATGAGGAGAATCTGGTTGTTGGAGAAGGGACCCCCTAAATATGAGTTTTCACAGGAATCCTTTTGCTTTCACCAGGGAATGGTAGCTTTATGTTATTCTCACTGTGTCTTATCTAATGTGTTATTGACACTATTGCATTTGCTTTCAAACACAGTCATTAGACATTTAATTTGCAGCAGCTGTAATTTATATTTGTAATTTTGTCTCAGATCAATAAAGGAAACTAAAGAGATTTATAGTCCTAGTTTCAACTAAGATAAATTGAAACAGACTCTATTTCCTTGAAAAGCTTTATTTAACCAGCATTTTAAAAGAACAAAATGAATTAGATGAGATATTTGCATGCAAGCATGGGTAAATAATCCCTTGTGTCTGGAAGAAATATTGGAAAGAATGAACATGGTCAGTGTGTTCTTCTCTGAAATACAAATAAACTCCCTGGAAATGTTACCTTAGTGTAGGATCTAATGGGAGTCAAGGAACCATTTCAAAATGCTTCTTAGCAGTAGCAGTCAATAAATATCCTTGAGATCTCTTATATTAATACTGCATAATAAGACTGTAGCTGCATGTTTTAAATACTGTCAGGATCAGTCTGAGAGTGGAAAGCGAGACCCTGAAAGCGCAGCCCTGCCTTATTTTACAGCAATCCTTGAACATGGATTGCAGAAATGTGTTAACAATTTTTGAAAAGTCTGCATTCATTTATGAAATATTCATGTTCCAAGCAGTGCCTCATGCATGGGAAGAGGTGCCTCTCCCATACGGCAATTAGCTGAGGGATTATGCTGAGCAGAGGAGACGTGAGCGGTGTCAGGCCAGCTCAGGGCTGTAGTGCAGCTTCAAGAAGAGTCTGATGGGGAGGAGGCAGAAATGCCTAACGAACCTTTCCCTTCCTGCACAGCAGCAGAACAGGATACTGGATCAGTGCCCAAGAGAGCTGAAGGTTGGGGATGGGGGGATATGACTGCAGCTGGCCCAGAACAGGGCACAGTTTAGCAGCTTGTGGTTGTGCTCATCCCCTTCACTCTGAAGCCTTTCAAACATGTGTCCCTGGGGAAGGGAGTATATTCTTTCTCCACTCTCTGTTAATTTGACTTATTCCTAATCCAGCTGCCTTTTGCCAATAGACTGATGGCAGTGCTGTGCCAGGGCACATGTTGCTCTACTCTCTGATGAAGCCAGGCTTGAAATTTCTGTTGCTTTGCATAAAGCTTCTCTTTGTACTGTTGTGTGATCAAATTAAAAAGGCAGATTTCATACTGAAGGAAAAGATAATCTGTACTTCTCTGTGGCATGAAGTAGAAACTCCACAATAAGACCTTGACCTTCTCCACCAGGTAGTTTTGTGGGTTTTTTGGATAGGTTTTTCAACATGATTGTGTTTTGACTTGGAGTTTTGCCAAACTGCTGGACCCTTACTGGGTTTCATTCGTATGTCCTGAGCCCTCCCTTGTCTCAGAGCTCCTGTATGTGTGGTGTTCCTGGACCCACATGAGCATGGTTGGTGTGTGGCATGGTGGAAGGAAGGGAAAGTCTGTTCCAGCCTGCACGTAACTCATGTCCCTCTGTCAGTCTGGAAAGATGTGTGTCCAGCTGACACATTCTGCGGGTGTTTATCCCTATGGGGAGCAATCCAGGCTGGAAAGTGGGGAAAAACTCATCTGTGCTATTCATAGATTGCTAAAGTGGGGGTGGGTAGGAGAGGAAAACTCCCCATTTTCTACACTTCAGCTCGTCTCATCCCATTTACAGAGAAAGCAAGAGAAGAACCTGACCCAGCTGTGCATGTGTGTGCTGCAATTCATGAGAAGGATTTGTCTTTGAATGTTAATTGTAAAGGCAGTTACATACTGACCTGTGAGAGACATAATTTAACCTTTCTGTTCTTGTGGCTGGTTGTTTGAATTCAATTAATTTAATATGTTTTTAATAGTGCAGTGCTGCCATCTCTACAGTACCTTTTAAACAACGATTTTTGCTGCAAGCAGTCGACCAGCACCCTGTGTCTAGTCATGGCAGGGGTTGAATGTTACCATTATGATCTTAGATTTAATGTGACTGATGTCTGAACTGCAACAAAGTGCTATATGGGCCATGAGATTGTAAAATACATAATTATTTCTATTCTTATAACCACTATAAATAATAGTTGTATACATATTAAGGGAATTCCTAGATATGCCATCAAGGGATTATGGTGCTAGGGCCAGAATAGAGGCAAGAGAAATCTATGGAAAGCAAGCCTTCTTCTGAGGTCCTTCTCTTGCAAATGAATGACACAAAAGCAAATGTGTCAAGGGGAAAAAAAAAGAGTTAAGGCTCAGCATCACATGGAGAATTTAATAGAAGAACTGAGAAGTAGCCTGTAATCTTGAACCACTGCTAGGTTTACATCATTATCCTGTTCATCCAAACAAAGCTGTGGCACACTGAAGCCCCAGGTGCTTTGTTTATTGTGTGCAATCAGTTCAACTTGTCATTTCACCTACACTTTCTATTACCCAGTGTTTTCCTTAGAAGCTTCTAACAAACGATTCAGGTGAAAGATTTCTTAAAATGAATAGCTATTTGTGAGTCAGTGCACAGTATTGGATTTCACCTGCCGTGGTTTTTGGGAGAGAGAAATTTAGAAGGAACAACAGATAGATTTAAATGACTGGTAGGTTGGTTTGAGGACCTCCCAGTACCGTGTACATGGCCCTACATCCTGTTGTCAGCCTGCTCTGTCTTCAACTTGCAGGGCTCAGCCTACATGGAGACAGAATGGGCTGTTCTTTTGTCACCACTAATGAGCCTGGGGGAGTTGATTTCCTTTCCAGAACTTTATGGTTGTATATCCCTAGTATCTGTCCTCTTCTGCTGAGTAAATACTGTGTGGGAGTGCAAGGAGGAATGGCTGACTTTAAACTGCAAGGAGAGAGATCTTGAAGGGTAAGAAGGGTATATTTCTACTAAGGAGGTCTTCTACCAAGCATCAGTAGTGAGGCTTTTAACCCACATTGCAGCACAGTCAAAGCCTCTGGAGTGTCTTCTCCAGTGCATTACACCTCTGATTATGGGGGTAGAGGGATGACCATCCCCAAATTTGATACTCCTATAAGATGGGCTGGTTTTTTCTAACTATTTTCAGGGCATTCACTGAAACTGAAAGGGATGGGTGAATACATGGCTGAACTGAGCTTTGGAGCTCACCAGTTCAGCTCACCAAACACCAGCACTGGGAGTCACAGCTGCAGTCTGGAGATTGGCAGCCCCCCTCTTTCATGCACCTTGCCAGTGAGCAGGGTGGGAGAGAGAGAGTGGAGATAAGTCTCTGTGGCTTGGGTCCCTGGGGTGAACAAATGAAAGAAAGGGATGTTTAAAAGATGTGTGCCATTAAAGTCAGCATTTCAAGTTGCTAAATAATAGGCAGCATTGTGAAGCTCCTCCAGGGAGGAGGTTTCTGGTGGTATCTCTCTCTGTGCCTCCCTGCTGTGAGTCATTGTGAACTCAAGTTCAGAGGAATTGGTACCAAGGAAAAAGCATTGAGATAATAACCTTGAAAAATCAGAGAACAGGAAGGGGGGAAAAAGGGAAAAAAATTATGCACTGAAAAGAGCAGAACTGCCTCACCCTAAAAGCATTCTGTAAATCATGGAATCGTGCTTCCCAGCTATATGCCTTTATCAAAGCCACCATCTTTTAAGAGACATGTGCATTGAGATTTAAGGACTGTACATATTGTGCCACACAGCCTAAGCCAGTGGTTGGTATGCTGCCAGTTTGCAAACCAACTCATCAAGGCAGTGGACATGTTTCTAAATCTTATGCTTGCAATTATAAGGAACAATAGTTTTGTAGTGCCTCAGGAGAAGCAGTGTGCTGTGATTTCCTTTTTCTAAGCATGCAGGTCTCTAGTGTTAAGAACACTGACATCTATTCAGGCATATTTTACCTTTCTAAGAGCCATAGACAGTGCCATGTTGTGTGGGAATTTTGTGGTGTTTCCTAGCTGCTGGGCTTTCTTTTCTTGGAGATAAACATACACTGTGTTATTAAGAAAGACCCTTCAAGTTGCTGTTCTGATTTACATTCCCTTCTAAACTGGTGCATGCATTTATTGTTTGTTAAAGGCTGACAGCCCTGGAGACTTAAGCTCTTTATTTATCCACGTAGTGAAATTCCTCTCTCTGTAGAGGGGATGCCAAAGGCACTAATTGTCAATGATGCTGTTGCACACAAAACATATCTTTTTTCTATTTTCCACCCAGAATAATTTTGCCATGTGAAAGAGAACTCCTGAAATGGAAGCTGAAAAGCTTGGAAACCAGGATGAGCCCAAATGAAGTGGTGTGTGTGGGAAGAATGGAATACTGTCAGGGGTGGGATTTTTTTTTTCTGTGCTCGAAAGTAGAATGTTCTTTGTGGAGCAAACCTGAGAACTGGACTGTATAATCAGAAGTGACCAATAACCTCTATTTTGACAGCAGGACCTGTGTCCTAGTGACACTGTCCTTGTGGGGGGAGCTCAGAGCAGTTTCAGATGGGACCTCTGGGCTTGCACACACCTTCACATTAGGGATTGTCACCGTCACAGTGTAGGACTCAAATGTCAGAGAATTTTAGTAGCTCTTTGTTAATCTGTTTAAAATTATCTAATATATTCCAACTGAGCTCTTCTAGCTTTCTGCTTTTCCCTGCTCTGTATCCTTTAGTCTTAGGCCTACCTGGTATCTGCTGGTCCGGAGGTCACTCATATGTCCCATCCTTAAGCAGTCAAAAATGTTGGGGATTCTATTCCTGCTATTTTTGGGACACCAAGAAGGAGAGAGAGGGAGATTTGTAAGAGCAAAAATGCTTTTCTCACCTTGCATGTTGGTTTTAAGTGTGGTCCTGACATATGAACATATTACAGCTTGCAAAAACCAGAATTCATAGAAGTGACCAACTAGTTGCCAACAGCCTACAAAGAGTAATGTTAAAAGGCTTTTTTATTTACTTATTTCCTTCTATAAAAAGGAGGTGGTGCTAAGTAGAAAAACTAAATTTAACAAAAAGCTGAATTTCTGTCTTCTCTATTACATTCCTTTAACAATTTTTTAAGTAGGCCACATCCTTGATCCTTACTCATCTCTGAAATCCCAGAGAGCAGGAAGCTCACATTTAGTCTAAGGAAAGATAGGAACTTTGGCCCAGTGTTTGTTTTGCTCCAGTATTCTACAGGAATGGCTACAGGGCATCTACTTGAGAAACGTGAAAAGCAAATTTATTTTAATTACACCAATTTATGTTCATTAAAAAGCCTCCTCAATAACTAACCCTGGTATTGAATTGTTTTGAATCTCTTCTTAATTCACTCACACAATGTTTATTCAATTTAATTGACAGCAAGGGTGAATTTATAGGACTATAATTCACACTTCTGGTGAAAGGAAAAAAACAACGTGGAACTATATAATTTGCTGCAAAAATGAAGTAGGGAGATTCATCAGAGCAAACTGTATGTTCAATTTTAATAGTTTCCCTCATCAGGGTCTCTTAATGGGGTTTCTTTTCGCAATTACTTTAAGACATTTGCAGTTGCCTATTGTGAGAATTTGCCAAACAACACTGAAAGAAATCCAAATATTTGACGAGTTTTTAACAGTGTAACATGTTCACTTCCTTCAATCTTTGATGCCATTTTCTAGAGTAAAAAAATATGCTATTTCCAACAGATCTCTGTCTTCTCTCTTTTTTTAAATCAAAACCTCCACTTCACCATTTCAGCATAGGTTGTGGTTTTGTAATGAATAATCAGACCACTTGTGTTTCTTGAGGAGCCTGTCTGGATCACAAGAAGGGAAGGTCCCTCCAGATAAGCTGTTGATAATTTTTGCTCAGCCTTTCTGTGCATGGGTCTATGGAAAAAAAAGGAGTAAAGTGGGATCTGACCACAGGACCTACCTGCTCATGGGGAAGGACCCTGTATTTGAGCTCTGGGTTTTCAAGAAATTGCTCTGTTGTCAGCTGAGTATGCTGCCTTTGAAATGACAAGATTTCTTTTTGTGCTGGAATAAATAAAGGTAATATGATGCTAAGAGTTAATAGAGTTTATTTGTCCAGACAATCACCCTTCAGTATAGAAATCAAAGGCACAAACGAATTTTGGCCTCGCTGTGTGAAGCTTTTACAATATAGTGATTATTATCAGATCTCAATAACTTCCAGTAAAGTGTAAGTAGCATCAACAACTGCTATCACACAATTTCATTGGGCTTTCAGATAAGTATCTGGAAGTAAAACCAGGTTTTAGAGGTATAAAGAATGCAATTACCATTTTAATATCTCTGCACAGGGAACAGGAAGATTAATTTTTGTAGGTCTATTTTCATGGTTTTTCACAGGTTGGGAAAGATATGCAAAAAGCTAGCAACAATGCACTAGAAATAAATTAAGTGCTGCTGATAGCTAATTAAAGCAGCAAAACCAGATAGCAGAATTACTGGAAAAATCAAAATCTCTTGTGCTTTAAAATCATGCTGTACTTGTGATTGGGTTTCCAGGAAGAAAGAGAAGAAATTTTTATATTGTTGGCTCTCATTTCCTAATGAATTCTAAACCAGCATTTTCAAAGCAAGGCTATGTCTCAGAAGTCTGGAAAATAGAGAAAAAAATTTCTTTTTCTTCCCCTTTAGGCCATATTTGTTGTTATAAACTTGTGAGTGCATTTATTGTTACCTGCCAATTCCTGTATTCTAATACATGGATATAGTGTGTTCTATAGCTTAATTTTGAGCTCACTCACTGCTTCCTGACAAGGCTCTTAGAGTTGGTCCAACAGAAATTGAACTCAGTTTCTAAACACTGTGGATACGTGACTACTTTATTGAGATCCAGTTTAAGAGAAGAGGTATAAGCTGGCAAATCTACCAGAGAGCTGGGCTTCTTCTGGGGAAAAGCAGTTGTGCTTTGGCAGAGAATCAGCAGGAGATTTGCTGCAAGCTGCTGGTGACCTTCTCTTTTCCTTTAAAACTCGATGTGAGCTGAGCATTAGTAGCTGTGCTACATCCGGGGGGATGGAGAGGGAGGATGATGTACCGTCCACAGCCTGCACAGCAGTGTGCAGCATCATGTCAAAATCAAGATGGGCTTGATAACTCTAATTAGGATTATCTCCCTATAGCATGCTGCCAGGGATGCTGCTGAGATGCTGGGGGGGGTCGACGAGGTGGTGAAACGACAAACAGCGATTGGCGAGAAGAATAGACGCCAACCCGTCGAAGGGCACGTCCCACTCTTTTCCTGCCTCTGAAGCATTAGAGATATTGAGCTTATATTTTAGACCAGAGATAAAGTATGGAAAATCCGTGACTTTTAGATCCTGCTACAAATTAATCTATTCAGCAGGCAGAAAGTTTTAAAGCGGGTTCAGACTTGAGGCGTCGCTCTGATCTCTGCAGGCAGGAGCAAAGTCACAGCCCATCGTGCCTCTGACAGCTCCCTGCAACAGGAATGGATAGGTGGCAGATTTTAATGATTCATTAACGTAGCTGGACACATTTCTATAAATGCTGGGAACATTGAGGTCTCCTGCAGCACATTTCTGAGGTGTCTGGGGTTTAGTGCCAAAGGTGTTGAGATTGTTACAGGCACAGCATGGAATTTTCTGGTTTGGGGGATGTGGGGTGGGAGGAAAGAAGGATGCAAAATACATAAACTTGGGGAACTCTAGAATATTTAGTTGTGTTTGCCTATACTGGACTTGTCTAAGGGTAATATGAAGGCGAGAAACTTCTTGCCACAGTAACCTTAAAACTATAAAGTCACACAGCTGACTGAAGTCCTTTAATACATTTGTATGCAAAAAACCTCTGTGATTTTAAACCTTCCTTAACTATCTGTCTTTAGGAGTTAGATTTATGGTTGATCCATTGACATCTCTTTTAATGACTAAAGTATGATTAAATGAAATAAAACCAGTTTATAGCTAGTAGAAGAAAGTAAGGACCTTTTTTTCTCTATTCTCTTTTTAGTGAAGAGGACAGCACCAGCTTTCCCTTTCCAAGTGATTATGACCTGTGATTTGAAAGATGGTGTTTCTTGGCACCCTTTTCCTGCTGTTGCTTTTCCCCTAAGCATCAGTATTAAACACTCAAGAAAAAAACTATTGCAACAACCTAAAATTTTCTAAAATAAAGTGGGAAAAGAATTTCCCCCCCAAGTATTGCTGATCCCACTTCAGAAACTTGATTTCATTTAAAAGCATTTATCTGAGCTTTCCAGAAGTTTTTTCCAGAGCAGTTGCATCCAGGGGTTGAGACACCCCCTTTGAGAGCCACAGAGAGTCCAGAATTACAGCACACATTGTTTCTGAGCAGGAATAATGTCCTGGTTACTCACCCACTCACACCTGCATCACCCGGGGTCCTCCAGTGTAAAATCAGCCCATGCCATGCCTGGGCTGTGTCAGTCAGGAATGTGTTTACAGTTGAACCACCAGGATGACTTGTGTGGGATGCATTCTCCATGAAACGTCCTAACTCCACAGAGATAACTCTGCCTGTGGGTTGTCATCCTGCCTTGACATTTTGAAGTGTTTTAGCTCTGCAGTTTCACAGTGAATTCTTCTCTCTGCTGGTGCTGTTGACAAGCTGCCTTCTGCATAACTCTGCATCTCCATGAATCCTTTCAGGAGTCAGTTTAGTGAGCAGTAACAGCTCCTAGAAGGATTGACCCCACCAGTGGCTCCTTGCAGAGGAGCCTGTGCACATTTACCTTGTGCTCTGGGGTTAGAGCTGCCCCAGCCCTTCAAGGCAGGGAGAGGCTGCCCAGAACCACAAACTTTGGTGTGACTTTGTGAAAGTCCCTTGCCAGCCCTCCCTGTCAGCTGGAAAACAGAAATAATGCCATCCTCCAGCCCTAAAGAGGGATGTTGATAAACGTCTCTTCCTTTCAGAAAGTATTTGAATTTCACTTGGTCTTATTAATACAATTAGCTAAAGTGAATAGTCAGAAGCTGATAGATATCCCTTGCTCTAATAGAATTATGGGGTTTGGTGATGCTGAGTACTCTGCAGCTCACTCCAGTCACTTCAGAGAATAAAAAGAGCTGGTTTTAGCTGCCTACACCGCTGCCAGAAAAACAGATACAGGGTATACTCAGAAAGTCTTTATATAAAAAAAACCAAACCAAAACAAAAAAACTTAAGGAAAGCTTAATGGAAGGGGAATTACTGGCATCCAACAGAGGAGGCAGAATTTTATGCCAAAACCCAGTACTTTCTTTGGTTTATTTGCTCAAGACAATAGCTGTGCAACAAAAAACCTTTTGGTAGAAGTGTGTGTCTTTGGATATCATCTCGCAGGACACAGAGGAGTCACAAATGAAAAATTCTGTTCCCAGCTGTGTTCTACTTTTTAACTTCACAGGAGGTTGTGCTTTAGAGAGCTTTGACTATTGTTAAAACAGTAAATTTTTTTTAATTAAAAACAATAACTACAAAAAAAAGGAGAGTAGAAAAAATGCTTAGAAAACTCTTTCAAACTAAAAAATTCTTTTCTTTGTGACAGTTTCTATGGGCCTCTTTCATGTCCATGTTCTCTGAATGTTTTAGCAGAGCGTGAGACTGGCACAGAGGCTGGGAAGAGCAGTTTATGTTGTGTTCCACCTCACACAGAGCTGGACTGGAAACCATGTGGGAGTGAGGCTGGGCAGGTTCATGTCTGGGCTAATCAGAAGAGAAAAATGCCACACAGCTGAGATGAATAAGCATGGCAGAGCAAATTTTATCAGTTATGCCAAAGTAATTTGAGTTAGGAAAACCTTTGATGTCTACAAAGCTGGACTTGATATCCCAGTGGGAGCAGGTTTTCCCATTATATGTTCATTTAATTATTATATTAAAAAAAAAAAGTAAGGCTTTTTGACAGACTCATATGCTTGATTCTGGACTCCCAGGGAATGCAGAGATCTAGCCAGACAAAAAACCTGAAGAACAAGTAACACCAATCTGTGACTTTTATTACTTACTTACTACTCAGTTAATTAGGTGTGGGTTTGTGTGAAATAGGTTAATTTTTGAAAAGTTTTTCTGACTCCTTACTCAAGTTGCCATCTATAACAAACACAACTTATAAAAAGAGGGACAGATCTTCAAATGATGCATGGAATTTGTTGCACTGAATGTGTGGGGGTTCTGCCTCAGATGTAAGTGCAGCCAATAATCTGTGAGCAAGGTCAATGCAGAGGAGGCAAAGTACATTTTTAATTTACACACCTACGTGCTTGTGGCAGGTGTTGAAAGTGGCATCACCAATGAAGGGAAAACACAAAAGATATGGGAAGATGTCTGGCATGATCAGTTTTAAACCATGCACTTGAAAATGATACAATGTGAAGTGCAGAGTTTTAATGTAGAGAATTTTATACTTCAGCAAGAATGCTCCTGCCCTGCTGATGAGCTGACATTTGCGGTCAGTTATTTCCCAGAGGTACTGGCAGTTTTATAATTAGGCCCTCAGTTAGCGATGCCTTCCTGCTCCTGCCTCACCCCACACAGATTTGCAGTGGTGAGGGTTTCAGTGGTGGGTGTGATGCTTGACATGCACTGACCAGAAGTAACCGGAGTAAAGGAAGAACTGGGATTAGCCTGAGTCTGTTTGTTTAGCACCGAGTCGTGTTTCCACCTCAGTGAGTTCTTCAGGGTCACGAAGTGTTCATTAGATGAATGGGAATATGTATATTTGCAAGAAGCCTTTTGTCACCCTTGGATAAAGCATGACCATGTTGCCTGGGGACACAGCAGGAATGACCTCCCTGCCTCCCACTGTGCTGAGAGCGCTCCCAGGGAGCAGAGAGAACTGCTGCCCGAGAAGGGCTTTTCTCATCATTTAACATTTCCCTAATTTCACATATTTTCCTGAAATCAAATTACTTGTATGGAGTGAAACCTTCCATTCCAGTGCCACAAAACAGAACTTGAGCTCTTAAGTGCAGGTTGCTTGACATGGAGAGTCAGCAGTGGCCATGTAACATGGAATGGAAGTAAATTCATCAAGGTGACTTTTCCCTCTGGTCACCCTTACAAATGCTGTTTCCTGCCAGAGTCCCATTCTCAGTATCTTCTTCAATGAAAATGTGAATACCTTAGTGAAGTTCTCTCCAGGATATTTCTTAGTCTGCCCTAATAAGACTTTCCCCCAGCTGGAGATCTGGGCTTTGAAATCTGCAGTTGCAGAGACTGGACTTTACTGGTCACCATCAGAGAGCAGGTTGAAATACAGGAACAGGTTTAAATACAGCGTCACCTCAGTGAAGCTCATGATAAAGAGAATTAAAAAAAAAAAAAAAAAGGAAAAAGTGGATTATTTAAATTGTTTTCATAGCATAGTAGCTTTTCAGAAATAAACAAATTATGTGGGGGTTTTTTTCCCTCAAATTGCTTTGTCAAGTTGGCAAATTATGGGCATGCAGAGATAAATTATTGGAACATTTTCTCTACATTTTCATGCATATATATATAAAAACATTTGTATATTTGTGCACATGTAAGCAAACAAATGATGTATGTGCACATATTTGTTTGTATATATATACTTACATGGTAGTATGTTCATGTATACACCCAAGAAAATAATTTTCCATACTCTTTCTGTTGTTAAACAGTACTGAAATACTGGCATTCAACAATCTAGATTCTCAAATGTGTTGAAGAAACATAGATTTTAATGGTGTTAAATGAACCATTTAGTGCAGAGGGCCTCTCACCTTCAGTGGCACACTCTCAAAATGAAATCCAGTGTTCAGATAAAATAATAAAAAGAATAAAAACAATATTACCTGTTTAAAGAGAATATAAAAATCCAATTAAGTTCCAAATTTTAATTTGCTTGCAAGCATGGGTTTGTTGCTCTGTGAAAAGAATGAAAATGTAAATGACATTTCTGTGTGTTATCTACATAATCCAGAGGCTAAAATATCCTGTCATGCCTATTTTGTCTAGTGATGATAAAACTAAACAGTTCTAACTGAATTTCCTGTAAATGGGCAAATAATCAAAAATGAACATCTTTATATTCTGATCTTTCATTAATTTATGTGTAAATGCTGCTATAAAGAGATTAGCTCTTGAGAAAGAGAATGAATTTTGCCTGGCAGGTGACAGCAGTGGTGGGCTGTGGCACATGAAGTGCTGTGTGTGGGAGAAAGCTGGAGAGATCATTCCCTTCTGAACTGTGAACTCAACAAGAGATGAGAGGCAGCTCTGCAGTCCTGAGCCCCACGTGGCAGCAGCCGTCGATGCTCAGACCGTTGTGCCCGGCTGTCACCACCACCTCCTGACACCTCTTGTCCCCAAGGGCAGTGGATCAATCACAGCCATTTGCTAAATTGTGTCTTACTTGAATTGGTAGCACATACTGGAGGGGGGCAGAATGAAAAGGTGACTTGAGGGTGCAGGGTTGAGACACTGTGGCAGGACACTGCCCAAGGGAATTCCCTTCTGTTCCAGCCATGGCTCAGGCAGTAAACAGTAAACTCTGCTTCCAGTTGCCACTGACTATTCCTGCCTTTCCTTCTTTCCTTAGGCAGAAAAACATCTGTACATCTCCAAATCAGCAATTAGCTGTTACCCACTGGCCTTGCTAGCAAAGAGAATGTCCTAGGGATGAAATAATAACAAAATACACCATAATCCTACTGTGCCTCTGCAGGCTGGTGTCATCCAGCCATGCCATACCCTGTATCCACGCCCTTGCCCTCCAAGGAGCATTTCCTCTTCCTAAATAAACCAGTACAGCTTCAGATGCTGAGAGCTCAGAGGACCAAGACAATTTTGGTGCTTTATTTGGCTATTTAATGCATTGTTAGAGAAAGACATTTGACAAATTGTTAATTGAGTAGCACAGAATATTCCTGTGCAAGTGGTACCTGCAGAGGAGTAGATGCTACATTCAAACTGGTCTAAGTCAGGTTACTCTCAGAAAGTACCTCTAGTTATGTTGTGTTGGACAGTAAGTGCAAGGAACTTCAAAAAATGTGATTATTCTCAGCCAGGAAAGCATGATTTCAATCAAGTATTTTCCTGATTTTACACTATGAACACTAAAGCAAATAGATAAGAAAATCTGTTTTGTCTTACAGAACCTCTCAAGTGCCTGAGACAGTTTCAGGTCCAGTGGCTGAAGCTAAATTAAGCCCTGTTGAAATGCAAGAGTAGGTAGGGAACAGCTTCCCTTCTGCAGTCCTGGCAGTGCAACTGACTGTGCAAGGGTAAATCCTTTTAATGTCAGAGAAATCGCTGGCTTTGAAATCTCCATTGTCTGTGTTATCTGTTCTTTTAATCTATCCATCCATTCCTTCAGCACTGTCACAGCACATCCTCCCAGTTCAGATCAGGTGTCAAATTTCCAATATCAGCTTCTGAGTTCTCTTTTTTTTTTTTTTTTAATGAAATGGGTTAGATTCATGTACACTGCAGTACACAAGTGACCTGTCTCTAATCACAGTGCTGCTTTTGGTAATATTGATGCAGCTGAACTTCAAAACAGTCTGAGGTTTTGGTGCTCCTCAGATTTGCACCATTTCAGGATTATGTGCTATAAGCATCTGTTTATATGGAGATAGAGGATGATTGCACAAAAAATCCTTTCCATGTAAGTATGTACTTTTTATGCTACTTTAATGTACCTTCACTTTAATTATATCATTCTACTATATAGGCAGAATTCTGGAACTTATTTCAAGATTCATATAACTCCTGATCCTAATACACCTAAAAATGTGTTTGTAATGTTCACCTTAACACTGTGCAACTTCAATCCTAGCATTAAGCTCACCTGTCTCAGAGCTCAGCATATCCCTAGGTGAGTGCAAGCTGACACAGTTTTCTCTTTTGTGAAGAACTCTAATTTTTCCTTACCAAATACAGACTAAGAGGCAGGCTGCCCACAGAAGTTGTGATCAGAAGTGGATGTGTCAGCTGTTATCACCAAGCTTGCACGGTTGTAATCATAACTGCTTGTATGTGTCAGAAGAAATTGGAATATTTACAGCTTTTCAATGCAGCCAGAAGGAAACAATTACAAGTGAAATGCAAACATACAGTCACATATAGAAATATATGGAAAAAGCAAGAATGCTTGCACAGACGTGTGTTCACACTCATAGATAAACAAGATGCCAATGGGAACAAGCAGAAAATGTGTTTGTAGGTAGAAAACATTACCAAAGAGACAGAATATAAAACCTTATGGAAGCAGAGGACAAGGTGAGTGTCTCCAGAGCAGGAGTAATGGCAGCAACCCTTCTGTTCAAGGACTGAGGACAAGTGTGTGAGGGTGAGTCCACTGAACAGTTCTGGTTCTGGGCTGGGAGGAAGCTGCATGTGCCCTGTGTGCTCTGCACTCTTTTGCACTGAGACAGATAAAGCCAGGAGGAAGGTTTTGTGTTGGAGAAACACTCCACACTATTTTCAAAGAAGTCTAATAAGAACAAGATACTTAGAAACACTACTATGTTCAATGACATTGGTGCTGCAAGCAGGATGAGTGGGTCTAAATGGAGGCAGAAATTTTCTAAGGGCATGATATCAGGTGTGGGGGTGATCTCTAGGGCTTGGGTCTCCCTGCCACTATCCTATCTGCAAGTTCACTTATCCCCTTCTCATTCCTGAAATTGTGATACCTGGGTGCATCCTCACATGGTCTGACCAAGTAGTGTTCCTTCATGTGCACAGTAAATTCTGGCATTTCTTCTGACAATGCACATAGGCTGAATTGTTTCATTTTATTCCTGCTAGGGTTTTTTTTTTGTCTATATGCTCCTTGGGAAATCAATGCTCAAAGGAGCAACCTGTCTATCTCTGGCTTACACGCAGTTCCAGCTGAACAGCACCAGGCTTCCAGCAGAAGGATTGAAAGAACAAAGAAAAAGGTTCATTTAATTTACCTTGAGGGATAGTTCATTTTTCAAATAGAGACAATTTGAAAAACACAAAGCACTATGCCAATATCTTAGTCACTTTCAAAAACAAGTCTTTCTCGGTAGGAAAATAAATGGCAACGCTATGTCCATTTGCATCCAGCAGCAATTCTGCAGCTAATTTGGTAGTAATTAATATCCTGCTATATTGCTTTATTATGACTGTTGAAGCTTTAAACATTCAGGTCCAGGGCAGACTTGGCCTAACACCAAAGTGGGCATTTGCCACGTACTCAGCAGGCTGACCAGTACACAACAGCCAGCAGAGCTGGCACAGAGCTGAAACACTCATGTCCACTGGTGGCCTGAATACAGCTTAGAATATTATGGGCCAAAAATCCTAACTTACACAGTGCTGCTTAATGAAACCAAAAACTGACCTAGACCATATGAAACCAAACATCAGATTAGAAAAGAAGCTGCCCTTCAAGCAAGAGGACATTAAGTAGCTGATAAATGGATGTTTCTATGAGTAGGATTTCAGGATACTAAATTTAAACCAATGTTTTTTTTCTGAGTACCTTTATTATGTATAAAAGTAATTGTGAGAGTAGCTTTCAGAGACAGGTGCATAATGTTTATCTATTTATTAGAAGGACGTGTCTAGGTAGGCTTCATTCAGGCACATGTGATAACTTATTTTTAGATGCAGAACCCCTCATCAGCTGGGGTGTAGTGGGTTCTTTTTGTTCCCTGTTCTCCCAACACACATCCACTGAGCACTGCTATTGTGCTGTGGGGATGCACAGAGGGCTGTGTGTGCTCTGTACTTGGTACCTGGTTGTGCAGTGCAATCTGTGGCTGTGGTAGCTCTGCCCACTTATGGCTCCTGCAAGGCAATTCACTTGTTTATTCTTGCTCCTACTGCTGGGAATGAGGACTAATTTCTATCAGAGGCTCTTGTTAGTCTTTCTATAGCACATCAGCTGGGCATCCCAGACTCCATTACCTGATGCCACCTGCTGATGAGCTAATCCTTTTATGTTAACAAAGTGGCTTCAGAGTGACAATCCTACTGCAATTACAGGGACAGCCTCACCACATTTAGTGTTGGGATCCAAACAGCACTGGGCCACTTGCTGCAGAATTTGCTCAAGAGAGCACTAAGTAGAGGACAGAGAGGTATTTTCCTTGCAGGACAGAGAAGGACACGGGAAAGCAGACGGGTATTTGGGCACAGGGAGCTGCTGGGCTCCAGCTGGGCTCTGCCAAGGGGGTTTGCCAGATGCCACTCGAAGCACTTCCACTCTGCTCCTGCTCTGAACTGCCCCTGGGAGAAGGCTGTTGCTACCCTCACACTCCAGGTGAGGCTTCCATACCCTAAAATCTTTGGGAATCTTCCTGGTGATATCTGGCTTCAGCAACAGGGACTTTGTAGCGAAAAAATCACATCCATGGAGCCCTCCCTGCAACCTGGACCAGCATAAGGATGGCCCATGGGGTTTTGTTGCACTTGTGCTCTTCACCAATTCATGTAGTTTCCCTTTGACTTAGCAGATCCTCTTCAGCTTTCTGCAGCAAGCAGGTGTTTCTCCATATTTGCAGTCTGTGAACTTAAAGAAATTCTAAAATAATTTGTCATTTTATAAATAAGTTATACAAGCTGTCACCACAAATCTGTCACTGTACAGACAGATGCAAACATGCGCAGTGTGCACTGACACTGAGATCAGAATAAAGGCCATCTAAAAGCAATTACACTTCCAGGTATTAGGCAAACACAATTATTTAAATTGCTAGTCAAAAACAGTTGATAAAATAGATAATTAAAAAAGATTGACCTGAAAGCCGATTTTAAATTATTCTGTAACGTGCACATAACTTATATAATTGCTCTCTTGTGACCCAGCCTCCATTAAAAGGAAATTTCACCTAGGAAAAAAATTACATATGCAGCACATGGTGATTAAAATAAATACTTATTCTCTTGAATGCTGGAAATGGTGTGAGGAACTGTATTAAAAAGTGGGAACGAATTAGCCCTGCATTGCAAACTGTAGTGTGGTCTGTCATTTTAATAAATCACACTCAAGGGTTATTGAAATAGAAAGTATGACAATGCATTAGCCCACAGAAATAGTAGATGACCTAAGTATTGTAGATATATAAAAATTAAGCTGGAAAAAGACTGAATGAGATCATAGAATCATTTAGATTAGAAAAGACCCCTAAGAATATTGAGTCCAATCATTAACCCAGCAATGCCAAGGCCCCTACTAAACCATGTCTCCAGATGACACTTCTATAGGTCTTTCAAAGCTCTCCAGGAATGATGACTCCACCACTTCCCTGTTCCAGTGCTTGGCAACCCTTTTGGTGAAGAAATTTTCCTAAAATCCAATCTAAACCTCCCCTGGTGCAACTTGAGGCCATTTCCTCTCATCCAGTTGCTTGTTACTTGGGAGAAGAGGCCAAAACTCTCCTGGCTACAACCTCCTTTCAGGCAATTGTAGAAAGAAAGAAGTTCCCCTGAGCCTCCTTTTCTCCAGACTGAGCCCCCCCCAGCTCCCTCAGCTGCTCCTCATCAGACTTGTGCTCCAAATCCTTGCCCAGCTCTGTTGCCCTTCTCTGGACAAGCTCCAGCCCTTCAATGCCTTTCCTCTTGTGAGGTGCCCAAGATTTGAGGTGTGGCCTCATCAGTGTCAAGTACAGGGAGATGATCACTGCCCTGGTCCTGCTGGCCACACCATTGCTGGTACAGGCCAGGTGCCATTGGCCTTCTTGGCCACATGGGCACACACTGGCTCAAGTTCAGCCACTGTTGACCAGCACCCCCAGGTCCTTTTCCACTGGGCCACTTTCCAAACACTCTTCCCCCGGCTCGTAGCACTGCACAGGGTTGTTTTGACCCAAGTGCAGGACCTGGCACTTGGCCTTGTTGAACCTCACAGTGTTGGCCTTAGCCCATTGATCCTCCAGCCTGTCCAAAATAAAATAGATGCTGAGATAGTGGGGGACTTAGTTTTTTTTATTCACAGCACAGGGACTTGTAAATAACAGTGGGGTCCTGTCCTGCCATGAGCACATAGCTTGAGAGATAGCAGCTGCTGTGGAAAGATTGCATTTACACCAGACTAGACAGAAAAGAGGTAAAGAGGGACAAGAATTGTGGCACAGGAAGGTTAAAGGCTGGATTTCCAAATGTATTTAGCGCATCTTGATGAGGGAGATGGAAACCTTGGAGGAGTCTCAGATGCCCTTTGTGACCTGCTGAGGTCACACGAGTCTGACACAACGATGAAAAACAAGTGTGTAGGCCTGAGGCCAAATTCATGTCCTTAGTGCTGGGAGACTGGCGGACGTGTGGCCACCTGACTGAGCTGGACACATCCAGGATCAAGAGCAATTGCTGGAGAAGAAAAGGAGCTCTTTGGCTCACTTTGCAGTTGGCACCCTGCTCTGCCCCCGTGGCAGCGTGTCACATGAACGGCTCACAAACACAGCGTGTCTGTGCAATGCTCTCATGAAAGAAGAAAATCGTGCAGTGTCTCTTTAGTGAGATGATTCTTCAGAGTTAGATTTTAATGGCTTGATGCCCAGCTGGACTAAAGAAATGTAACTGCTGAGCAGCAGTTTATACCCAGTTCTATTGCTCTTGATCTTCTTAATCGTGGTTGATGCTTTTGGTACCTATGGCCAGCTCCAAAGGACACTTCTTGAAGAAAATCTTGTAAGACTCAGGTTTTAATAGCATGTAGCTCTGCCAGTCTCATTGCAGAAACACGGGAGCACCTGCCTTCAATTTAAAGTGCTCTCCTGCACACGTTGTACTTCTCCAGACCTGTCACTTCTCAGGAGGCTCATTCTCAGGCAGTCTGCATTTTAAATCGAGCAGTTATGACAGTTTTCACTGCAAAAGGGGACAAGTTAGTGAAAGCAGAATATGTAGAAATTCAGTTACAATAACTGCTAAAGAGTAACCAGGTAATATTGGCTCGGATTTTTGCAGTGACCATCCATAGAAAAAAGGTTGTTTAAGACTAAACCAGCTCACTAGCTTTGTTCCTGAAGTAATGAGTTACAAAATGGCACAAACTGAGATCATTAATCCTGAATGTATTGACAAGTTTGAAAGCCCTGGGTAAACCTTTGTTATAAATTCAGCTGAGAGTGCACCCTGTTCCTACGTCTGTAATATTTTGAAGCCCTCTGCAATTTTAGGTAAGTTTGTTTTCCCATGATGTCTTTGAGACAGAGTGATGTGGGCAGTCCCACTTTTGTGGGTGGATGGGATATTGAAACTCAGAGTCAGCCATTCTGAATTATGGCTTGAAGTCAAATTCTCACCACCTCACCTACATCTTCCTCTTTGCAGAAAGCTGCACTTGCAGAGTATACACTGCTTATTTCATATTGCAGACTTTTTACATGTGTTCAGGCACAGTCTGTGGCTTACTGAGCAGCAATAGAATGAAATAGGAAGGAGCTTTTTTACTAATCTGCTTTTAGAGTCCAATTTTCACATCTGAGTCTTATGATAGGAGATCAAAGTCCCTCATTAGGGAACTGAATCCAATATTTAATACAACTAATGCCACTTTATATACTCACAAGATAGTCTGGTTTCCTCACAAAACAACATCCAAGATCCTTGTGACACTTAATGAAGGGACAGAAGGTGTGTTTTTAAGCCCTCATTTTCTATGCTGTTACATGGTGGTGGAGCAGGACTGACTTCAGTAGTTAAACTGTCATACAGTCAGCCTGTCAAAAGCAGGATCAGCCTCCTATGCTTTACATGAGGGGATACAGAAGTATCCTTATTAATGTATCTGTCTTTCAAACACTACGCTGTGATGTCCTGCACTAACATCTTTGACACGTCCTGGACTTGGGGAATGTAAAAACTTCGGATATAAGTGCACACTGTTACTCTGTAAGTTGTATTGGAACTGATTAACCTATCCATCTCTATTATTCAGCTCCTGCAAACTAGACACATACTTCTCCTGGGGATTTACCTGGACTCAGATCAAAAGGAAACTGCTTCCCCCCTTTCCTGCATGAAAGTTCATTTTTTTTTTGACTAGTGACGTTAGAAATAAATAAATGTATCAAGTGACCTGAATAACTCCAGTGATTCCCTTGTGATTAAGGCGGGAAGCATTTGAAACACGAAAAGTTGCACCCGTGTTCAAATGAGAGAGGTCCTAGTTAATTATTTAAAGCAGCCGAAAGCTCATCAAAAATTTAACCAAGATATATTTCTCCATGATTATGTGCAGGCACCACAATGTGCAGAAATGGAGGCTTTAACTCTGTTAAATGAAACCCTTGAGTTTTCACCTCCCAGCTTCCAGTGCTGGCTTGGGGTGGGGGGGCAATGCATCCTTTTCTCCCATCTCCTCTCTTCCCCAAGCTCCTACAGAAAATTGCCTTTGGCTGTCAGTGATGCACATTAGTAAGATGGATTTAAATAGCATATCCTGGCAAATAAATAGCTTACAGCACTGGAATTGCTGCTGGGGGGAGGGGGGTGTCATGTTGGCCCACAGCAGATTGTAGCTGCAACTTTTCAAGGCTACAACCATCCCCCCCCTCGGTAGACAATGTCAAATACAAGGCAGTCTGCAGCTGAGCCCCGTTCCTCTCCCATTTGTGGAGTGCTATGCCTACTAGCTCTGAACTTGGCAGAGCTTGAAGAAGGGAAGGGAAGCACAGACTGCCTTCCCAGCACCCTTTAGAGCAGTTAGTGTCCATATTCCCTCCCACTGTAGCACTGGTGGCAATATAAATGTTCTTAGTGAAGGTGAGGAGAGGATTTTACAGGCCCAGAATAAGCCCCAGAGATGATAGCAGTTCCATGGTTTTCCATCCATCCTAGCAGGATAGGTGCTGCACTAAATGCATCTCCTTTTCTCTGTTTCTCTTCTTTGGATGGTATTTTTTTGTTTGTTTGTTTGTTTCTTCCATTGACTCTCAGTTCCACGACCTGAAAATTCAAAGCTTTGCAGCACACAGGCTGTTTAAAATTCCCCCATGCTGAAGCTTCCCTGGCTTTTGCATCAGGACTTTGCCATCACTGGTGAGCAGCAGGTACCCACAGACCCTGAGTCTGAGCTCCCTTAAATAGGCAGCGCTGCAAACTGGAAGCTGTTTTCAAGCAATTTAGTTCAGATCTCACCAATTTTGTGCACACTGCCTCACAGCTAGGTCTGGGCCATTGCCCTTTTCTTTGAAGTCCATTGCATTTGTGATTTTCTTTGATCATTGCTGTGGAAATGACTGAAATGTTTTTTCTCACAGGTTTCTATGCACACAGGCGTAAGAGGGTTGAGACCTTCAGTAAAGGGGAAATATCTGACCTTATCTTGACTTGGTTAAGATTAAAGTAACCTTAAATAGGCCAAAATTATGTTCTAAGTACCTTGAGAGACTAATGAGGAGGGAGCAATATTATTCTACTTCTATCAATATACTCAATACCTTAAAGAGCTTTGCCAGTAAGCTCAGCAAGTGGCAGGGATCTAAAAATGCCAGACAGTACCTTAGGATTTCTAAAGCATCTTTTTACACTAAGTTTTCAGTGGTGGCACTTGATACCTAGTATTCCAATAGGGAAAAAAGGTCTCTGAAAAACAAAAAGAAAAAAAAAAAAAAATCTATTCTTTGTTTCTTTTTGCTCCTTGTCTGAGCAGAAAGGTCTCAAAAAAGGGGAAACGGGTTTTACTGGAGAATTCCTGGCCTTGCTCTATTCTCCCTGATTTCTGGAGCTTCCCAGAACTGCTTTGTGCACTGAGCCACAAGGGAGAAAGAATCAACTCTTTGCCCCATGTTACTGTGCTGATTTGGCTGTTTTCTTAGTCCACACAGCTTTGTTATAAAAACTTACTTAAAAACGAGATCTCTGAGTTATTGCATATAGTTCCTGCAAAAGCCATTCAAAGTTTAGATGTGATCCACCAGGGGAACAGTGCTAGGAATGATGCAGAAAGTGCTGGACAAGAAAATAATGGCATTTCTTCATTTCCATTATATCAGTATGTGGTGGACCGGCTCACAAACCCCACTAGTGATCATCTTCTCTGGAAAAGGCAGGAAGGGAACAAGAAAGGATGGAGAGCAGGAAAATAAGACGGGTCTGGAAGGAAGAAATTGTCCATAGGAGGTGAGCTGGATGAACATCAGACCCTCTGGACTTTCAAACTGTGAATGATATTGAAAACATAAACAGTTAAAGCAAACCCCCAAAATAAAGCAGAATATTCTGTAAGTGGTAACTAGGGAAAGAATCTGTACAAGAGTTGAGTTTTTATTTGAAGTATTATTGTATATTTTGACTCCTTGGTTTCAGTTCATGATATAATGGAGCATAACTGATGTAACTTGGCTTGATGTGTCTCCTTGTTACACACACTGGAACAATATCTGCAGAAACATTTGAAATTACACATTTTTACAGACATCTATTTTAAGGATCAGTAACTTCAAACAAGCAGAGCACTTAGGCATATTTTAAAGGCTTATTTCCTGCAATCATGCATGGGTCATGGCTTAATCCTTATCAGAAAGCACACTTTGGGATCCTGATTACAGGACCGGGCAGTGAAGGAAGGACAAAAGAGGAAAATTAGCAGAGTTTTCAGAAAGAGCTCAGAGATCTCATAAATCTTTGATGCTAATTTAGAAGAGAGCTGATTTTTAAAAATTCTGAAGGAGGGACCCCAAGAGGCAAAACAAAGTTGATGATTCAAATTATCTGTTAGGAGAATTAATGTCACTGCTCAGCACTGTGTGACCATGTGTGACATAAAGGACAGGCTTTGGAAGAATCAGCTGTCCTGGCAGGGAACAGACAGTCTAACAGGAGGAGCTGCTAAATCCAATACTTCTTACTAAATTTCTGAATTTCTTAGTAATTTTAATATGGTTTTATACAGAAAGGCAGGCGTATGAAGTATTTTTGTGTGAGAAGTATAGTAGAGTGGATTTGCTTGACCTTGTCAAAGGAGGAGGGGTGTGAAAGGATCCTGGTGTTTTACCTGGGAGAGGTGAGAATACAACATGCTCACTATTGGAAGCGCCCCCCTCTCTCTTCCAACCTTCCTGTTCAAAGGCTTTGCCAATGGATGTGGTTTACAGAAGCCTCCAGGCTGCTCTCATTTGTGCTGGCAGAGTGACCTTGAACTGGTCATGCAAAAAAACAAGGCAGCACAAATCATGCCTTCGTTCCTACCCTTTATACTCCAGTTATTGTCCATTATCTCCCCAGAGACTGCTCCAGAAATTGGGTTGTAGTTTTCCTCCCCCTTCACATTTTTTACCTGATGCCTGGTAATGTCTAGAGCGATACCCAGGGGTTCCAACTGTGCAGACAAAGGCACTGAGCAGTTGGCTTTGGTTCAGATATATGAAGGGTAGTAAGCACAGTCAGGACTCTAAGGTCTGTTTAATAAGTCCAGTAATTCAAAATTCAATATGAGCTCGAGTTTTTCACATTCAAGAGAGGTTTCTGCTTCCAGAGGGATTCTGGCCTCTCTGCACCCTGTGTACAGCAGTTATTGGAGGTGCTGCAGCCCAACAATGTCTTGAGCAAGAGCAGCAATAACAGCGTGAGAAGCAGAATCTTTTCCATGTGTTGTAAAAATAAGGAAAAATTTTAGGAGACATTTCAGCTGTCCTGAGGGAGAGTGGTGAGTATCCAAGCAGTTCCAATGGCCACAAGATGGGGACGGAAACATCTGGCTGTGATGTGGTGAGAGCCATTGGCTTTATGTGCATTCCTGCTGGTGCTGAGCTCTGTGATGCTTTGGCTGCTCCTCAGCACTGCCCAAACTGCCTCGATGAATCCCTGGTCCAAGCTTTTCCATCCCACTCTGCCACAACTGTGGAACAGGTATTTCTGCTGCAAATCCTGCAGGAAACGCTGGAGATCATTTGTCTCAGAGCATCACTGAGACATCACCATGGTATGGTTTGCCTGAGTTAGTGTGAGAGGCTGTGCAGGAGTCTGGGTGCTGTTAAGGTGTTATATCCTCTGAACTCCAACGTAAGTCCGAGTGTGGTGATTGAGTCTTGTCTCACTGAGCAGCTGGTAATTGTCAAGGGTGTTTTCAAGCCTTTCACAAGTGGAGAAAAAGCCAGAAAAGGCCAGGTTGCACATTTTATAAAACTGATTTGTAAACTCAAAATTCAAATATTTTGATTTTTAAGATCAAGTTTAATCTCACTACTGTGAAAAGCCTGTTTCTCCCTACCTGTTACACTCAAAAGCACTTCTGCAGATGAAAACCAGCTTTCCATTCTACAACCTCCCACAGACATATGCACACACATTATGTCCCATGTTTAATTGCCTTTCAAAACTGTCTTATCTTGGCACAAACTTGTCATTGGTTTATCTCTGCTCAGGATAAATGCATACCTAATCTTATTACTGGTTGCACTCAGAGCAGACAATCTCATTAATAGCTACCCTTAAGGGATTTTTATCCATGGATCAATTTCATAATTGGAACACAGATATATAATGTATAAATATATCCCTTCAGTGGCACAGCCACTCTCATGCTGTTCAGTCTTGCACATCCCATCAAAAAGAATCCACAAAGAAAGAATGTATTTTTAAAATGGAGTTTCCTCTTGGAAGCTTGTTAGGTTTTCAGATCACACCACAGGCTTACAAGCTTGATTTGTCAGGTTCATGATTGTTACTGGATATGTGAGTTCTATCATTTTTAGCCTGAATAGTCACTAAGAATAGTTTTCCTTATTCTTAGTGGCATTGTGTTGCATTCTGTATGCTGTTTGTTGTAGCATATAGAATTCTATAATGGGAAAAACCTATCATGTTTGCTGCATATCATTTTCAAAAGCAGCAGGAGCTATAGAGCTTTTAAGAATTAAATTATGTTCATTTATTCAGTGACTGCAAAACACCCTACTAAGAGTGTAATAGCTTAAAGGCTTCCTAATCAACTTTACTTCATCATTAAATAATTATGCTTTGTGTATCTGAACTACACTTTTGTCACATCTCATATACAGGCCAGTTAGTGAATATGAGTCATTACCAGGGCTGAGTGAACTATTCATAATTAAACCTGTACCAAGGAAGACTGCCTGGTTTCTAGTTGTGTGAAGCTTTCAACATGTCTGGGCTAATTTTCCAATAAAATTCAGTTGAATTATATCCAGGTGTCAGCAAGATAAAACATATACTTACTGCACAGACCCATGCCACAGCAAGCATTGCTGAGTTTGGAGTTAGTTGGGTGGATTTTGTCCTCACCCCTGTCCTCTTGTCAGGATCATTGCACTTCTGATCCAAAGGGATGTGTTTTCTTTCTCCCTTCCAACCTGTAGGCACTCAGTAAGGATGGGCATCACCGAGGCACTTGGAGTACAAACACAAGAAATTAGTGAGCAAGTATTACATAATTTTACCTATTTGTAGCTGCAAGCCATGCAACTGTGCACAAGGTTTTTCACAATGACAACACTGGGCATTGAGAGCCAGTTGGTCAAAATGGCAGAGAAATTACTGATATAATTCAAAAAGTGAATAGTGATATCAGTGATAAAGATGATAAATTAAAAAATAGCCAGAAGAGTACATTTATGTGTTTGATTACTGGCAGATCCCAAATCACTCAAAAAATCAAATATCCTTATCAGCTGCCCACAGTCATCTTTTGCTGTGCCAACAGCAAATCATTCTGTCTCTGTTGGTGTGGTGGGAAATTGGCTGCAGTGAAAGCAGAGACATTCATGGATGTGTGTTCTTGGCTGCTGCAGGGGTGTAGGACAGGCTGTACTGTGCTCACTCAAGAGTCAGTTCTCTGAATATGTGTCTCAGAAAATAAAATGGCTTCATACCAGCAATGACACACACAGTTTAAATTGTGATGGCAACTCACCATCAGACTGACTTCCCTAGGGACATGATGGACTTTCTGTGGCTTGCAGTCCTCAAATCAGATCTTTCCAAAACACAAGCCACATTTCAAACAAAATAGCTACCTAAAGCATACAGGAAAGATGGGAGGGTTGGAGGACAACTGAGTGATAGGGAGATGTCTTTGGAGCATGCCATTGAATTGCTTCATTTATATTTCATTAAGCGTGAAATTATGTTTATAATTGTATTAGACAACTGTGTGCGAGATATTAGCTCATAAACCCAGACTGAATTAAAACAATTATTAATTATTACTCTGTTTTTTCATTTTTAATGAAATTACATTCCTGAATTCAAAGCACTACTGAAGGTGTATTACTTCAATTCATAAAAACATCACTTTGACGGGCTATTGTGCAACTGAGAGAATAGGAGTAGGTGTTATTTAATGCAAACACTGTATCATCCATGAGTGCACTTTGTGTAATCTACATGGAGAAGGGAGATTCCGTGCTCCAAAATGGACAAATGGTCAGTGGCACGGAGATGGTGCAGCAGCCCCAGTAACAGGGATGGCCACACAGCATACAGGGAAACCAGTGATGAGGAGACCTAAAACCCCAACTTTGTAAGAAGTTATGGGAAGCAGAAAATAATCTGCAGCCACAGAAGGTGTAAATTAGCACAAAGCACCGCATGTGGAGGCACTGGGCAGGTACCACATGGTGACTTAAATCTGTGCTTCTGTGCCAGCAGGGAGTGTCGAGCCCCTCGTAGCCCCTCCCTGCTTTGCCGTGGTGTCAGCCAGCACTGTCAGACCTTGTGAGGACATCTCAGTACCAAAAGTGACATAAATGGTCAGCTGACAGCTGGGATCATCCACAGAAACCTGAGTGATGGAAGGGGAGTGAGGTCTCGGAGCAAAATGGGACCTCCTCTGTAGTTTGTCCATACACAGAACTCAGAGCTGAGAGGGGTTTTTTTCATCTAAAATATATCAAGACTATGGTTCCCTGTGACACTTTTCTATTTCATCCAGTGACATTAATGCATATGCAAAAATCCCTTGGACTTCCAAAGGCCCTACTGACCTGGTGTAGGAGCTGCAGGATGCTTCCTGAGGTGTTGCAGATGTGGATGGCTTACATAAAAAAATACTCAAATCTTTAAGCCAGTGCTGTGGCACACAAAAAGTTCTTCAGTTCACCTTCATACATTTTTCTATAGCTTTCCAGCTCTCCCACTTATTCTGCTAATGATTAAGCATCTCAAGCATTTTAAAACAAAGCTTTTCAACTTTAGATGCTTTTTCAGTCCGTTCAGAGAAGAACAGATTCCTTACTGGCATTTATCTTCCAATGTGCTCTCTGGCACTCCGGCCAAAAATATTTTGAAACACGTTCCTTTTCATCTCAGAGCTTTGTGAGTGCCAGGCAACCCACTTTCCAATTTATTTTTAAAGGCTGATTTTTTATTTTTATTTTTTTTTGCTTCTCCTTTTCTGCTTTCTTTTCCCTCTGTGTGCAGCTGACCACATGGTTTCATTCACTGAAACGGCCGATTGCAAAATTAGACAAATACTTTGACTTTGCCGCTGGCTTTCGTGGTTGTTGCTGCACCTCTGAAGACTCCATTCACCTCTAATTACATGTCCGTGGAAATCATGCAGAGAGGGAACAGTGTAAGTCATTAGCCCTCCTAAATGAATGTGCAGCTGAGTAGCTAACAAAGGGATTAACACTTGACAGTGGAAGCGTTGCATGCTGAAGGAGAGGGTCAGGGGGTGACTGCCTATTACACAGGAATAATTGCCAGCCAGTGCTGAGAGAAGCTGATGTCCACGGGCTGTGTTTACTGCAGAGATGCATTTCCTCTCAAGTCTTGTCCTTCTGCTTAATCTGCCTTTGCCCAAAACAAGGAGAGGAGCTGTTGCTGGGTAGGGAATGGTGGAGACTTGAGAGCTTAGGTGTGGACTGGCTGGGAAGCATGGATTTGGGTTATGAAGGTGATTTGAAGGCCAAGGATGTTCCTTTCTGTTGGACAGAGGGCTTCTACCCCTAAATAAAATCTTTACTTTTTAGGTTTTAAAAATACTGCTTTGCTTAGTCCTCCATTGCAATTGTATGGCATGTGGCTTTATACAAATGCTTGTTTGTTTTGAAGTGTTTTTTGTTTTTTTTTGTTTTTTTTTTTAGATCTTTAATAAAAAGAATATAAAGACATAGTGCAAATATTTGTCTTCTTGCCCCACCTAGCCTTCTCTTATTTAAAAGCACTTTATGACTCAAGACTGTCAACACTACAGTGAGCCTTCCATAGATTAGGCTGTCCCCAGACAGCTAATATTTTACCTTTTTGAGAATGCAATTCTTATTCATAGAGTTTAACGGACCTGTTAATTCCGTGGCTACTAAGGAGAAGTATCTATGGAAGATTTCAAAATGCAGTGACAAGATGCAATAGGAGGCTGAGTTAGGGGATAGTGGTCACTGCTGTCCCTGTGGTGCTGTTGACAAATTACTGAATTGTGCTTGCTGAAAACATGCCACTGCATTAGCATAATGTGGCATGGAATATCCTGTTTAGCAGTAAGAGGGATCTTACAGTTAGGAAAGATTCTGGGTAAGACTTCCTGCTGGAATAAATGCTCATCACTCTATTGAAGTCACTGCAGCTGTTATGATTCAAATGGGCTGAGATTTGCTCCCTTGTCTTGAAGCAGCCAAGGGCAAAGTAAAAGCTAAAATGATTGGTGAGCATTCAGCACATGTTTGGAGTTGAGCAGAAAAGGACTTTATGTTGCATTTCTGTGTAGGATGCATTTTTCTTTTGTGCTCTACTTTGAACTTCTTGCCAAGATCACACAGAGGATTTCCAGGGTGAGCAGGTTCTGGCTCTGTCATCTGTTTGGTCATTTTAACCTCACCAGCAATGTATGGTGGGAAACCTTTTGGCCTATTTTAGAATAGAAGATGCAATTTCTTTGCAAGTTAGCTCAGTCAAAGTAATTTAACTGGACTACACACAGCTAATCTTTGACATCTTAGTCCAATTTAAAGACAGAGGATTTTAGTGTAGGCGTTTTAAGGTATCTAATCTGCCCTGAAAGGGTAATACCTTAAAGATACATAACTGAGGCTGAGAAAAGACACAATAGCAGTAGGGTGATACTGTACAATGTGAAAATGTTGTTTTTATCCAAACATCACATGCACAGTTGAGCATGAATTCCCATCAGATCAACTTGAGCTTCAAACATATATTTATTAGATATGGGTGGAAAGAACTATTTTTCAGGCGTGGAGCCCTAATATCACAAAGGTTTTAATCTGGTGAAATATATGACTTCTGAAAACTTGAACATGACTAATATATCCAAAGGCTTGTTGAACAACAACATCTGAGCACAGGGATGATACCTAGTCATTGCTGTTATTGTTAATCCCTTTTGTGGCCTTATTTCTTTCTACATCTTTATGCTATGTCAGTTTTGCCACAACATGCTCTGTAGAGATTTGTAGTGAGTGAAGCTGAAGACATGAATCCATGTTTTTCCCTACTGATGTTTTAATATTTCACTGTGGTGCATCAGCAGAGCAGGTGAGGTGAGTGCAAACACCCATTGCCTCCTCAGTGGCCACTGGCCCAGCTGAGCTGCCTGTCCTTACCCAAACAGGAGCTCTCTCACCAAATGCTCTGCAGCTATTCAAGCAGCTCATGAGCAAAGGCTGGGGGAAAGGCCACAGAAGAAGTGATTATGGCAATAAAAGTAAATTTTTGCATGAGCCAATGGACATCCCAGAGACCATCTTCTGTTCACTATGGAATACTCCTTCCTCTTGTCTGATAAAGTGACATCTGGTTAGTATACTTGCCTGGTTATTCAGTTCTCTGCATCACTTGGAGCAAAGTAATCTCTCTAATTGGTACACAGAATTTTTTCCAGCATGGTTAAAACAGCAGATTCTGTGTTGAAATTCCTTCATGGTTGTTTTTGCTATCAGCTTCAGAAATCATGCAAAAGGAGCCTAATTTTGTGTTTATTCAGTCACAGAGTTACCATATTTGCAGCCTTGTAGACAGTATATAGGTCTACTTACAAAGGAAATAAAATGCCCTAATTAATTTTCTGCATCACTGAAATGGAGCTTCAGTCAAATGGGGAAGGCAGACATTGTGGATGTCAGAGAGCTGTCCTAGAACCAAGCCTCCAGCACTATTTGGGAGCAAAAGGTAAAATGAGACAGGAGATGAGATGAAAATGCTAATTAGAAGAGGGTTTTGAATGAGATAAGCAAATCTCTTGTAATCTCAAATATATCCAAAGTTTTCTTTCTGTATTCTCACCCCATCCTGAGTTCATCGTGCATTTGGTTTCTGAAAACAAACCTAAGTCTGTTTTGATGCTTCAGGCAATAACAGTCTGGATGAAAAGACTTTTTCCTTATTTGTTAAAACCCTAAAGGTTATTTCCTAGAGATAAATAAGAGGGTAGTTGCTGTCTTCGCCATGGCACAGATTTTCTTTAATATAAACAGACCTGATCTATTTGCTCTGGAGTGGTTTTTAAAGGCCAGACAATAATCATCCCCTCAAAGGTGTCTGTGTCTTTCAGAGCTGGACCTACAAATCCATCATGTGAATGGAAAACCTCTTGCTCAGGAACATGCTCCCAAAAGGAAGACTTAGAGGCTGAGTAATAATGCAAACCTACTAGAGGTAAAATAAGCAGGATTGTGTTTTGTGGGCTTTTTCCTTTTTTGCTATAAGCAGATGGATTGAAACATGGATACTACTGGTAGCAATGGTATTTCTCAACACATTTTAATTGCAGTGTTAGACTTCCTCATACTCTGACTACTTAAAATTCCTCAGTAGGCTTTTATCCCAGTATGTCTGAACAATTTAGCAACATTCATTAGGCATGATGACACCCTAGTTATTGACTAAGAGAGCTTCCAGTGCCCCCTTCACAGAAGCAGTCACCCTGAAATACATTAAGTTGGTGAGAAAGGGACAGAAAGGGCTAAAGTATCCTCAGTTGCAGGAGAGCAACAGGCGTTATAAAGAAGTCAAGAAAAAGTTCTTTTTCATTAGGCTAAAACTGAATTTTTAGAGCTTTGAAATAAAGAGACATGATGATAGTCTTCTAATTCTCAAAATGTCTGCAAAGAGGGTGCTTCTGAAATATTGTCCTGGTCACCAAAGTTGCAAGAAAGGTTCCTTGCTCCCCATGGAGCAAAATTTTAAATTAGAGATTTGGAAAAGCTTCCTAATGAAGGATATTTAATCAGTGAACCTGGCTGCTAAGGGAAGCTGTAAAATCTAAGTTATAAAAGACCAATTAGACTAACACCTGTCTGGAATGGGCTCAGCAGGATTCTGCTTCCATGCAGTGAAAATGGACTTAAAGCCACTATCATGCTGTGGTGTTATTTTTTTTATCCCCCAGAACCCAGCACAGGCCCTGTGATCCCATTTTTCCTATGGAATTCGTCTGCCTAGATTGTATGCAAGTCCTCCAAGCTCAGCTGTGAGGGCTTTCAGTCTGTCTCGCTTCTGTAACACCAGCCTGTCTGGGAAAAGAAAAATTATAAAGCTGAAGTATGTGAGATCAAAGTCCTCTCACAAAGAAGCCATGAGGATTAAAATTAATTTCATTATTGTGAGTAGAGGAGCTTTCCCTAGGGAAAAAGGTGTCTTTCTGGCTCTATTGAGCTGGTACCACAGCTGACCTCAGTCAGAGAAAAACTACCCCATAAGCACCTTTTGAGGGGGCTGAGGGGAGATGGTTAAGGATGAGGATCCTTGAGGAGAAGGGGTGTTTCCCTACAAGGATGATCCCTCATCAGTGAGGTTTGCAAGGATTCTCCTGGTTTCCCACAGACACTGGGAATATATTAACTCTGAATGGTTCTTCCATGAAGCTGATTCAGTTTCCTGGCATATTGGATGAGCATTCGCAACTCTGGATTCCCTCTGAAAGCCAGGGTCCTTCATGCCCAAGTCAGTGCTGCTTCCTAGGTTTCTGAATTCTTGGATTTAATCTTAGCCATGAGTTGCAAGAGTGATATCCAGCATTGTAAGTCAGCAGTATCCCCCAAATAAGTTGATAAAGCAGCTGTGTTGGCTCTAGAGCAGCTTAACTTTAGGCTTCTGAGTATGATGAATTATTGTTTAAGGAGATGTATTCATAATTCTGTTCCTTCTAAGCAGGTGGTTGATATTTTGAGATCCCTGCTGTATCAGCACTATGTATATTTGGCACAGAAACTGCATGAATATTATAAATTCTATATTTAATTGAGTCTCATAAAGAAATCCTGTAAATCATAGTCATCCCATCAAACAAAACAGGAAACTGATGGGCTTCTTTTTGCCCCTGAGGGATAGACAAAACTTTGTTGTTTCTTCAAGAAGAAAAAAAAAAATGATAGAGTCAGGTATCTTTGATGTAGTTCTGTTTATCTGAAAATAACAAAATCCTAATTCTTAGCACAGAAATCAAGTAATATGAGAAATTACTTTTATATCCAATACCAAGCCTCCCTGAGCCAGCACTCAGCCATAAAAGCTCTCTGTTTAGGCTTCCAGCAAGACCACAATGCCACTATTTATTCACATTGCATCCTAAGCTTTCTTGTTTCTTTATATCTTCCTTGAAATACTTCTTTCTGTTTCTCTATCTCACATATCTTGGAAGAAAATATCACAGCATCATTTGCTATACAGTAAATGGTGAAACTCCTTCATTTTCATTTGTGAATGTTGGATGACACTGCATGCTGTGGAGTGAGAGTTAATATTGTGTCAGCTTACTGGGACTGCAAAAATCCTACCTGCGACTACCAAAACCCTTCTGCTTTTCCTGAGTGAGAGATAGTCCAATAATTCTTTCCATAAGATAGACTTTGGTAAAGAATCTAAGTCACAATAAATGAAAGAGAGACAGTTAAAACAAGCATGGGTCTTACCCAAGAATAAGGGTAAAACACACATACCAGTGCAAGAAAAAGGAGATTTATATCCAGTTTCCTTAAGTGAGTTTGAATCTGTACAGGACTAAAACTGCTTTCATTGTCAGGGTGTTGTTTTATGTTCTCCGTACCATTGAATCACAATGAAGCACTATTTGCACATATTTTATCTATAGTACATCTATTACATCAAATCAGCAGGAGGTGAGAGAGACTTGTACTAAATGAATGCAGTTCATTACTTACCTGTATCTGGCAAACTGAATAAAGGGAGCAGGGGTTGATTTTGGCACCTGACCTGCTCTGGCACCTTTTGTGTGCAGAGCACTCGTCGTGGGAGAGAATAGTTTGCTACAAGGAGCAACACACAGGCCAGTGAGCCCTCAAAACACCCTCTGAAACACATGCATGACCACGTTCTCTTGACAGGCTGCTTCAAGTGCTCTCTAGAGCTATTTGATCTGGTCCTCCAAAACCTCTTCACACTGCTTCTCTTTGCTGCTCTTACTGTGGAATTCATCACAGGCTATTTTATCTGGGCGAGAGCCGAGCATACACATGGGTTTGAGTCCATGCAGTGCATCTACAAATAGACTGCTAGACAAGGTCCCTGGCCTTGCTTATCAGAGTGGAACAGCTGGGGACTGGCCTCCTTGAGAGGCCAAGGTGATGCTGAAGCATCGCCCCCCAGGCAGTTGTGAGTCCCAGCGTGCAATAGGGGATGTGTGCACTGCTTGTCACAGGTCAGGGAAAGGTCCCCTTTGAGACTGTTTGTAGATCTGTGTTGAAAATCCTTTTTGATGTGAGTGGATTGCCCAGGTATGGCAAGAACAGTACTTGTGATAACATTTGAACATGACAGCTGTGTTGCACAGTACAATAGTGATGCTGAAGAAAAGCCACTCACGTTAGCGGCTCCTGTGCTGAGTGTGAGGGGAACAACAGAGCGAGGGGTGATCCTCACTGCACCTGCCAAGGGCAGTACTTGTCACTGCCCCCGTCCTCCTGCCACAAAGGAAAGCCAGTGACAAGCTGCAGTCATGTCTTTTTGAGATGTCTGTTTTGATCTTGTTCAGCAGCAAAGTGCACCCTGTATCCATAAATCTGCAGAAGTTTCAGAGAGGAAAAAAGCAATTATGGGAGATCAAAAGGAAGCTGGTGAGGGAACGAGCAGGGGAAATGGTGTCTGCTGCTTCCCTGTTTGCTCAGGGAAGTGGAAGATGGGTAGCACAGTCTAAGAAATTAATATGGATCTATTAAGTAATAGATTTGATTACTGTTTTTTC
>JAWWLV010000035.1:10242008-10257187 GCA_035041135.1 Platyrinchus mystaceus
AGCTGTGCTGTAATTGCCAACCATTACACCCTGTATGCAAAATTCCTTTTTTCATCTGTGATCTAGGCTACTAGAAATGTAGAACTCCATCAAGATCTGCCAGGTAATAATGAGCCACGCTCTTCAAAAATGTATTTAAAATTGAAAATGATTAAAGATGCTCCAGCCTGCAATTACCTATTACTCAACTGTGCTCTAAACGGTTCGTTTTTCACATCATTCCAGGAAGTTGTAACTTCTTAAAGCAATGTTTCTGGTAATTAGGGGAGAGCAGCAACAGCATCCACTGAGAATTATGTCTGCTGCAGCATAGGGGGAAATTCTGCCTTCTGCAGATGACAGAACAAGTGTGGGAATGTGGCAAAGAGAGGCAACACCTGATCCAACTGCTCGACATCTCCCTGCTCAGGGAGCTGACCACTCACAGGACTTCAGCTTGGGTCACAGAAATACTGGGCTTGGGAAGGCTTAGCCTACCTTGGTCTGAGCTTCTGAGGTCAGTTTTGGACTCAGAACAAGGGAGCTCCTGGTACAATTCAGAACAATTCAATACAATTCAACTGGCTGGGTCCGAGTAAAATTCCTTCCTCTCTGGAGTTGGCCTAGGAATAAGAAAAGGCTTTTAGCAATCTATTTTTAGGCTCTCTCCTTTTTAATTTTGAAGCACAGTTAAAGTAGCTACAGCAGACAGACACATCCTACCACAAAACCTCAGCACTCTGCCTTCACCTTCATGGCCTGCACACATTTACTCTGCACACATTTTTGATTTACCAGTTTTGCTTTACAGACAAAGTTAAATGAGATCTGATTTTCTTGTTGTAAAAGTAGTGCCACTTTGATCAATAAATGTATCAGAGGGATACCACAATGCTTAAATAAAGTAGAAATATGAATAAATAATTTAAAAATCCCAGGCACTTGAGACAACCACTCCATACCAGACACTGTAATTGCAGGACCAAGTGCTGTGGTTGTCCTGACTGCCTCCATAGAGAACCCAGGGCACAGAATGAACCCTAATGATGGCTCACCACTTTGTGACAGTGAAGAACATCATTTTTATGTATATGGGCTCCTCTGCCTCCCTTTAGAGACTTACCTTCAATACACAGAGATCATTAGTTTTATTTTTTACTTCTGCTTCCCATGCTGCTGCTCAGGTTGTCATCAGGACATCCACATCCCACCTTTCCTCAGGTTGGTGTCACGTATAGCACTGCTTGATGTGGCCAAGCCTCCTGAAAAGAGACAGAGAAGGAGAGAAAGGAGCAGTGCTGGCAGAACAAAGGTGGTTGCAATAAAATAACAGTAATAATTTTTACTTGTTTGGAAAGAACTTTGCACACACAACAGTATATAAACAGTAAATGACAATATTACTAATAATTACACCTGTTATTAATGACAGGAACTTAGTATTAATAAGAATAATAAGCTTATCCAACATAACCTCAGCTGATTTAACCTCAGGAATTTATTTCAATAACAAGGGAAAATATATTAGAAGTAGAAATACAGAAAAAAAGAGAAAGATTTGTATAAAGATCACAGAATAATCGTGTGTCTTCTGTGTGATAACTGTGGTGAATGAAAGAAACAAATCTTCCTGCTCAGATATGTGCTTGGAAAAAAAACCACAAACCAAACCCTCAGTTTTCTGTGATGTATTTATGCAAGGAAAAAAGTTGGAAATTCTTTAGCTTTACAGGAACTGTGAGCTACCCAGCTTGTGGCACGGGAGGCTGCAACAGGCACAGCAGCCAAGGGTACATGTCTGAAGTTTGGGCAAGGGACAAGTTTTCAGCTCTGAAATGGCATCCCACTGCTGGGGAGCTGCAGAGGCTTTGAGACTGCAGAAACTGATTCACTGGTGAGAAGCTGGTGATGGTTGGAGCTGCCCCACATCTCAGGCACAGCTAAAGCCACCACAGGACTGGCACAGCAGGTCTCCTTTCCTGTGCACAGCCTGAAGCTGCCTTTTACTCCTGCCCATACAGGTCAGTCAGAGAGATCTCTGCCTCAAAGCAGAGGAGGACAGCTGGGAACACAAGTTAGTAAAAGGAAATGAAAGAACAGCAACTACCAGATGATTAATGGCACCGATATGAACCCTGCTGACAGCCCAGAGCCTGGGCACCTCTGCTGAGACAGATTAACTTTGTCTCTTGAAGCATGGGAACAAAAGGAAATGAAGCTACCCACTGGGAAATGTCTAAATCCACAGAAGAGTGATGAGCATGTTTGGGCTGAAGGAACTGACTGGAGAAAATTTCTGGCAAACTCTGCCAGTCTTTATCTGGGTGCTTGTCATCCACTCAGCTCAGCGCGCAGACTTTGGGCTACCAGTACCACGTCTCTTGGCTGAAAAGTCAGAAGGCAGCAGCACAGGAATCGATCTTCATTTTTTTCCAAAGCAGTCTGAAAACATTCCTGAGTTGTATTTTTCCACCCTGACCTATATTTCTGTGTTGATTCATTTTTCTGTTCCTTTTTGGAAGGGCAGCAGACAGCACAAGCTTTGCCTGAGCTGGGTTTTCCCACCCTCCCTGCCCATCACTGCCCAGCAAAACCACAGCCACACCCTGGAGGCAAATCCCTCCTGGACCACCAGCCTCCCATTTCACTTACAGGATCAGGGGATGCTCTGGAAACTTCAAAGGCATAAAGAAAAGTCAAACACGCATTGAAATGCTTGTTGCATGAACACATGTGGGTGAGACGTGGCAAGTTTTCTATTGGGTTTTATGGCATATTTATTCATGTCAAAAAAAGAGCTACTGATTGGCAAGCAGAAGTCACTTATCCTGGCATGAAATTTCCACAAAAGGTAAATAAGAGCTTTCCCAAGGTCTTGGGGTTATGGCAGGGATCTGCATCCTCCTCTGACTGAGAGTGCTGACCTTGGATTTTTAAGTGATCTGAAATACAGGTCTGCACTCTGCTGCCACACAGTTTTACCTGTCTTGGCCACAGCATGATGTCCAGTTTATAAGCAAGGAACTGGTTTCACTTTCTGTGGCCAGGGCACATGCACCCAAGCAAAGAAGCAGGAATTTTATTTCTTCCCATATTTCCTTCCCACATTACACTCCTGCTTCACTCTCCTGAAGAAGTTATGAAACTTTAGTATTGTGTCAAAACCCTGGAGATCAGCAGAATTTTAAGGCCTGATTCATAACTCACAGAACATCAAAGGAGGAGTCCCAGTTTCCCGAGTTTCTTTTTCTCATCTTTGCATTCGGGGTCTGGCCACAACTGATTTTTTGATATGCAGAATAAGCACAGCCCAAGCCGTCCGACTTCACTGGCGTCCTATTGGGCTGAAGCAGCAAAAGCCTTGCACAACATCTTCTAATGATTCATATTTTGGGGAGGAGGAACATCACCTCTAGGAATTCAGCTTTATTGGATACTCTAATCCAGAAGAGATAAAAGCGCTTACTAATTACTGCTGGGTTTTGTTTCTTTGAAGAATTGGGTTAAATTTCTTTTGAAAGTAGATGTCTGTTTGTGCTTGTTAGATGTATAATTTAATTTGTTTAGGACTTTTTCCTCTTCTAGGGTTTTGTTCTAGTGATTTCTGTGCTTTTCTTTCTCTTCTTTCCCTCTCTTTTTTCCCCAAAGGTATGAACTTTTGATACACTCTAGATTTATTTTCTTAATATAACAGTGATTATCCCCAGGTTGATACATCTTCTTTGAGGCCTTATTTTTTCCCTGTTGAAAAGCCATTCCCTTAAAAAAAATGGTGCTGGTCTTGCTTGCCAGTTTAATAATTCTGAGATTTATTTGCTTATGAACCTTTCCTGACTGAAACCCGTATTGATACTACACTGGAGAGAGAACTCAAAATATATACTTTAGAAAAGAAAAATAAATTGTAATATTATAATTTATCTGTCAACCGCTACTATGCAACTACGCAGAAGCAGAAAAAATTGGGCTGAAAGGGAACTTGGAGGGACAATTAATTCACACTTCTTCCCCAAGCGAGGACCAACTCTGCCTACATCATTCCTGACAGATGTTTTTCTAACCTGTTCTTAGCAGCCTCCAGTGGCACTAGGTACACAACCTCCCACGGCAATTTCTATTAATATTCAACTGTTCTCACTGTTGGAAAGTTTTTCCTAACGTTTAACCTGAATTTCCTGAGCAGCAGTTTAAACCTGTGACTTCTCATCCTGTTCACATGTATTTGATCTTGTTAAGTCAACCCAGCTGAGGGAAGTGGTTTAGCTGAGCTCCCAGGAGCTTTCTGCACTTGTGTTCCTTTGCATTTACAGACACATTTTGGAAAAACCACCCACTGAGAGGGACGTCCAAAATGCAAATAGAGATCATCTGTTTGCCCTGCCCATGTCTGACATCTCTTGAAATTTTGTTGTGTTGGGAGGGAAGAAAAAAGAGAAACCCTTATACATCACATACTGCACTTAATTGCACAATTCCCTTCCACTTCTGCCCCACCATGTAACACAACAATGTTCTTTACTCCTGCTTTAGGTTGCACACTGAGGTACTTGAGTGTTGACCACTTATCTCTGCATTGACAGTATTAGTATTTGGATGATACATTATAAATGAATTCACCGCCTTGGCCTCTCCCCCTCCCCCTGAAAACAACACCCAAAAGTAACACCCAAAAATAAGTAATACCTCCAGTTTGCTTGAATAAAGAAACACTTTGATGGACTACCCTGCATCTTATCTAGAGGATGAGAAAATGTACACTGCTACTGAGTTATGGATTCTCTTATGGCTCTGTAAATGAAGACTAATGTTGCAGTCAGCTTTGCCACTGGCCTGGTAGATTCACTTGGGTCAGCCAAATAACCCTTCCTTTACCTGACTTCCTATGTTAAAGGGGATTATTAAAGAAACCAACATATTTGCAAAGTGCTCTGAGACGTAAACTTGGGGTGCACTCTGTTTTATTGTTTGCTCTGTTTTATTTGCTTATTGTGCTCTGTTTTATTGTTCTCGGATTTAGGAGTTATTGTGGGAGTTTATAAAACTCCTGGGTGCAAAATACTGCATAAAGGGAAGCAGCTCAAGGCTTCATGTCCAAGTAGCCACAACAATTTCTGGCCTCCCTAAGGTAAGAGGAGTGAGAGGGATCTTACTTCTGCCAGCCACTGGTGCCCCTCAGCCTTTTCTCTTTCTCTCAGAAGTAGCAGCATGTGCTTTCCAGGGCTTTTCCACAGGCAAAGGAGGCATCTGCTAACCAGGACAGAAAACAGCTGGGTCACAGCTATTTTTCTGCTCCCAGCAGTTGCAGTGATTTTGCCTGCCCCTAGCACAGGCCCTATCTGGCTTTTAATATTTGTTTTCATTATTATTATTTTTACAACTACTATTCTAAATAACAATGGAATAAAATTCCTTCTCAGAAGTGTTTTGTTGGTTTTTTTTTCTTTTTTCTTTTCAAAGTTACTACACCCTGCAGCAATAGAAATTGAAATATTCTTATTGTGTTGGGGGTGAAATTCCTCCACACTGGATCAGGGGGCACAGGGAACTATGGTCAGAAAAAACTGGGTGTTGGAATCAGACAGGACAGTGAGGGAGTGCCTCAGGCATTTGGAAAGGCTGGCTTCTCTAAGTCTAGAGCAGTTTTAGCCTTGAAGGCACAAACCCTGAAAATGTGGAGATATGCCACAGTGTGACAGACCCAACTGGTAGGAAAGCAGGACAGATCTATCAGACCACAAATGAGCAAAGAATTGAAAGCATTTTTTTTTGATTGATGCCAAATGATTGTGCTGCTGGCCTCAGGAAAATGAAATACTGAACAACAAAACACCATCATTTGGGGCTAATCAAAGGTTTCTTGCTCAGCCTTCAGCTGAAGCACTTTTGGTTTGTTTGATCTAGAAAAAAATAATAAAAATATCATTTAAAAATGGGATATTTGGGACTGGAAACAAAAGAAGGACTACATTACTTTGTTTTCTTTTCCAAGTTTTGACCAGCTTTCTTGTGTGAAACTGTTCCACAAATTTGCCTCAAAATGTTTCTTGTCCAAAAAAATGCAAAAACCCATCTCTTGCTTTGACTCAAGCTTTTTTGCTTTTGGCAACACACCATAAATACATCATAAGAACTGCATCTCCATCGGACACTTTTTGCTTCTGCTGAAGCAGGAGCTGATATTGAAAAGCTGCTGAGTTTGGTCAGTGCTCCCTGCACCCGGGACTGGGTGTTGTACCCCTGGCTGAGAAGGGCCATCAGTGGAGGGTGATTCTGAGGACAGATAAAAGGAAAAGCAGTCAGGAGCAGTGTAGATGCAGTTGAGCTGACCTTTAGACTTGACTCTGCTGGCCTCTGGGTGGGCCTTGCAGCCCCAGGATCCCTCGGTTATTCAGGTGATGCATCAGGTCCCCCAGTGCAGATGGAGGTCCTGCTGTGCTTGCAGTCACAGACAAGTAACAAAATAAATCCCAGACTTAAGGAGCTCACATTTTGCTTTCACTGGATGTTGAAAAGAGCTAAGAGATTTGGCCTGGAAACCCTGAGACTCTGCTCCAAAAAGACGTTCAACTTTCACCTCTCTGCAGGAGATGTGGCTGCAGCAGATGCTGTGCTGAGGCTACAGAGACTGAAGGATCTCCACTAGCAAGAAGGATGGCTTATCACTTCTCTCCTAAGTGACAAATCAATAAAGCCTCTTCAACATCGAGCCCTGTAGGTCAAATTGCATCAGGAAGTCTGTAAGCACAGTCATGGCTCAATCTCACAGGTGGGACCAGGGGCCCAGTGCTGCCATACAAAACCTCAGAAGCGTAGGGCCAAGAGAAAACAGCACAAAACCAAGAGATGCACAGTAATTTCTGCAAAAATAATTTTTTTAATTATGATTTCTTTTCTTTGTGCCTTAGCTCATTCTCCACCAATACAGAGAGCAGAGTCTGTAATGAATAAACCCAAATACACTCGTATGTCTCTCTTACCTTATACACCTTCACGCTTCACAACCTACACCAGCCTTTAGTTTGCAGCACACCCCTGAAGCAGGAAGGTGCTGGGACTCCTAATTTACAGGTGGAAAACAAAGAACAATTTCTAGAAGATCCCAGGTCCTGATCCTGCACAGAACAGCCACCAGCAGCTGCTCTGCTCTCCTCCAGGCTGGCTGACAAACACAGGCAGAACACAGTGATGAGCTAAAGGGCAGTTTCAGAAACAAGATGCTTTCAGGGAAACAAGATGCAAATGGAGGACCTTAGGCTGGGCCTGAGCTCTGAGCAGTCACAAAAACATTTAAGAGCCTGATTCACTGCCCTTGAAAAGATTGAAAAAGTCCCTGGTACAGCCTTGAGTCAGGCTCCTCACTCCTATCCCTTAGGGCTACACCCCACTCATGGCATCACCCCAAGGTGGCTCTCCTGGCTTTCTTGAAATTATAGTGTTTAGCAATCCCTTTAAATACTGAAATAGATCTAATTATTCACTTAATCAGGGGAAAGAAATCTCCTGCTGTTTCCCCCAAACCAGGCAAAACGGCCTGTTGCAACAACTCAGGTGATAAAGGAGTGTGCCAGCCCGATCCCATCTGGATATGCTCAGAAAGGCTCTCACTCCCTCTTCAGACCCCCCCAGCCCTGCACCTCTCATCAAAAATGCTTGTGCAGCACGGCAGAAAATATTCCTTTTTTTTTCTCTACTCAATAAAAAGCCCAAACCAGCGAATCCTCCAAATCCAAATGGTGCTGATGCAGAGCAACCCAGCCATAACCTCTTCCATCAGCTGCCTTAGAGAAGGGTAAATTTCAGCTGTGATGAGGTGCCCAGGCAGGCTGGTTTCTCTGTCCTCCCCTTGCTTTGCTTTGCTCCTCTGTGGCTCATGGAGCAGAAAATAGGAGCGACAGCAGCATGAGTGGCACTGCTTTGTGTTCCGTGGCTTCCCAGCAGCTCACTTAGGCAGTAATGAATGGGAAGTGAAAGCTCCTTGGGCTGACAGCCCCAAACACCGACTGTGGAGTCGCAGGTTTCACATATAACTATTAGAGGACACGGGACAGAGTGCAAAGACAACAACCACCTTGTGTGTTATCAGATCCCCTCCTACTTGCACAGATAAGATCGATGTCTTCGGGTCGTTTGCTCCTGACAGCGCTGCCATAGTTTCTCCCTCTTTGAGCTTCCTTTCTCAGTTTTGTTTTTCTATTTTTGACTTACTTTCTCTTTTCTCTCTGCAGCCATTCTTGCCCCAGTGTGCCCTCCTCCCAGCATGCAGGAACGAGCTCTTTTCTCCATGGAGCACAGCCTTTCCCAAGGCAGCAGCTTGTCTGTGCCCACAGGAAACACCTTCCAGCCTGCTGAAGGGGATTTGGAGATCCAAAATTTTTTTTTTTCCTTTCCCCCTCCTCAATGAACTCTCTTTTTCAGCCCTTGCATGGCCCAGGCAGTTGAACACCCCCTCATTTTGCTTTGCCCTTCCCCGTGTGTGGCTGAGTGCCCACAGGTGCCCTCATGCCATCCATGCCTGCAGATCCCGGGCTGCTCCCTGGGTCAGTCAGAGTAGGGAGAGAAGAAAACACAATGCCCAAAATGTACCATGCACCAGGATGATAAGGCAGAAGGGAATTCCCTGAGCAGCTTATGGGAGTTAAACTGAAGTGGGAGGCAATACAGATGGGAAACTCTCCTTTTCCAGATAAAGCATGAGTCAGCTCAGTCCCATCGAGGGACAGGACGGTGGAGTGGTTCCAGGAGCACAAAGCACAGACAGTGGAGTCACCTCTGTAGCAACTGCATTAACTCCTTTATAGCTTGTTTTTGAGCCCAGAAATAATCAATAGAAGCTACAGAACACACTCAACTATTCTTTGCTTATTTTTCTAAAATTATGTACAACTTTATGAGCTTGTTGTCAACACCAACTGCCAGAAAGACAAATTAGCAAAGTCAGTAAATTCTGCTTTAAGAATTTGACCATTCCTAAATTTCTTTCAAAGTCATGAACTTTTAATACTAACATAGCCTGTGGTTCTTTTAATTTGATTTTTTCTTATTATTTCTCAATTTCTCAACCATCCATATACCCCTGTGTCACGTTTTTAGACTTTTCTCTGCAACCACAGGCTGTTTAATAATTACAGCTTTTATTTTGTTCCAGAAATGGGTGCTGTCAGTCAATATTTGAAAGTTCACAGTAGGTTTGTGACAGAGCAGTCCTGAATCATCTCAGTTTATGCAGAAATTCAGACTGTGTTTAGCTTACTCCCATCCAGTAAAGTCGATGTTGTTATGAGCGTGGCCAACTAAAGTCACAGCTGACAGGTCAGCGTGTAGCTCAGTTCTTGAGTCAGAGCTCCATGTCTTTCTGGCCAGCAGCCTGGGCTGGTATTTCAGGACCACCCTCAGATCAGCTCTGTGTTGCTGCAATTCACAGATGGACACAGGTCTGTCAAGGTTTGGATCAGATTCAAGTCTCAGCCAACATCAGTCTCAGGGAGGCCGAAGCCTTTTCCTATTGCACAAGGGAACACGCACAGGATGAGAAGTTGGTGCTGTGGCCCAGCAAAAATCAGCCTTGGGAACTTGAAATTAAGACTTTGCTCTGGTGATGACTAATCTCTTTGCATAATTCCCCTCTGGATGTTTTGCATACGGCAACATGTTGTTTCTCCTGTAGCACCAGATTTTGGAGGTTCTTTCTTACCAATTCATGTCAAATCTGGTTGGGCTGCAAGTCTGTCTCAATAAATGAAAAAATTGCTCATATCTGGAGACTCTGACAAACATACAAATGTTTTCAGGAGAACAGGCCTCCCATTTTAAAATGTGTTTCCTCCTTTGTATCTGTTTTGTCTTTGGGTTTCTTTGCAGACTTCTTAGGAAATATGTTGGCATAAACAATATGTTTCAAGCAAAGAGCAAATACTTTCAGAAAACAAAGTTTTTAGAAGTCATAATGTTTGACTCATCATGGTAAATATATGATTTATTTACTCTCTCTCCAGTAAGGGAACCATAGTATTGCCCAAGACTGAAAGGCCCAATAAAAACAGTTACAATCTTGAACAGTAAATGCTGTAAATTATTTACATACCATATACTACAGCCCAAAAACTGCTCACAGAAAGGTTTGTTATGATGACTAAAGCAGGAGCTGAAACAGCCCATGGGCTGTGGTCAATAAACAAGCAGCCATGAATTTGGTGTTTTAGTCAATTCCTCTTCTGTAGATACAAGCCCACTTGAGAGATTTGTCGTTATCCAGGAAATGCCTCTAGGAATCTTTCCTTTAAAATCCTTAAAGATTATATCTGACATGGTTGAACAGCCTAGTACAGGGTCTCTGCTGTCAAAATTCACTAAAAACACTGAAAAATAAGGTTTATGTTGTGTTCCAGCCTAAACTCATCTTTTGTGTGAGGAAGTTTCCCTCTCAAGTAATTTGTACCAGGTCCAACCCATCATGTGTAACCTTTTCCAGCTGATATCCCTGCTCTCTGTGCTCTGGATTGCACAGCTGGTTACAGGCTGAGTGAGTTGCAGAGACATTCTCTGTACACCACTCCCTTCTGGAGAACACCTCAGCCCCATTAAGAACAGCTCTGCCATCATTTGGTTTATTCCCACTGTCTGCTCCTGAGCACCTTCATTAGAGGCTTTGAGTTGAGAGTTAATTAAACTGACAGCACTGCTTGGATGCAATTCAGCGCAGGACAGTCAAACTGTTATTTGATCCAATTTCTCAGAAGTGAAACCAGGCAGTGCTGGTGAGAGAGGGAGATCTGGGAAACACAGGCATGAGTCGGTGGAGTTGTGTTCCCTTTGTATCACCACACACAAGACACCGACCTCATCATCAGCAGGAGGGGGTCTGTGTGTGCTGGGACAGGGCTGGATGTTGGGCAGAGCTGGAGCAGCTTGGCATGGAGGTGGTGGTGAATTCCAGGAGAAGCAGCACTCTACTACACCAGCACCACCCTCTGCAAAGGGTCAGTAAGAGAGAGGAGGTATAAATGGGGGAATTCACTTGAGTTATTTGAGCTCTTAATTAGAATCAGGAAGAAATGCTGGTTCAAATCTTTGTGAGGTGTTGTTTTTTAAACAAATCGTTTAAAATAACAGAACTCAAAATTCTTGTTTAATATTTCTTGCTTATAAAAAAAAATAACTTCTTAAATTGCATTGCAAGAGCTCTTAGGCAGAGCCACAGCTCAGATACTCAGGAACCTCTGGGTTGGGACAGAGGATAGTTCACAGATCTTGTTAGAGTTGGTGCTAATAACACCAAGATTGTGGGTTCAATCCCTGTATGAGCCCTTCACTTAAGAGCTGATCTTTGTGGGTCCCTTCTAATTCAGAATGTTCTGTGGTTATCTGTTGTCCACGATCATTGTCATGTCACTGCTCTTGTAAAATCACAGCTTGACTGAGCATGGTGGGGTCTCTGTGCTTAGTTCACAGCCTCTGTGTCTGGGGCTCTGTGCAGGCTGCCTTTCAACCAAACTGATATTTTGACTCAGTGCTGAGTCAAAGTGAGCTGATATTTGTTTCTCAAAGAATGGAATGACAAGAAAATCTTATCATCATATTAAGATAATAGCCAGCTTTGGGCAGGAGACAGTAAAGAACAAAAGAAATCTTGGTCCATATCTATCAAGATGCTTCACTTTGTTACATAAAAAGGTGCTTGACTTGAATTTCATCTTTAAAAAAAACCCCAACAAATAAATCACTGCCCCTTTTTGCTTATATTTGTTTCATGCATCTGAAGTTTTACTTAAAAACCTTAAAAAGACTAGAGACCTTTTCAGGTCAAGAGATCTACTGGAGAACAGCCTTATTTCTCAACAGATTGTGTGAGGCAAGAGAAGTTTTGCAAACAGTCCCAGCAACTACAAATAATTGCTAATACCGATGGCTGTCAAAGCACCAACTATCAGTGTGATCAAACCACAGCTCTAGTGCAGCCTTGGGAAACAATTCTCCGTAATTTTCATCAAACAAAGCAGTAACAGCAATCACAGATTTTAACTCCACTGAGTAAACAGCCTCTCTACTTCTCATATGCTTGGCTGCAAACAATGGTAACCTGACAACAGCAAGGGTCATGTTTTAGGGACACCTGATAAGACCAGAAATGCCACAGTTCTAGTCACTCAGGTCTTGGATTGGATTTACCCTGAGTCACCCCTGCTCTGGCTTATTTACCATGCCTGGGTGTGGGATGCACCTTACACTCTCATATTTGAAACTCAGAGAAGAAACCCACAGTGTATTAATGTGTTAACACACTTCAGAGTTGTTTAACCATTGTCTTTGTTGCAAGAACACCTCTTGGTCCTGAGCACTTTAATAGCCTTTGCTTGTAGCAGTTCTCACCTCACACCAGCCTTGCAGCTTACAGACACTTAGAGCCATATGTGGAAGCAACCGAAGCGCTATCCTGCCTGTTCCTGTGACTCCTGAGACACTGTTTTCAGGGTGTTTTAGGGAGGGTCTTTTACTTGCTTCTTTATGGCAGTGCTTCATCTTAGGGAATTCAATCTGTTCTTCAACCCTTTAGCAGTTGTAAAAACAAACTATTTACATGGTGCTTAAGGATTACAACTTCTGTTTTATTAAGGTCACTTTTTTTTTTTCCATAGTTTCCTCATAAGAACTTTCCACTGTGCTGTTCATTACCTCTTCTGACTAATTATCATTTTTCCACAGTGAAAGATGGGAGGGGGGGAAGTTTATGCCTTAGCAAAGTGATGTAAGGTGATATAAGACAGTATGAATAGATAAAATGACAGTAGGAATAGATAAAGCTCTATTTTTACTCTCTACTGGATCCAAGCCTAACAATCCATAAAGGTAAAGGTATCTTTACCACTACAGTTACTAACACATAGTTACTAAGCAAATAACTGGAGTCTAAGACAACAGGTGAATAAATAATGATTGGGAAGGAAATAGCATAACAGAATGATAGATTTATATGTTTATATTACCATTTTTACATGACTAGCTTATCCAACACTATAAATGCTGTGTTAGTTTCTTACTGCAAAAGGATTTTCAACCATATTGCCCTGTAAACTATATGATTTTTCATTAATAAAACATTTAAGTTGTATTAATCCTTTGTATTAGCTATCTGTACAATCAAGTAAGAAATCACTGCAGTAACAAACTGCTCAAAAAATGCTTTGCTATTGGATTATAGACACAAGATTTAAGAGTCAAACCAGGGTTTTCAACCTGACCTCTAGAACATCACAGTAAAGGCTCTACCATGATCATAATGCAGCAACACAGCTCCTTCTCTGAGATGAGACTCTAAAGACACGTTGCTGTTTGGTTGTAGTGTTTCCCCACAAGAAATTCACCATATAAAAATCCCTTTGAAGTTATTTTAAGAAGCAGTCAAAGGAATCAGGGTATTTTCTTTAATTGTGCCAGCAAATGAAGGCGTGTGTGAGCGCTGTGTTGTAACTGGGATGGTGAGGCTGCTGGGAAAGAATGATTTCAGCTGTATTTGCTAAATCAGGGCCTTAGGACTGACTGGTGAAAATGAGTAATTTGAAAAGTACAAGCTCAGTTTGTACTTCTACTAATGGACACAACACTCTTCTTGCTTAATTCGGAAACTCATGAGCTGGAGCACATCTTTCCTTCTCCATCTCAAACCCAACAGGGATGGCTATTCTTGTGTGGCCTCCATGACCCAGTTACACAGATTTAGATAATCATTTCCAGACCTTTTTTGTACTTCCTCTTTTCCTACAGATGACCTTTGGGAGCTGGAAATTCTGAGTGTTGTGGACAGAACATGACTTCCTGACTGCTACTGTAAGTGAACCTTGAAACAACAGTCGCGTACAATAGCCCAGAAAACAAAACCTGTGAACAGTAAGATTGAACAAGGAATTAAACAAATAAAGTAACAATGATTAAGGGAAGCTGAGAAGTATGATCCTTCAGGACAGGAGGAACTGGTGTTCACTTTCTTCTTCCATTTTTATCTCTGCTGTTGAAAGCAGAATTTCAAGCACTTTCAAATCAAGATTAGTAAAAATGGGGAGGCACTGTCTCAGGCAAGGGGAAAAAAAAGTGGAACTGCAGAATTCTTTACTATTGGAATAGAAGTGATATTTTTTAATTTGTAAGTTATCTCTTAATACTCATCACAAAGCACTTGGGTCCAGGTTAGAGAGATCCCAGCATTTTATACAGCATTTATGCAGGAAATGGGAGAAATAGGAAGGCCTGTGGGGAAAAGCTTTAATATTTCAGTCGAAAGAGGTATAAAAAAAATGGAAGACAGCATGCCACTTCCCATAACAGTGACACTCAGCTGCAAACATGCAAGCAGAAAGCACAGGGAGAGGAAGAAACTCCCACGAAGGACAGGATTAGCATGCTGAGGACAGGATGATTTCAATTAAGGACAGTGCTGATCCACCTGTGTGAAAATATCTGTAGCAGAGAGTAAAATGCTCAGAAATTTCCCCTCACAACTTCTCCTGCCCGGGCACAGGCTCTGGTGTACAGCCTTACTCCTGGGCATGTGGGCTGGGGTGAAAGCACAGAGCAGAAAGACTGATGCTTTTTAGTGCTGCACAGCCCAGGTCGTCCTTCTCTTGGTCTTTGAGATTGGTGAGGGCACAAAGAATACAAGAAGTAGAGCTGAAAAGTTTTGCAGACAAAGGAGGCAAAAGGGTAAAAAAAAATGAGACACTGTCTTTGTACTAGTGGCTTTTTGCCACTGTACCTAATGAAGAGTACAGTCTGTCTTCAGAAGCATAATTAGCATAACAGGGCAGCAATAGGCAAGCAAGAAGGAGGGAGAAATGCTGATGTCTGCTGAGATGTCTGACTGCAGTGGGAGGGTTTTTACTCCCCCTGCCTTGAAGCCTCCTCTTTGAGCACCACAATGGGAATTTCTGTCCTTTGAAGGACTGCTTTGAAGAGCTGTACTTGAATAAAGATATCAGATACGTACCACAGATAACTTGCTACAAACACATCTTCCCAAAGCCTCCAGTGTACTCTCCTAATGAAATAAATGTGGTTTTTCCATGCGTGTATTTTCGGAGATGCACATCAGGAGCATTTAGACTCATGAAATCCTGAGCACAGCAAGTCAGTTGGGAGTCCTGACACAGAGCAGCAGGTGTTGTACTCTGCTTTCCAGCACTGGCACCAGCAGCTTTCCTGGGATCTTTGTA
>JAWWLV010000035.1:10259965-10306480 GCA_035041135.1 Platyrinchus mystaceus
ACAGTGACACACTCTTGCAGGTGAGCACCCCAGAAAACTGCCAGAACTTCTTGCCAGAGCATCCCACTAAGTTCAGCCTTGTACAGAGCTGGGGGTCTCCTGCTATGGAAAACAAAGAAGCAAAGGTAGATGAGTATAATAAGGAAACAGGAAATTAAATTAAAAATAGCCAGATTTTTGTAAGCTCCATGAGAAAAAACTTTCAGCTTGTATCCTGACATGAAAGTTTATCCCCTTTCAAAATCCACTGTATCAGAATAGGCTTTCTTAGCCAGAAAATATTTTCTTCCCCACTCTTGTAGTCTGAGACTGTGGGAAACCCAAAGGGCTCCTGCTTTCTGAGGTTTAAGGACAAGGACTTGCTCTGACATTGCACACAAAGGCAGATGGGCAGTGTGGATACATCCTCTGAGCTCCTCTGACCTCACGGGGGCTGTGCTGTTCCCCCAGCTCAGGCTCCATCTGCAGCACAACCATCCTGAGTTTTGTGTATCTACACATCACATTAAATGCAACTCTTGAGGATTTATTATTATTTATATAGTGTCACCAAGAGCTGATTAATTATCAAGGATTTCTGCACAGCACCTAAAGGGAGAGAAACTTTGAAGAACAGCACCATCCACACCAGTGGTGCAGCAGAGCACTAATTATTTCTGCCTGTGTCATTGTTGTTGCCATCAGAGGGGAGAGCTCCAGCCTCCAGTACTCCTGGTAATAAGGAGGAGTGTTTCAGCATGCTGCATGTTAGGAGGAGATTTAATGTGCTTGCTGAATATTGTATTGAGTTCCTGATTCGTGTCAGCAAGACCTGCTAATTCATAAGAAAAAGTGTCATCAGAACTTATTTTACATACATTTAAACACAGGTAAATTACACTGGAGAAATCCTGGCTGTAGCCATTAGTACTTACTGCACATCTCCTCTGACTTGAAAGGTTGCTAAGGGATGCACTGAGGTACAGACAGACCTCAGTGTGCAGCCTGCTCAAACACACCCCTCTAGGATACCTAGTGCTGTCCTCGAGGAAAGCTTGTGTATCTTGTTCCTCCTGCTCCTCTCTTGGCAGAGTAACCTCCTAAGATTCTGTCCCTACCCACCTGTGCTCTCCGTTCCTGCAGTCTCTGCACAGATTCCTGCTCCTCCAGCATCCCCTGGGCTTCCCAGCAGCTTTGCTGATCCCGTGGTGCTGCTGGAAGCGAATTCAAGTGGCTTTTGCAACTCCCCTCAGCTCTCCTGTTGTGTTTATAAAACAAACCCCACATTCGCCACCTAAAAATCGTTCTCAAAAATATGGAGGAACTCCACTGATACAAAACACTGTGTTCCTATTTACCATCACAAAGGAAAACTATTGAAACCTGATGTGATGTGATGCAGTTTGGTTTCTTGGGCAACACGGGGTTCCCTCCTGCACTGGGGGATGGAGGGACCCCTCTGCTCTGCCCTGCAGCTGTGATGGGCACTGCTGGTCACATGGAGGGGAGGGAGTGGCTCATGTGGCTCCCTGCTGGAGTCTCCAAGGCTGCAACATGTATTTTGATACCACAAAATCCCAGAACCCTTCATAAAATATTCATCGCTTTTTTAATGCCACATCTTCTAATTTTAAAATTCAGCCCCTAAATAATTTAGCAGACTTATGAGGGGAAAAAAAGAAGAAGAAGAAGAAAAAAATAAACAAGTCTCCAAGAAACAAAACCCCCGTTGAGGTTGCGGCACAGTTACTAAACTTGTCAAAATTCCCAACACATTAGTTATTTCTTGTGAGAGATTTATAGCTGTGCCCACTACCTCCAGGCATTGAACCTTGCTGCTGTCCCAAATCTAGCAGTTAGCACTAATGGCCTGATCCTGCCAAAGGCAGGGTCATGTTTATGGGATGTGCAACAGCACGTTTGCAGGTTTGTGAAAAAGCGGCTGGTGAGACCCTGACACCAGCTTTGCCCCAGATTCCATTACAAGCTGCTCAAACTGTAGTTTTCCCCATAAAACTTAAAACACAATTCCTCACTGGATGCCCTACATCCCTCCAAACTTTCACTTTTTCCTTGTACAGGAAATGCTACCCCACAGAAACAATCCCAAGTGGCCTTCTCATACTTATTTATCAATACACAAGAAGACTGCCTAGTCTTAAAGATGAAATTATACTATAAACCTCACAAGCCCTATAGCTATTTTTCACTAACCAGATTTTGCCTCTGTGGTTTGTTGCTGTTCAGGGCTGACTTTGCATAGGTTACTCTTCTAAATGCAAACTCAATTCACCTCTTACTGCAAAAACACAATATGTCCCCTGAAATGGTAAATATGCCAGCTAACTTTCCCAATTTAATTAGCTTTTCCCCAATGGTCTTGCTTAAATAGACTTCAAAGTTCAAAAGACAAAAAAAAAAAGAGAAAAAGAAAAAAAAGAAAAATTACATTTTAATAATGCACTCGACAAAAATGGGGGAAAAACAAATTTCCATTACTCAGTGTTGAAGTCATGGAAACTCCTGTGCCTAGCGGCTGGTTTGCCTTTTATAACATCAATAATTTAATGCTTAATTGTTGTGCATTATTTGGTTAAAGCAGATTATGACTCTAACATTTGCATTTATTTGTCAGTAATGGTGAGATAGCTCTTCCTCAGTAACAATACATTTGGACATTCATTTACTCTGCAAACAAAATCACAGAGTAGCTCATCTCTAATGCTACTATTTAACCATTGAGAAATGAAGCCTCTCTGTTTTGGTGTATGATGAGAAATGTCTGTTTATTACCAAGCCATTTTGATGACTTTTCTGCAGTGCACTTTCAAACCATTTAAAAGCCATATTTTTAGGGTAATCTCTGGGAATAACAACCCCATTACATTGTGCTTAAGCTAAGTGAAATTTCTTGGTGTATCTTCAAAGGGCAGGAGATGTTTCTTAATGCCTTTCATTTATTGGAAGAAATTAAACCCCCCTGAAGGAGTCTGGCTGTAAAGGACAGTGCTGTCATCCTTCAGGACAGCAAAGCACCCTGTCACTTGTCACATCTTAGAGGACTTTAGAGACTGCAAGGCTGTGGCACTGCTTTCCCTTTGAATTAAGAACCACATGGAGCCCACAGGCTTTATTTGAGACTGGTGGAGGGCAGGGTAAAAAACTACTGGGTACCTTGAGACTGTCCCAGGACAGACAGAATGCTCACCATGAATCTGCAAACCCCAGCGGCGGCTCTCTTATGTTTCCCAACTGCCCTGCTCCAGGTTTGTTCTGGGGACTTTTCTTCCCCCTCTGCCCATCTCATTGACACGCTTTGTGCCAGCTCCTGCAGGAAGGGCAGTGCCCAGCTCATGGGTTCTCCTGCACCAGGACATTCCTCCCTGATCCTCTCAGCTCTTAAGATTATATCTGAAAATTCCATCTGCCATTAATCGTGGGGAATTATAATGTTTTCACCTCAGAATAATTAAGGCCTGACTTAACTCTTTGAGAATATCACCTGCAATCGTGCAAAGATGGGAACTACTCACTCAGTGCTTAGATCACCATCACAGCAGCAGGAATGACAGCAGAGATCCGAGAGGGAGAAAGGGTCTTTCAGGATTAGAAAGCAAAATGTGAGCTCTTCTGGGATTAAGTGGCACAGAACATTCACCTGCTGTTTTAAACCCAATAATCTTGTAACATAGAGCACTCCTGACAGCCTAATCAGAGCAGTCACTTTCAACTGTTGATTTAAAAAAAAAAAAAGGCTGCTATACCCTTACATTTCTTTCAAGATGTACAAAAAAAAATCCAGAGAAGATGGGAGGTAGAGATTTCAAAGTAAACAGTTTTGCTGCTCAAATCTTATGGAGCCTTTCTATACTTATGCCCTTTTGAACATATCCCGATGCAGAAAGGCAAGGACTAGGGACCATGACCTTGGTATACAGATATTTAAATTAGAAAAAGTTAATAGCTTTGAAAAGTTTACAGGTTCAAGGGGGGCACCAGTCCTGTGACACTTTTGATAAGGCTTGAATCTGAAAGTGTTTGCACACAGAGCATAACATTTCCATGGCCACACTACACACAAATCTGTGTTTTGCAGAACTCCAGTGAATTCAACTCTGACAGCAATTAGTCTCACCACCTTATCATATACTACAAAAAGTCAAGTCAAACTGAATACAAAACTAAAGGTTGGATTTTCTGAGGTTCCCACTGCCTGTTCCAGGCATCTGTGCAGATTTTAAAAATGTGCATTAATGAGACTCCACGGAACACTGAAGTTTCTGCAGAAAAATTGACTCCATGAACTGCAGGTTATGATCTTACTGGGAATGAATTTGTTTGTGTGTTTTGGGTGGTAGGTACACTGCCTGCTCTCTGGAAATAAGCAGCCTGAGCAAACTCTGGTACTCACTGGGCTAGAAGATAACATGCAGGTTGATTACAAGCATCCGTAATAAAAACTAGAAATCCTCAGGAACAATAAATGCCCATAATACAACTTGAATCCCCTTTAGGGATGAGAATAAGCAATGACCTTCAACACTTCATGACAGAAATATGTGGAAGGTGGCAATCTCTCTGCAGGCAGCTGGGTGAGATGTGATTAGCAGGGACTCTGTGTCAGCCTGCAAACTCCATTTTGGATGAGGATCTCTCCCGCTGTCTTTTACCTCTGCATAGCAATAATACCCACAGAGGTGTCAGGAGACAATCTTGCCCCTGGCACAGAGCTAACAAGGATCATTAAACCCTGATGAACATCCATTTAAATTGATCAGTCAAAAAGTTGGCTTCTGTTCAAGGCAGCCGCTTCTGAACAAGTGGTTACACTGGTTGGAGAAGGCTGGGAAGACAGGGCGAGACAAGCTAAAAACAGACAGGAGGCAAAAACAGAGAGGGAACCTGTGTCCAAGAGATATTTCAGTTAAAAAAGAATTGCCATGATCATTTCAGCCCATGCAGGAATGGTGGTCCCCAGATACAGCATGGCAGGACCAAGGCTTAACCACATGGATGTTCCTCCTCAAGGGAAAAGCTGCTGCTCTGCAACGCTCAGAGAGGATGAACTGCTAAGCAGAGAGATGCAGACTATTAACAGGAGCTGTTGTGTTAGAGACGGAGGACCTGGCAGACATCCATGGCTATCACCTCAGAATAATGCAGAAGCACACATAGAAAGAGTGTTTCCATATGTGTGACTCCGTAGAAGGTGTTGCTGAGGGCCTTGTGGAGAGCAAAACCACATTTTGCTCAATGATTGCTGTGCTTTTCGCGTGTCTGCTTGGTACTGACACTGTGGCCCATGAACGTTGGCATTCAGCAGATCTCAAGGAAGTGCAACAAAGCAGCTCTGTTCAGACACTTCAGCCCAGAAAACAGGAAATACTAAATAAGAATCCAGTAAGTCAGTTGGCAGACCCCATATTTGGTGTCTCTAAAAGTACTTGCATGTATTTAGCAAACCATTTAATTAAGTGGAGCTTTGTGGTAATATTTACTCAGCTAATGCCTCTTTATTGGCAACTGCTTTCCCTTGTACAATGGTCCTGTCTTTTGTTTTTAAAGGCCTCTTTTTTCACCACAATTTGTTCTTAGAAAGGATCCAAAGTCTTTTGAAAACAACTGGTATTCCAAAAACTAGGGAAAAATTACCTGCTTTCTAGATAACCAGTGCTATTTTCCTGGTTGAAAAGAATACAGACTTCTCTCGGGTCACAGTCAGTCTATAATCTGCTGTACTTTATCTTATATTTAAATGCTATATTTTCACATCAGTCTCACCTGGTCATTCATGAAAGAACATTTAACTGTTCATTACTGCCAGCACAAATTACAACCGCAAGTAGAACATTATCTAATTATTATTTTAGGGAGAGCAAACCAGTAAAAAACCTCTTGAAATCCCAAAAGGTGATTTGTGAGCAGATTTAAAGAGAGAGAATGCTCCAAGCTATCTATTATTTATGCTCAGTTATGCTGACCTTTGACAAATAGTCTTAAGTCACACACAAAGAGCACAGAAAGATCTAAAAGACCTGACCCAAATGTCATTGAAAGAGTTTACATTGGGTTTTAGTGGGATCTAGATCAAGCTCAACAGTAAATTAATTTCTGGGTTGTTATAATCTTTATACTTGAATACCTTTCATGTTGTACCATATGGTTATCAAAAGGTATTGCATTTCCATCTGGGTGCAGGCATGAGCTGTACATTAACTCTCAGAACTGAACCTTCATTATGAGACGAAAGATGGTGATTTAATAGCTGAGAAGGTCTAAACGTAAAGATTCACCACGTGTGTTCCCCCTGCTCTGTGTTAAGCTTGTGTTTCTTGATTTTTCTCTTCATTTTACTTCATGTCTGCTACTCTTAGATAATATTTACTCTGTGCCACTTTATACCCTGTAAAATGGAAGGATAGTTCTGCTGACAGAAAAAGAAAAAAAACCACCCAAACCACAAAACCCCCCATCAGGCCAAACCACCCTCATGTCCATGTTGCACACACTTTGGGTTTGGCTGGGGGCTGCAGAGCTGATGGAAGGGATTAGCATTTACCTCTCCACAGGTACTCATTTGGGAAACACTTGTTTTCCTTTAGCAGAGTTTCCTGTTCAAATGACACGCTCCCTTTGAGAGGGAGGATCTAAGCTTACAAGCAAGATCTTGTTATGCTCTGGCTGCATAAACGGGAGTTTAAAAAATCAACAGAGCCTCATTATATTTGGAGTAAACAGAAATGCTATAAAGGAGCTCACTGTCTGTTGTAGATTCATGAAGTGAGAATGGGCATGATTTCCAGCAGATAGGAAGTAATTCCCTGCCTTCAAAGTTTCTGGCTCCACAAGGATCAGAGATCTGGATGCCTGGTACCATTGCCTGCAAACACAAACTGGGAATTGTGGAAATGCAAGAAGTCTTTCCATGCAGAAGTCGAGTCCTACTCTGACAAACTCTGGAGCACACCATCCTCAGTGTTTTAAATTTTTCTGGCTAAGGGTTGGAAGGGAGAAAGTGTAAGATGTGCAGTAAATTACATTTATTTACAATTCTGCTTTTAGTTTAGAACCCATTCAATTTACACCAAAAGCCCTTGGCTCAGAAACACTGTATATTTTGCATAATACACAAGTACTCAAAGAAAAATGTAGTATACAAAAAGTAGCCAAGATTTTTTAAAGTGACTAATGATTTTTGAGTGTTTAAATATAAATAACTCTTTAAAGGGAACATAATTTTCATAACCTTTGAATAAACCTTTTTAGCTCTTCTCAAAATAGATGCTACTCTGCACTGTGAAGATACCCTTAGAAGTCTGAACCAGCTTCTCATTTTTAAATTAATTCTTTTAAAATTATGAGGGGTTTTTCTCCTCCATGAGGACTGTCAAGGTATTCCTATACAATGTAAGTCTCTTTGAGATTTCTCCAAATACTCTTACAAGAGCAATTTCTTAACATAATGTCCCAATCATTGTATTAAACAGGTGCATCTTCTTCTGATAAAATCTCCTACTAGATCTTCCAAGCTTTCTGCATTTTTGCATTGCACATTTTCATGCCATTTCAAGCATTTACCATTTTTCCTTCTTCCATCATCAGGTATTCTGCCCATTACTGGTTTTACTCCCAAATACTTTTTTTTTCTGTTGGTTGTCTGACTGTGCTGTTCCCACATCTGTGATACCTTCCTCTCACCCTACTTCCTTCCCACTCTTTCCCTTCCCCATCCTACTAATTTAATTTCCACTTCTCCTGCTCAGGTGGGTTCCGAGATTCAGCATCTTCCACTGCAATTCTTCCTCTTCTCCAGCCCTGTCTAACCAGTTATCCTCCCATGGCCTATCATTTTCCCTCACAATTTCTCAAAATAATACATTGATTGATAAATATTTCTATGCTTTTTTGTTTGTGACAATCCCAAATTAAGCTGTCTTGCTCAGCCTTTAGTCCAGTCCCTCAGTGGTCTTCCATTATCAATTCACACTGTGCCATCCTCTTTGCTGTCAATCAGCTTTTCTGGGTGTGAACAGCCTGAATTTCCTCTTTGGTTTCCTTGGCATCACCATCTTCATTCCCAGTTACTTCAGCATCACCTTGCTGCTCAGTTTTTCCCTCACAGCCAAGCTCCTAACCCACCTTTCAAGCATTCCCAACATATATTGCAGCTCACACTGGAATTGTTGTGTTTCAATATTCATATTGGGGTAGCAAGCAAGCAGCCCAAGATAAAAATAAGGAAGAAATTCAGGGGATGGCTTGTGAAACCATCATTGTTTTAGCAATCATGAGCAATGATATTTTGAGGCTGCTGTGCTCAACCAAAAGGCTGGAGGCATCTCCCCTGGGGTAGTAGTTGAGGAACTAATGCTGCCCTGCCAGCAGAGTCCCTTTCCTGGTCTCTGCCCAACAGACATGACTTGGATATTCTCCTTCCTCAATGCTTTGAAATCTGGGCATACTACATAGTCATTTTCCCTCTTGTTCAGGTTTTAATTCAACCTCCCTGACCACAGCAGGTGGTGATGTTGGAACTGTGCACTGAAGAGGTGCATTGCTGTTCTCTCAGGACATTGTATTTGTCGTCCAGCAGCAGCTGTTCAGTAACACTTATATTTCCCCCGCTCATTTTAAGCACACACTTAGCATGAGGCATTGCTGCCCTTGCAGTCTGCCTTCTGCATTCCCTCATTTTTTGTTTAATGCTGCCTTGCTGAATCTGCCATTCCCCTATGTCCTACCAAACTCATACCTAAATTTTGCCAGTCATGAGAGGCAGGGATCCCTTATAGAGAAGTGATTCAAGCCAGGAAAGGTGTAACAGTGGTCCTCACTTACTGGATAGACCTGCTCCTTGAGTATCTTTTTTTATGTTGGCTTATCTATTCAAACATAAAAAGGGATCTCCTTTTGTTTGGTTGTTTTCTCTCGTATTTTGGTTGTAGATTTGTATAGAATTAATTTCCCTGACTGGTTTGTAGGGAGTGGAGAAAGAGCGTGAGCCAATTCAATAAATTGTCGCAGAGTAAGTAACCTGCTATGTCATGGAAAATTGGATTTGTTCTTTCTTTGCTGAAAGTCCTGAGTATATATACATATGTTGAGCACTTCCAGAGTTTAAAACTGGAACAGAATTATCTGATATTCCTGATGGGACAAAGGTTTTATGCCTTTTACCTCTGCCAAGACAACACAGAAGAAAGAGAAAGACAGAGATTTTGCTGTGCTTCTCTCTGAGTTCCAACTTCATGTCCATTATCTTGATTTTTAAATTTCCCAATTTGATTAGAAGTGCTGGCAGTTGGGGAAATCTGTCCTTGGACTAATAAACAGCAAATTTGATAAGAGAGCATAAGAGACATGCTGCATGGCCTCACAAACACCAGTTCCAGAGACAGTGATATTGCTTGTTTCAGTCTTTATAATAGTACATGAAATATGATTAATATTTAGTTCTTCTTGGTGATCTTGGGAATCTGGACTGTCTGGAATAGCTGACCCTCTGAAGCATGCATGTGAATTTGCATTTGGTTAATTGGTTTTGGGTTTTTTGGGGGGGATGAGGGGCGTTCTGGTTTGCTTTTTTCTTTAAAGAGAAAAAAGAAAGAAACAAAACAAAACAAAAAAAAGATTGATAAGAACACAGCCTTGGGGAGAGCAATATAAATTCTGTGTTTTGGCTCAATAACTCCTGTGCCAGGAGACAGACAATGAAATCAGTGAGAGACCTGAGCAGGGTCTGAGGGCATTGTATAGCCCATGGATATTTTCCTGACCTCCTCTTTACTTCTCCCTGCCTGCATGACCGCTGCTGAAATGAAAAGTGAAACCGAAATACAAACCTTCCATTTACGCTTTTTTGAAAATGTTCCAGCACTTCATTCCATCTGTGCAAATCAAAACCCATGGCTGGATAATACATAAAACCTTATTAAAAAATACTAAGAGGAATTATATGCAAATTAGGGTTTCATTGTTTTTCATCTCATAAAGGCTAATAACACGACAGAGGACAACCTTCTTATCAAAAATAGTTTCTAATATGAATTGCCTTTGACTATATTTACCATGTCACTTTTAATCAAGTAAATTGTCAGGCTACTGCACTTCTGCCATCTACATGACACAAAAAATATAATGAAGAGGGAAGTGGGTACAAGTGCTTTCAGCTTTAACTGGCTGCCCATTTCATACCAATTACTATCTATTTAGTAAGCTTGCTCTTTTACTCTTAGAAAAGCACTAGAAATAAATGTATGGGTTCCTCTGAAGGAGACACCGGGCAGAAAAAAGCTTATTCCACTTACCAAGAACATTTGTCTTTGTAATTACAGCTCCTTTTCTTACTCCTATGCAATTAGTAAATACAAGCTAAAAATAGCCACTTGAATGCCACTACGGTCCTGACTGTTTTCTATTATGTCACTTTTAGGTTGGTTCGATACACCATTTGTTTGTAAATTAACAGCTTTATTCAGATGGTTTGATTCCTGCAGGTGCACTTTCCCTCAGTGCACACACTCCCATCTCCACATGCATCTCCCACAAAGACCCAGGCTCTGTGCTGTGTCCTGCTCTCAGGATTCAGCTGCCATCCTACGCTCAGCCACACACTGCCACGTTCACTGTGCTGCCTCCCTGGGCACATTGCAACACATTTTTAAATGCAAATGCAAGTATTTCCACAGTCTGTGCTTTTTTTGTTGGTGGTGCTGATTTGTCTTTTAAGCTCTGTACAGAAGCAGCAAGCATTTAAAAGCAGAGTACTAGCACTGAGACTGAGTCTATGCAGGACAGGTGATACCCATCAGCTCACAGACCTCCCTCAGCAGCCAAATATAAGTGAAATACTGGGTTTAAATGTATTACTGAAGGACTGACAATATGAATGTGCACATCTGAGAAACTGGTCTAAAAAACCAGCATTAGTGCTAAAATATTTCAAAGAATTCTTCTTTCATCCTGGTTCATTCTTCTTTGTTCAAAAGACAGGTTTCTCCCATCAGAACAAAATTATTTCAGCTGAAGAATGAATACACTCAAATTTAATCTCATGCTTAAAATGACTCAAAGCCTGATGGATTATTGGCCTGTGGAAAAGATCACAGACTAAATGCAAAGAACAAGGACAAGAGGCTAAACCTGAGGAACCTGTGGACAAATCTCAGTTGGTTCATCTGGATCAGAGGTCTCATTCCCACGTTTTGAATCTCAAGCTTAATTTTCAGAGATATCTGTTAAAAGCTCCATCCCCTTCTGATTTCTCAAAGCTGGGGGTATTTGAGAAGTTGACTTTAACTTGGAATTTTGCCCTTGAGAGCAGGACAGGGTCAGGTAATCCTGTGCTTTTAGACCTCCGTGAATTTTTGCTAAGGGCAAAGAGCAGAAGGTGAGTGGTCAAAGCCTACACTCAGCCCTTGGAACATGAAGGAAAGATCCAGAATTTACATAGAGTGTCATTAAGGGACACAGGCAGTGATCAGAGGAATGGCGACAGCCCTGCTTGTGCAAACCTAGGGGTGCCAGTCCCACTTTTCGGTCCCTCAATGCCCAACCACTCCTGCTGTCCTGTGGTGAGACAGGCTAGAGAAACAAGCTGCTAAATACTGATCTGGCACTAAGGAAAGGAGCCTCTTGATAAAATAGTACTGATCAGAGAACACTCCTTCCTCCTTCCAACAGTGGAAAACAGAAATTTCTTCCATACCCTCCAAAGGCAAACTTTCAAAGCCAGGTTTGCAAAGGTCACTTCATTTGCAGAGCTGCCATCCTCCTCCTGGCAGCTCTGGTCATAAATTTCCAGCTCCACAATGAGGAAATAAAAGTTTTGATTATATGCTCTAAATTTCTATGATACTCTTCATCTCTTTCCTATCACTGGGACCTGTTTCCTGAAAACTGCCTCGTAAAAATATTGGCCCAATCAAGTCTGGTATATTATCTCCAAGATGTGCTGATTTGGCTCAATACCTCTTAGGTGACAGGACCTGTAGCAACACCCAGCCCAATGCCCTGGCTCTGTCCTGCTTTAGACCAACTCACTGTCATGTCAAATAGCCAAGTTCTTCTCTGCCATGTCATGTCATTTTTATTTTGTGACCTGTTCTCCTCCAGTAATGTCCCCTCAGTCACTGAGGCACCCACAATCTCTATTATTTCCTTCAGCAATCATAATGTTGAAGGCATCCACAGAAACCTCTTAGAGTCTGGCTACAGACACCAATACTAAGTACTAGCTTAATTAGAGTGTTGAAACATAGCTCATATACAAAAATATACACGTATGCACAGCCCTGTCTATCCCATGTGCAAAGGTTTTTCACACAGGTAAATTGTGTGTGAGTTCTGTTGATTTTTATAGAACAATTATTTTTATCTATAAGAAACCTGCTTTGATTATTGAGAAAATACTCTGCAGAACAAAGAATATGCATTAAAATACTATAAAATGAGAAATAAATTTTAAAAGTTGGATAGCAGCATTTTTGTTTCCTAAATACGAAGAATTTAGAGCACTGAAGAGGAAAGGACAAAAGAATCAAGTTAATATACCTAATATTCCTTTTCTTCAGGAAAAAATATACTGCAGGACTAATTTTCTCAAATCCCGAAAGAGTGAAAACTCTTTTTCCCTCCTTCTCTCTCAATGCAATTTTCATTCTTTTGATAAATTAGAAAGGCTTTAATTTCCTTTTTCATTATAGTTGGAATTATAAACACAGCCGTAAGTTTCTGGGGATTACATGTTAAACAGAAAGGCACACAAACCATACATGGCAATTCCAAACTGTCCATGCCCAGTGAGAGGGGACAGCAGGGCTCTTGCAGAAGTTGGCCAGTGGCCCCAGCACGGCTGCTGTTTTCTGTCACTGAACCAAGTTCACAGTCCTTGCGCAGCAGAAAAGCTTCTCCTCCTTGAGCAAATTAAATTAGGGCTTTTCACCCCCCAGATGTTTCCAAAGACTCGAAACAGGGTCTGGAACAACCACAGTGCAGAGTTTTCTTTTTGCCAAATTGTAACTGCTGGCAGTAATACTGGGCCTGACCTGCATCACATCAAAGCTCTCATTATTTTAGTATTACACCACAAAAAATACATTAGGAGTAACAGGAGAAAAGTGCTGGCTTCTTCAGGGGAAAAGCCACCAGCTTTCTCTTGAGTTAGGTTTCTCTCTTCGGGTCAAACCCTCGGTATTTGGCTAGTAGGCACTTTAACAAAGGTCTCAAGGGGTCAGCAATGCGTTACCAGCCCTGTCAGAGAGTACAGAGATGATCTTGAAGAACTGATAGTTTGGGAAAAAGAAAAGAGGATGTGAACAGAGACTCACCAGCATGGCAGGCTCTGCCTGCTGTAATGCTGAAGTGGGGCTGTCTTAGAATCGCATAATCACAGAATGGTTTGGGTTGGAGAGGACATTAAAAATCATCTCGTTCCAACCTTCTGCATGGGCAGCAACACCTCTCATTGAACCAGTTTGCTCCAAGCCCTGTCCAACCTGGCCTTGAACACTTCCAGGGATGGGGCATCCACAGCTTCTCTGGGCCAGCAGGAGGGTGACATAGAGACCCTCAAGCATCTTTCCTGACACACATCACTGCCCAAATTTGCACTCTCTAAGGGGTCCCACACTCCACATCACACTTTTATAAATAGGGCTAAGCAAGAAGCCACCTTTATTAGCCCCAGAACACTAATGCTTTCAATTATTCTTTCCATATTTGCAAGCAAAAAAAAGATTAATTGTTCTTCTCCTGTCTCTGTTCAGCTGCCAGAAAAATTATCATAGAATGAAGTGTGCCAAACAACAGAAAATATTTTGGGGGGCAAAACCAATGTGATTATAGAAATAGTCACGTGTGCTTGTCCTTCCTGAGCTTTTAAACTCACAAAAATCTAATTAGGGAAGACTTAATGTATAGCATGCATAAGGAAGCTGAAACTTCTTGCAAAATATGCTCAGTATCATTTTCTTCATGCTTCATTAATAAAGAACAAAATGTTTCTAGACTTTCCGTAACATATGCACAGAGTGATTTCAAACCAGACTGAGATTCTATTCAAATGAGGGTTATAATATACTCAAGCAATAACAATGCATTTTTTTTTATTGCTTTGCTTGCAAAGTTGTTTCCATGTTCTGTGAGGACAAAGTTATTTGTCATTTTTGCAAAATATAACTTGTTACTTTGATGGTTTTTGGGACCTTTCTATTTCAGCAATCAATTCAAGGTTGAGTGTAGCCTACAGCAGAGCTGAGCTTGGGGAATCAGACTGTAAGAGCAAGACTGGCATTTTTCTATAGAAATTATATCTTTTCATACAAATTAGAAACACAAATTAGAGTTTTGATTCATCTTCTAAGTATATATAAAGAGTAAGGCTCTGTGCCATCAGATCACAGGCAAGTATTTCTAACCCATTTGCTTATTTTGCTCAGACTACAAGCAAAAGAGTTTATTCATTGGGTGGGTCTAGAAAAAAGAAGCCCCAGGAAACAAATGCAACCTTTATGGTTTCTACCAAAGACTGCAGCAACAAAGCCAATGATGTTTCCTGTTTTGTCTTCAGATACAAAAATGCCACTCTTTTCATCATCTATATCTGCATTGTAGAGCAGGGCTGTAGCAGTTTGGACAAAAGAAAAGTCTGCCCTGATACTGATAAATGGGGCAAGAGTATCTTCAAGACTGAAGAATTTCCCTTTTCATATCCATTTCCAGCAGGAGTCAGATAGAGGCAATTCCCTGGGTGATCTTTCACTTAAAACACAATCTTTCCCTGTGTGGGCAAAGGGGAATAAAAATGATCTCGTGGGTATAAATTATATGATAGTAAGACAATCTGGGGGAGAATATTTGCCCAGGAGATTGAAAAAAACCCACAACTACCTTTGAAAATATGTGTATGCTCCTACAGTGAGGTGTTAAATTGCATTATGACTATTGAGACATCAATGTTTACCAATGTTTGCAATTCAAATATAAGCATAGAGTGCAACACTGTGAAACTACTTAGAAGTGTCAGGGTATGGATCTGTAAGCAGAGGTTTGTATATCATTTGATAGCTATTTATTCCTTGTTAATGTTTATGTAATGTTATGATGTTTATGATGGTCTGACTTTCCATTTGATGTGGATCATATCTGATGGGTGACTGGCATCAAATCACTGTTTTGCAAATACAGAATATTTTCATATTTGCCTAGTGAAACAAAAAGACTTCCTATTGTGAGTATGCTATTAAAATGCTAATAGACTCTATTTGAGAAAGCTTACTCAGACCTCAGCAGGAAACATATACACCATTTACAAAGATCTAGATATGTGTTTTTAACATAAAAGGGTCTCCCTTCCCATGCAACTGTAAGAACCTTTAGAGGAGAGTGAGGATAAAGTGATAAGCCCCATGCAAATTAAGAAAGCAGAAAAATATATGGAGGGCTAGTGAACTTAATTACAGTGAAATACAGATATAACTGTGAGCATGAAGTATGTGCATATAATGTGATAGAAAACTCTTATATTTAATGTCCTAAACCAAAATCTGAAAGTGAAGGTCATTGAGTTTAACATTTTGGTTTTGTTTGTTTGTTTGTTTTTAAAGTTATTTCTGGCTATTTCTGCAGATCAGCCCTCTGAATTATTCAATATCAAGGGACTGATGAGGTGTTGCTACCACTCTACTCAAGAGCAGGTAAAGGCAGGAGGTGCTTGCACAGCTCTGAGTGACAAGAATCACCTTCCAGACATCAGGTTGTGTGTGTAAAAAATGCTGTGGGCTGTAACACAAAGTTCAGAATGTGAAAACAAAGAGGAAAATCTTGTGGCATTGCCCTGTCCCTGGTGAACTGAGGAGCAAGGCTGGCACTTGCTTCAGCGAGGGCGGCTGGGTTTGCCCTGCATCGAATAATTGAACTGAATCGAAGCTGCAGGGTCAGAGTAAGCACAGAATTCGAGAAGCCTATAAAAGCAAAGTCCAGATTTGCTGGAGAGCTGTAACCTTCCAGAAATTTAATTAAACAAACAGGCAAGGGGTGTTTGGGATTGCAATCTCTGTTTAAACATCCGCTGTTGCTTTATTTGAATTTCAGAGTGGAAGACAGAGTTCACATGTTGAAAAAGGCCAGAAGATTCCTTTTGTCTTCTTTCTGTCTTTTATTTTGTTGGATATTCCCCCACTGATAAGTGTTGAGTAAACATGAAGTTTATGTCTGATGGTCAGTAGGGTGACAGGACTGAAATTCTTTTATTAGGAAACAAATTCCCGGCTAAAACAAATTCTTTTAGTCTGGCTCAATACAAATAAAATACACAAACTAAACTCACTGACAAATAGCCTGGGTATTCAAAGATATCTCTGTCTCAGAAATATCTTTGGACTTTTTTTAAGTTTTGGCTCCACTTTTACCCTAAAATGCATGTACGTAAATTATTTTATGCAAATGGGAATTCATTGCCATCAGCTTAACACATTTCCTCCAAATGGTTGAACTCCTTTCCACTGTAGAAAAAGTGCAAGGCTTAAGACTTCTCTCAGTCACTTAAAAAAACAATAAATTGAAGAGAAAATGAGAGATTATTTAGTTCATGGATTTGTTTTGCTTTCCTAAAACTAAATAATTCTGGATTCTACTTACTGGAAATTTGCTTGGTTAAGAAATATTTAAATGAAAGCAGCATAGGGCTGTTTTGCTTTGTTGGCTTTTTGTAGTTTAGGATTTTTGGAAACATTTACAGTGGAATTACAAAAACATGATGGAACAGTAGTTTAGCAATTTGCAGAATCACACAGAAGAGCAAGACATTCTGATTTAGAAGGCTAAATCCCACAAAGAGAGAGCATCAGAACCTCTATGGTGAACAGCTTACTGCTAGAAAATGCCGGTTGGCCATAAAAATGTCATTTTATAGATGCATATTGGTAATGAGCAATTTTTATGAGAAATATCCTCCCAAATAATCATTCTACCTGCTGCCTCCATGGCTCCTGGGCCTGAAGGACTTCCAGGACTGATGGCTGCAGAGCTGTGCCATCCAGGCACAAGCTCAGATGAAGAGGAACATTCCCATTTAGTTCCTGGCTGGCCCTGTAACATTCCTCGTGAGACCTCACCAAACATCTTCACACCCTTGCTGAAACCTCGACCCTTGGAGCCACCACGTTCCTTCTGGGAGCCCACAAAGACAGGTCTCAGCTACTGAATTTTGCAAAAGGGAGAGGGCAGTTGTGTGAATCCTAAGCGGAAGAAAGGAATGTGAAAGCCTAAATCTGACATCAGCACTGGCTCAGGGCAGAGCTCGGGATGATTACCCTGGTGCTCACAAACCTCCCCAGTTCTTATGGTCATCACAACCCTTTGGTGTCCCGGTGGCCAAGAGTGCCCATCCCATAATCCCCATTCCTGACCCTGTCTCCACAGGATGCTTTTTCCATCTCTATACATTTGTTGTTCTTCCTGCCCTTTTGGTGTGATGATTTATCCTTGGGGAGAAAATGAAATAATAACAACAATAATAATAATAATAAATATAAATGCATATTTCTTGTGTGTGAGCACCTGCAGAGACAAACACAATGGAGCCCTGATCTCATCTGGGGCCTTCAGGCAAATGCTCCTTTAATGTCACTATCTCTTAGAAAATACACAACAAACAGACCAGAGAAAAACTAATTTTCTGCTTTCTTTCTGTTTAAATATACTGCCAATTCAAAAGACGGAATGCTTTCATCATCTAAATGTCTTTCCCATGTACTGTGTTCCAGTGATTAAAGACAGAAAAAAGCTGAAGCTGGGCAGTGGTTTCAGCAACTGCAGTTTGTGCTCTCAGTGAGCCAGACAGTGTTTCTGGAAATCAAAGGCTACAAAGTCCTTCCAGAACTTGGAAATCTCACATTTTCCAGGATTCTGATGTGTGTGCTGCCGGCTGGCACGTTTAGCTCATACACAAACCACGTGCTGTTGTGTGACATTTGTAAGTCTGAATGACAGTAAATGTATAGAAGTATTTCCCCATCCTGCACTATTAGTTTATCTAATAAATTTATGCACTTGAATAGCCCAGAAACCTTGACTGATAAAAGCCAAAGAGTGGAACATTGATCTGAATAGGATCAACAGGTTGGATGATTTTTTTCAAAAGGCCTTAGTTACACTCATACAACGGCAAGACAAAGGTGCCCCTTTCACTTGTGTCAGTATAATACTACCTTGAATACCATTTTTTCAATTATAGCAATACTGAACACAGAAAATATGAAGTACATCATACTAACCAGAAGGCATTCCTCTAATTCAGATATTCCTTCTATAGCAAAAACCACTTAAGAAATAGATCCAATTAATTGTGTTGCTAAGATGTCAGTACAATCTGCTGCATACACATAGCAAATGGGAGTTTATACCTTCTGGGCTTTTTTGGAATGTGTAGAATCACAGCAATTAATTGCTGCTGTTTAAAGAAAATGTGAAAAACTATTTTGACATATATGCTGGGTAGTTGTGAGTTAAATACACAGAAGAGAATAAGTAGTGGGTGGTAGTTTCAGATGAGTGGTAAATAACAGAAGCGAAGTGATTTGCAGACTTTTAACAATCAGAGGACAGATTATTGACTTGCATAAGAGATGGCAAGGGGAAAAGAGAAGCCTGAACCTAATACTGCAAGACACAATCAGTTAAGAGCTGATTTAGTAAAATAATGCTGACTTCTTGTAGATAAATTAGGCTCCTCATTGCATTCAAATGACAATAATAATAACAAAAAAGCCAATTCCAGTGCTGCCTTCGTGTAAATGCAACTCTTTTACATGCAATTTTTTTTCCTCTTTACAGCATAGCCTAGCAGATGGAGGAGATGAGTGGGATCCAGATGCTGTCTAGGTGTCCCAATTGCAAATAGCACACACACAGCCCATCACTTGGTGCTGCTGAGGGCATAAAACACTGATGAGTCTGTTGTTCTTGTGTCCATCCTGAAAAGTCTAAGGTAAACTGACTCTTACCCCTGCTCAGAAAAATGGGAAAACAAAGTACATAGCCTGGGTTCTCTCAGCATAATAATACATCACTAAAAACTTTGAATTCACTGTTTTGAAAACAGCTTGGGTTTGTTTTTTGATTGTGCTTTTGGTTGTTTGGTTTTGTTTGTTTGTTTGTTTTTAGTTTTCAGTTGATAATGGCATTATTCTTTAGATGAGAATTTGCTTTTTAATATGACCATTCACACATTCATCATTCAAGAAATACATAGTCCAAGGAAACAAGTATTTTATCTCAGTCATAACTGGCCCCAGTTCACCTGAAACACTATTTGAAGTGTCACCACAGGTATTGTATAGGTCAGAGAAGAACCCATTTGCTAACACAATACAACTTTTAATCTTCATTTTTTAAAGGAGTACAGGGAAAATTTTAAGGGACCTTTTAAAGTCACACCAGATAAATTATGTACTTGAGACAAGAACTATGGAATTTTTCTCTTGTGTTAAAAGCAGTTTTTCTCTGGTCTGCTCTTTCTAGTAGGGTCCAGATGTCTTCAGCCCTTTCCAACACAGGGATGAAACAAAGCCACTGATTCCAGTAAACTAATTTTTCAGGCAGTTCACTGGTGACCTGCTCTGTTGTCACACTGAGTGTCCTGAGAGGATCCCTCTGCCAGGCCCAGAGCATGGTCAGACACCTCAGACACCCCGATCTCAGGTGACCCAACCAGCTGAGGATTCCACACACTCATTTCTGTGCTTGTACACACATACATTTATGTGGATATATAGGGGAAAATTGCAGTTAGAGCCACAGAAGAGAAGTGCTAACTTTAAACAATTACTGCTTTTCTTAACATGCTTTGCTTTATGTGAATTATGTGAATTTATTACTTTTTTTTTTTTTTAACTGCAGTTAGTGGTTTCTAGATGAAATCATAACAACCACTAATCACTGCCAACCAGGTTGTGTTCACAAAGGAAAATAAAAGCTTCAGAATACATATGAGCTTCTGGGCTACAATGTTTACAGAGCCTCCAGGATTTTGATCTGTGCACGTCCCTAATGTACCAAATGTTGAAAATCCAAACGAACTGCCAAAACTCACATTTGGCCCTGATTATTTCCTTGTTTATCATGGTTAGCATTCCCCAGATAAGAGATAATGTTGCAAGTTCATAATAACCACAGAAAGTTGTGAAGAGATACTTAAAGAGTAATACAACTGTTTTCCTAAAACGGGGTTCAAAAGGAAATTAGTGTAAAAATCAGTAGATTTTAATTGAGCAATGCACATCAGTGCTCAGGTCTCACTTGTGGAAAAAGCCCATGTTTTTATATCCTAACTAGATAGATGAAAAACTGAAATGCTGCTGTCAAATATACGATTGTCTTTCATCTACTAAATCTGCTTTTTTTAATCAGCTTTTTCAGCTGATTTTTTTTTATCCATTGCTGTAAAAAAATCCCCAAAATTACACCAGTCGATCATTTGTCCATGTAGTCACAAAGATGTCAATAATGGAAGGGTCTTGTCTCCATTTACTTCTAAATCAAGGTTGTGGATATAAAAAGAGCAATTATTGTATTCCTTTTACAAGTTACCCCATGAAGGCGGGAACAAGTCTATGGAACTTATTGCCACAAACCCTCATGAGACTGAAGAGCAACACTGAAACAAGTAACTCTTTTGTTTGCTGACCATTTGAGGAATTTGCAGAGATAAGCACAAACCAAAATTTTTTGGGATAAAACGAGCCAGCATCCTTCACCCCAAGACTGCACCACATGGCTGGAACTTAGAAGGAAATTACAAGCAAGGACAGAGTCATAAGGGTCCATTGCAAGGTTTTTCCTCCTTTAAAGCAGCTCCCCTTGCCAGCTCCCAGATGGTTTAGATGGTTGATTGCTCTGCACAAAGAGTGCAATCTCCAGATTGGTAGAGAGCCTTATTGTTCCCCATCACTCTTGGCAGGGTGCATCTGGCGTGTCTGCAGTTGGGTAGCACTCTATAAACAGGTGAACCAGACATGTGAAAAGTTAATATTCTGCTGGTTTGACAGTATAATTATCTCTAATAATAAAGGAAAACAGCTGCTTCAAATAGTCTTTCACTTAGAAAGCATTTGGATCCTTTGACTTTTATCATTTGCTTTTTGGATAAACTCCCAATGTGGTTTATGGCTCTGCAAAATAGTAACATCTCATTTTATGAATGACAGACAGATGGAGTTTGCTGCAAGGTTTATTGATAGTAAAGCACCTAAGATCATTCAAGATACTTAACTGCAAGAAATACTGGAGATAACAAAATATTGCCTTCTCTCACTTTTTAAGGCTCCTGTTATTTATTTTCAATGGCTTCAAGTTTTCTCTTTTTTCGAGTTTTCTGTATTATCACCTGGCAATTCTCAAACTTAGTGATCTTTTGTCTCAGTGCACAGGGAGAGAAGAGCAGCTGTTTTGCAATTAATTGAAAGCCAGAGGAGATGTAGTCCAGATTTCAGAATAAGGTCTGTTTGCAGCAGATTTGTATGCCATCCATCTCTTTCTCTCCCTGTCTCCCTCCCACCCCCAGCATTCATCTAATTGGATTTTCATGTCCAAATCCTGTTCTCTTAATCAAAAGGCAAAGAAAATCAATCTTTTGGCTTCCCAAAATCTGAGTGAAGCATTTAGTCCTAAAGCACTGAGACACGTACTCTGCAAAGCTCTGTCAGACCCAGATTGCTAAATTAGTTAACCCTTGTCACTAAAAGCCATGGTAATCACCCATAAGATCCGCTGCTGTAATGTCACTTTTTGTTATATTAGAAAAGGCTTTATTTTCCCAAACCTTTGCAAAATCTCTACAATTTATATGGGACAAATGGATCAGGGTTTTTTTCCACTTTTTTTTTAAACTATTTGTTATCAAAATGTAACCTTTTGGAAGCAGATACGTCAAACACGTGGTGATATTATGCAACATGTGACCTGGAAAGAAAAGCATCTAAAATGCATTTGTATGAATAGATATTTACTCTGACACACCAAATCCTTGAAATGGGAAATTCAGCTCTGCTGCCTGTCTTTCTCTGTAGAGATTTATGACTTAGGACACAGAACAAGGGCTGGATGCTTCATGCATTGCTTTCCCTTGGCTGCACCCTCCCAGCAGTGCAGAGATGCTGCACCTCTGTTCCAGGACTCTCCAGAGTGATGCAGCAGAGGCTGTGCACAGCTGTGCTCTGTGTTTTCCAGACTGGAAAGTCTGGGATGATAACTTAAATACCAACTGCCTGGTACCATCCTGGCTTTCTGTGCTGCTGGGGAGCTGGAAGTCAGTCTGGAGGATGGAGGGTCCTCAAATTCATCAGCCACAAGAAAGGACACAATGAGAGAATTATTCTTGCTCAGATTTTGTGCTGATCAGTCTATATGGAGCCTTTTGAGATGACAGAACTGCAACAGCCTGTGGGCAAAGGTGATTTTACAGACTGCACCATTTCCTGCACACCAGCAGCAGCCTGGGTGGGTGCAGAGCAGTGTTCTCTGCACTCAGCCTATAATCAGCACCTCTTAGCACTCAGAAATGGCCCAAAATGCATCCTTTAGGCTGGGGATGTACCATCACACATGGTGGGAGGGCAGCAAACAGCACCACTCTCTCCTCTAGCCCTCTCCCCAGCAAATGATGGGCACAGCTGAGCAGATCTCACTTTAGGTCCTTCCCAAATTACAGTTAAAGCCCAGGGAAGGAGGTAGGTTAGGCAGAAAGCAACAAACCTGCCAGACAAATGTTACTCCTGCACATCACCTGGTGCAGTTTCAGGTGTCCCAGGGGCTGCTCTGGACTGTGCAGGTGGGCTCCAAGCTGGTCATTGGAGGGGCTACAAGGAGGTGAAGGGCTGCTATTCCATATTTATCCCCTTGCTTCATGCCCTCTGTACTGCCAGGCGGTGCATAATGCAGAGTGTTTACCCTATACCTGTTGTGGCTTCAAAGAATAAATTTGTGAGGAAAGCTTTAGGCTGTTGGACACATTTTTTTTTTCATGGGAATGCTTCCCTATGTCTCATATTTGACATAAAAGATATGAGTTGGCACAGGGCAGGCCTTTTAAAAATAGTGAGAAAATGAAGTGGCTGTAAGACACAATTCACCAGACCTGCTAAATGCTGTGATAGCTGAAAAATACCTTCATTTTACAGTTCCACTGCTGCATTAAAAATCTGCATATCCATACTATGAGCTATGTCTATGATGAAAAGGAAATAATGAGAGATTGTGCTATCCCCAGTGAGGCTTAGTCAAAACAGTATATTGAATTTTAATATCAATGATTTCATGAAAGTTATTCCACAGGAAAGTAATCAGGCATATATACCATTGATGTTTTACTGAAATGTGTACTAGCAGCATGGAAAGTATGTTTTAATTTCCCCTTTCATTTTCACATGGAAAGAAACAAGCTTTTTTTCTGCTCATCCAAATCTATGAATATTCAAGTTTCTTAAATGAAAATGCTTGGAAGGAACAGGCAACAAAGAAAATTATATTGTGTGGCTCTTTAAACGGTGGGGCTTGGAGGAAGGCAAAGGTGAATTTTCAACACCTTACCAGCAGCTCATTTAGAGAGAAGTGTTTGCAACAATGTCATTACCTCTGTTCTCAAAAAGGACAAACAATGTCAGGAGCACGAACGGTGAACGGCACAATTTCACTTGTCTGCTGCCATCAACATTTGGCATGAACTCTGTCCCACACTGTCCCGTTATTATGCAGGTAAGAATTTGAAAAATTGCATAATTTAAAGAATACACCTCAAGTGGACACAGAAACAATCCAACCCAAGGCCTGCACTTAACTGTGGATAGCAAATCTTTATTTAAATAGACATAACCTTTATAGTGAGTGTTTTCTGCAGCCCTGCAATTTCTCACAGTTGCTCAAGCAGCAAAGCTGAAGGAAACACTGAAATCATATCTTTATATGGTTATCTTACAACAGGATCACCTTGTAGTTGAGAACCATCTGCACTGCAGATCCTAGAACCTCACTAGTTCGGGTCTGAGGTAGCTCTGTTTTCCCCTGGGTGCCTCAATCTGACTTATCTGAGGCTCTACTGCCACTTGAGCAGTGAAGAAACTAATCTCTTTGCACATATTTTTGGTTGCTTTTCGACAGTGGCTGCCAACATGCTGTCTTTCTCAGCTGTCTCACTGAAACAGTCACCAAAAAGGAAGGTCCCTCTGTTACTCATTCCATCTTGATGGAGTGGCCACCTGACATTCAACCTCTGTGATGCTCAGCCTCTTTCAGACAAATGTTCAAGTCAGAGCTCAGCTACACTTCACTGGGCTGAAGTTTCCTTTTTTGTGTCTACGGGCTAGATCAGGCTAGATCCAGCTCCAGACATCCTAACAAAGAACCTCAGAGTCATAAAAAGCACTTTTATCCTTATCTGTCTAACAAGAGAGTGTTTTTAAAGACGCCACAGTGGTCCCTGCTTCTGCTCTCCAGCTGTAAGGACCCAGAGGACACTGCTCTCTGGTCCTGGAGAGAAGCCTCCAACCAGGACCCAGTCAAGCAACTTGGAGCAATCTGTCATAAATTTTTCAGTGGCTTGTAGGGCAGTCTGCTGGAAGAAAAGCAAAGAAAATGGCCTTTGATAGAAACAAAGGAAAGCATACGGATTGCTTGAGTCTCACGATACACACATAAAATAGATGTATCCAGTGTCATTGTTCACTTCTGGTTGCAGTTCAACATCACAATAAATTCCCAGCTGAAAAAGCACAACTTGATCCCAAAACAATTGTTTCACAATAATATTTGCTGGAAAGTCACTGCATAGGTTTGGGAACCCTGTAAAAATTCCTCCAGGGAAGAATTTCTCTCGTGCTGCACTGAAGCCAGTGTTTCTACTAGCATTTATCACATACCTAGCAGCTTTATAACCTTTTAAAATGTGCAATGGCTGTGCTTGTGACAAATTCCTGATCTTTCTTTCACAGGAGACAGAGAATGTTTCACATCCGTTATGCAAATTCAGATTGCAAAATAGTTTCTCAGGAATTGCCTGAATAAATCCAGCAAAGCAAGTTAAGAAGCATTTAAAGCCAACAGAGCAGGTCAATAAGGACAGAGGCAGCCTAATCCATGAGGTAATTAAAGACATAAGTAGAAGAGTTGAATACTTATTTATACAGTTAAGTTATTAATTCCTTGGTGGGGAGATGTGGGGTTGGACCTGAAGAAGCAAAACTCAGCAGAGACACAAAATCTTTGGTATATTTGATTGCATACTCATAGACTATTTCTACTGAACAACAGCAGACAGATCTGCAGATTGTCTCTCTTTTTTTGCCACCTGCATATGGCAAATATGGGGGGCTCTTGTGCCCCAGGGTGTGGGCACTGCTCAGGGCAGAGCCAACACACGTGGAAGCATAGCTGGAACCTCTGCTGGAAATGTTTAGGACTGATGGAGGCAGGACAAGCAAAACTTGCAGGACTGGAAAATGCAGAAGCTCAGGGTAAAGAGCAACCGAAATTTTAAAGCCTGACTGAACTGGAGCCAGTAGCTCATGGATCTTCCTCTTTGGCAACTCCTCTGCATACATTAGAGTGGGAAAACATTAATTACAGCACAGCAATCCATGTCTTCAAAAAAAAAAAAAAAATTGTGTGCTGTTTTCCCATGGCACTGCCAGCCTTCACCATCCTCCTGCAGGCATTGCTGTATCCAACAACACATCCTGCATTCCAGCTGCAGCTGATGGAAACACCAACCTCGCCCTGAACACAGCTCAGCAGCTTGGTGAGTAAGTAAAGGAGGCAACTTCAGGCCTCTGCTTGATCTTCTTATTCCAACCAGGTCCTCTACACTTCCAGCCTCTCACCCCAACCCCAAGACAAAACAAGCTGATAGCATATCCCAGTTTTGTACCAGACTCTGTACAAGCCTCATGGCTTTGCAAGATGAATTCAGCACTTCATACCTTGAAGATGTGAAAACAAGCCCTGCTGCAAATATTATTCAGAGTTCAGTGATCCATGTCCTTCTAAGAGCAGTCATCAGATTTCTGCTCCTGCCAGCATCTCCCCTGACAATTGCTCAATACAAAATTTCCTCCAAACAGTTGCTCAAATGGAAAAAATCCAAGTAAAATAGAAATCTTAAAATCCACCAGGTAGGTTGCTGATGAAGTTTGTCATCTAACCTTGAGCCAGTGGAAAAGAAGTAAGGGGGCAAAAAACAAGTTCCAAAGGTCAGAGTTAGAAGCAGACTTAGTTATCCAGATCCTAACTGAAACACATTCATAGGACTCCCAGAGAAGATGTATTTTTAAAATGTAATATTCAAAAGAAAATGTAAACTGTTGGTGGCTTGAAAACATGTCTAAAATGTGAAAGATGAAAGACTCAGAGACACATCCATTCAACTGTCCAACAGTTTCAGGGGCTGCTGTCTACAGAATGAGCCCTGATATAACCAGGCATAAATGAGATTCAAAAACTGACAGCTGTGAATAAGTCTTCTCTTAAAATAAAAATACGCAGAGTAACCTGCATTCAAAACTCAGCACCTCTTGCTGACTCGCCCCTCAAAACACATCCAGTTTTATTTATGTTTAGTATGAAGATTTGTGTCAATTTTTCTTTTTAAATAAACAACTTCTGCCTGGTGATAGGATGCACTGGAACATGCCATCTTGAATGTTTACATCCACAAATGTTCTATACAAACCTAATATATTGGTCTCGGTTTTCATCGGTCTTGACCTTTTTTTACAGGGGTATAAATCAGAACAAATTACATTTAGGTGGTAGTAAAACCAGAACAATTTCAGTGGACATTAACTTTTAAGGCTTTTGCAGCTGACAATAGAGAGGAGTGCACAGGAACAACTCCAGCTCTTGGACACCTCAGACAACACCGTGGAAACTTCTGCATCTTTAAATTGCTACACAAGCACAAAACAAATAAATGAAATGAGAGGGATATTTCAATTCCATATGAGCTCACTTACTGTTTCAAATGCAGCTTAAATATCTCTCTGCAAAAACAGGCCACACTCAAGCCATTCCCCAGATGAAGACACATATTTGCAGCTTTCATTGATGAGTCATGAGATTCTTTGTTTCCATCTTAGTCACACATTTGGTTGGTTTTAAAAGGTTGGCTCATTATCAACGTTGATCACCTCCTATCTCATAAATAAAGCTTTTGCTGCAGTAAAAATTTCTATTTCACAAAATTTGGATTAATTCAAAAGAAAGAGAGAAAAAATATTAATGGAGTTAATGAAAACTATAAAACAAATTTTTCTTATTAGCTGCTTCAGGGGGAAAAAAAAGTACTGCAATATTATTCTGATACTTGTTTCTAGGAATCAAAGACCCCTTTAATAAATTGTATCAACTAAGTGTCAAACTGTGGATTGATCTGTCTGCCTGTGAGTTCCCAATCTTGACCAGTTGCTGCTGCCTTTTCACCCAGCCTGGAGTACGTTCCCAGTACTACTTTTGGGGCACATTGTACAACAGTTCCTGAACTTGCACTATTGCTGAAATCCCCATAAAATGACAGTGGGGTCTTAGAGGATTCAATGATGTCTGTGATCAGAATGTAGATTTAGAGACTGAGAGGGGCACATAGAAATTTTATGATAGTAAAATTACTTACAGCATGAAGGAGGAGTAATGTTGAAACACACAGCAATATTTTCTACACTTTATTTATTAAAGTTCCTCTCTCAGAAATAACTATCTGCCTTCTCCAGAGAACAAATGTGGTCTATTAGTTTTCCTTTATGTATCCTACATTGTTGCAATATTGAGCAATGCTTGAATCTAATTCTTCTGACACAGTTATGAAAAAAGTAATGTTTAAACCTTAAAATATTTACACAGCTAGTGAGACTTACACAATTAGAGTCTGAATCAAATTGTCATTTATATGTGGTATACAAAAAAAACATTTGCTAAATTCAATCAGTTAAAATAAAAGCGGCAGTAAAGCATCACCAGACAGGAGAAACCCATTTTTGTCTGCATCCAGCTGTTTGTTTATTTATATATTCATCTGCCTAATAAATTTTCACCAGCCTTGCAAATATTCACACTTTAATGACAATTCTGGAGAGGCAGACTATGGGATTGGGGTGGGGAGGACACAAGTTTTCTTCTCAACCAGGAACATGGTGTACTTCAGTTTCCATCTGTAGTAAATTCATTTCCTTCTATTGTAGACTTGGTTATAGTAACATTTGGCTGCTGAAATGCCTTTTTTTTGAGCTTGTACACCCAGCTTAGCACCTTGAAACACACTACAGGAGCACTATATCACCATAACCTGTCTCAGTGAAAGCCAGTGGCATCAGCATCCAGGTCAGCAATGTATTCACTACAGAGGAAGAGACTGTGAAGTTTGGGTACATGCTCAGGATATTAAACTTCTTTCCTACCTGCCAGCTAAGAACCTGTAAGGTTCAATAACTGTACAATGCCTTGATGAATGGATTCTGTCCCATGAGTAAAGCTCATGAAAATTTGGGATCAATATTAGAAATGCTGCTACTTATTACCAGTAATAGTTTGCCAAACTGATTAATTTAGCTTTTCTCACTTTGATTCGACTTTACTGCTTGTAGGAGCTCCTGTTACACACAAATCATGCAAACAGGCTTGAGTGCCTACTTGCACCTAATCTTGTTCAACAATTTCTTTTCATTAGTGGGATAAAGCACTCTGCTGCATTCACTGCTCCACTATATGCTCTTGGAGTATTTGGCTTAACCCTTTTAACATGATTAAAACAAACAAAGATCAGCACAGCCAGCATCCCTCAGAATGACACAGACAAACCTAATTGCTATTGAAACTTCACAAAGGAAACAAAAAAGCCATAACTTTTTCCCTTTTTAGTTTAAGTTAGGGTGGAAAAAATCTAATTGATTGTGACCAGTAAAGCCAATACTTTGAGATGTTGTCTAGGTTACTCGATTTATTGTCCTTTCTCAGCAGTCTTGGCCATTACTTAACTGTTGGATTAACTGTATGCAGAACAAATCATCTGCCATTTCATTTTATGATTCGTTAAGCAAGTATAGCAGATAACCATTGCTGCTTTTTGGTGCAAGAAGATTCCAAAACTTATGCACTGCTAATGATGCTAGAATTAGGAAAAGCAAATACCTTGAGTGTGCAAAGGTCAGAGTAAGCACTAATGGAATACTTATCTGCCCAAAAGGTAAATTAAATCAATTTTCTGAGCCTTGTAAGAGGCGTGAAGTCGAGACAGGAGGCTGCAGGATGAGGAAATTGCAGTTCACTTGCAGATGGCTCTCAGTGATACCGTAATGTAGAGCACTGCTACCCAAACAACCCTGCATATCTGCAGGACACTATTCCACTGGAAGGAGGGATGTGCCCTGGACAGAGCTGGTGCCAGCTGGGAACACGTCTGGATTTTGAGGAGACTGATGTATAATCCAAGCAAAGAGGCTTTACAGAGAGACACCCACATTGGCACACTTTGGAAGGACAAAAGAGGAGGGGAAGAGGCTCATCTTGCCAGGATGGGAAGAGTACATGTCTACACTGTGATGAGTTTTCTGGAGATGTCTCAAGCTTTTTCACTCTCAGCCTGTGCTCTCCCTCAAACCCCATCACCATCTGTAAAATCTCATGAGGTGCAACACCTCCCTCTGCTCCTCCATCATGGGAGAACTTTGCAATCTGTTTATGAAGCATCACATAGGATTTTGATCATAAACTGCAGTGCCTCATGCAGATTTGGAAGGAAACTGGGGAAAAAGCAGAACATGGAATGAAAAAAAGTGAAAAATTATTGTTTGTGTACTAATAGAATTCTTGTTTCTTTGTAAGTAGAGTGTGGATTTGTGCATTTTGGAATGCAGAGCACAAGACCAATTAAACTAAATTGCAGATGTGTCTTCTTCTCACTGTTCTGGATTTCCCTCTCTCTCTCTTTCTTACATTTTTTTTTTCCCCTGGAGGGTAAGTGCTTATACTATTCTTTTCCAAGGAACTAATAATAAGAACAGCAGTAATCTCTCACTAGTGCCATTAAAAGTATCTTTTATTCTAACACTCATATATTTGTTGCAATCTGACCTTTAAAGCTGTGAACAGTGTCAATCAAAGCATATTAATTTATCTTCAATGTTTTAATAACTGTTTTCAATACTGATCACATTTTACCCATTTTCTACACTTATTCGACTAAAAATATAAAATTTATTTCCCCTCCTATTCTTAAAATATTAAAAACATGGGAAGTTACAGGGGACTATCCTAATGAAACCTGCTGTCACAGATAAAATGTTTTTAGGAGGTGGGAAGAAGCAGGTTAAGACATATAAGAAGCCAGCACAGAGCCCTCTAAGTCCTGCTGATTTTGGAAAAGTCTGTGCATGTGGAGTAACTTCCCCCAGCGTTGAAATCTAGGAAAGGGGAGAGGAGATCTTAAGAGTTCACTAAGGAAAATCAAAGTGCCCCTGAGGAACCTGCAAATGGTGGCCTGTGGCAAAGAAACCCACAATACAAAGGCACTACAAATTCCTGGGAAGAGACTAATTAATTGGGTATAGGAAAGAGAAATGCAGGAACTGGCACTCAATTCTTTTGTGACTGTGTTTCTACCCCAACTTTCTGCTGCCCAGTTTCAAAGGTTGGATGCCAACCAAGCAACCCACAGCATCAGAGCAGGAGGGAAGTCAAACTCCTGTGATCCTCTTCTTTTAAAGGAATCCCATTTCTTATCTCCTCCCTGCCTGGAGTTGTCATTTCCGATGGAAACTTTTGGTGATTAAACAGCAGGGAGGCATCGGGTTCCTGTGGCACCAAGGTAACCCCAGGACTGAACAGCTGAAGTCTTTGAAACGACTTACTGTCACTGCTTACAGCACCTTCTAAGGGCTTGCATGATGTTTGTGAGTCGTTTGGCTTAATCCTCTCCCTGATGAATGAGTTTTCATAGATCCAGGACAAACTCCTCATTTTTCTTTTCCTTTTAATAGAACTCCACTGTGCAGCTCCTCTGGAGCTGGCACCTTGTAGGGCTGTTTTGTCATTACCTAAGTTAATGTAATGTTCTCCTTTGAGTAAATGCTGATTTTTTTTCCCCCTCCAATTTACTTTTCTCTCATCATTCTGTGAAACTGCATCAGATAGGAAAGATCTTTCAGCTGTTTACCAAGACAAAGAATTGCTTTGTTGTACTTAGGAATAGAAACATTTCCTTGTTCTGCCAGCTTTCCTCACTTAAAACTAGACAAACAAATAACTATAGACTGTCTGAAGGTCTCAGAGCAAGTCGTCCCCCTTGCACAGCAGCCCAAACCTTTGCAGCTTCATCAGCTACTGTTTGCAAAATATTCTATACTGAAAAAAAATCCCTAAGATTTCTATTATTAATAATAATAATATTAATATTAATTTAATATGATATGTATGTTTCTCCATAAAGTACTTTCCTCTGCGTTAATACCACAGACTCATTCATCACATCACAGCTTCTCACCCTTCCTTTGTTTGCTACTGCCCAAAGTGTACCCTGGAGGGCACAGTTATTTCCTCAGACACCTTTTTTCTTTCCCCTTTTCTATTTCACCTCATTTAACATACTAAGTACATGCTAGGAGTGCAAAAAGAAGAACTGCTGCACATTACCATCTGAATGCAATGAGAACCCATTTTATGCTGCCTTAACTTCGGATTTCTAGTGCTTTGAATGCAACTGGGATAAGCATTTTGTATAACAATGGGGTGCTATTATTAAGAAAATAACAGTTAATGGCTATATCTTCCTGCTCTAAGAACTCTCAACTGCACTGAAACTTGAGGCAAATCCACTATTTTGCTGTTCTAAATGAAAGCACCTCTATAGGTGAGATGTTTAGATTGTGCTGCCAAGCACTCTCCTTCAATCAAAATTTAAGCTGCTCAAGTAATTTATCTGATAATAAATATCTAAAATAACGTTACGTATTATTTGCAGACAATTATAGCTAATTATTTTATGTACTTGCTAAACCTTCTATTTTACTCCCCTAGTGTTGCAGGTCATTTTAATTGACCTCATGAACATCTCAGGTGCCCAGTGACACATCTGCTCCTGAAATTACAGCATCCCAGGAGCTAAGTAGAGGCTGGAATTCAGAGAGAACAGTTTGAAGTGGAATGGACTGGCTGGAACAGGCAGCACAGCCCGGGGAGGTTTGCAGGTGCCCTGTGCAGGTGAGGGAGCCGAGGTGCCAATCACGCCCGCGATAACAAGTGGCGGGGGAGCAGCAGCGCTGTCACAACCCCGGCTTTGGACTTCTACCATTATAATGATCCTGTGACAACTGCAAAGTCTCCCAGGTGGCCAGAGGCTTATAAAACACACGAGCATTTATAAATACATGAGAGCTTGTGCCTTGCTTGCTGAATTCATCGACCCTGTCGATTCCATGGGCAGGGAAATATACACCGAGTTAGTACTCGGCAGAGCGGGGCAAAGGACTCCCTGTGCTCACTCTAAAAAGATCTGGCATTAAACAGGCCAAATGAGGCTTTTCAGCAGGGAATGAACATGGATTGTCTATCAATCTGTCATGGCAGAAACGAGCTCCAAGCAGAGGCATTATTGCTCTTCTGGACAAGGAGCTGGCCGGGAAGTGGGTTGCGAGAAATGCGTTAAATAAAATGACATGGGAGCAGCAAGAGCGGGGAGAGATGGAAACGAGAGCAGAGATGTTATTGAGGCAGACAACCGAGATAGCCTTGGAGCTACCAGCATATGTGTCAAATAGCTGGTTGGTCAAAGAGTTTTAGTGACTGTTCTCACAGTTCCTCATCAGCAGACCCTGACGAGAGTCACTGAATTAATTCCTTTCAACATCTCCATGAGTTACTTTTAGAAATGCAATTTTGGTACCTTTTCTTGTCTCCACTTTACCAGCTAAGTTTAAAACATGTCACAGAAGTTTCCAAAGGATTAAAATATATGGCATTGGTAGTCTATTTCTAATCATGTGGGGTAAAGTTTCACACTCCTAACATATTAAGTGAAAATAATTCTTTTGTATTTTGAACTACTTCAATGCCATTTGGAGCATTTTAACACTAGATGACTCAATAGCAATCAATCTAAAAATCCCAAGTGTTTATAAGAAAGATACATGGCTACAAGTTGCCCTATTAGTATTCAATGGTTTATTTTATAACTTTTGAAGATACCAGGCTCTAATCTGCACGCAACTCCAATTAATGTTAATGGGAATTATGTGAACATCCAGAGTAGTTATATGGCCCTTAAACTCTTGGTACAACAACTCTCATTGTCTACTACTCTAAATTTGCATAAGCAATTAATGTCTCATTAATGTCTCATTAGGAACTCATACGGTGTGAGGGAGGAAAGAGCTTTAGTGCCTCTATGGAAACTGCATTAGGTCACACATGAGAATGAGTTCACTGGCTTCATCTTGTTTTGTATTTGTACATGCAAAAAAAGACAATATTGCAGAGACACATAATTTGGCAGAGATCAGCGTGGCTGCTGTGGGGTAAGGCAGAGCTGCAACTGCAGAAGACATTTCCAGTTGGACACAAGAAATTTAGGCAGGAACCAAAAAAAACTCACTGAGCTCCTGTGTCAGCAGAGCTAGCTCAAACCATGTGCTTTAGTGTCTGGGATCTGTTAATTCCCATCTTTAACTTCAAATTGAGTAGTCCCACTGAAGTCAAGTAAAGACCCTTACTTTGCTGGCCTGTAGCCATCATCTCCTCTCCCTTAGAGATATCAACACCATTTTGGTTTGAGGTTGTTCTGTTACGTTCAGTGAATGTCAAAACTGAACCCAGGATTCGAGGTGTGGTCTCACCAGTGCCCAGAACGGGGGGACAGTCACTGCCCATGTCTTGCTGGCCACACTATTGCTGATACAAGCCAGGATGCCCTGAAAAGCCCAAATCCTCTGCAATACTCCCTGATGCTGAGAAGCCTTGGTGTAGTTGCTACAGGGAGTGTTTTAAGGACCAGCATCTGGAGGAGCATGTGAGTGGCTGATATATTCAAGGGGGTCCACTTAAAAACCAGTTGGGAGCTGGATGGAGCCTCCATACTAAACACACATTGAAAAGACTTTAAGTTGCCTGAGAGAATCTGTTTCTTTCCTAGGTAAATCTAATGGGATTCATACTCCGAAGCCAAAGAACATCCTGACTATTAACTGAAAATATAACTAAATGTTCTTGGTGTGTTCATAAACCCTAAGAGAGCACATCCAGCACTCTCAGCTCCCATTAGCTGTTACTTGTACCTTCAACATCCTTTTGGGCTCCTCCAGCAAGTCCAGCTGTAAAGAGCAGCACGTTTATCCAGAAGAGCCCCAAAGGAACTCAGAACTTCTAACCAGGCTGTGCTCTCGTACATGCAGTGCTGTTTCTCACCAAAATATTCCAGCTGAAGTGGGAAGAATTTTCGTGATGAATCTTTAGTTCAGTGGGGTCAGACAGCTCATCTGAGCGCCGGCTCCTGTCAGCCACAGAGCCCTGGGCCAAAGCTTACAGCTGGCACACGGAAGAGAACGGCACGAAGTGCTCTAATTTTCAGTGGGAAGGAAGATGAAAGAATTTAAACAGGAACAGTGCAGTCCAAAATGTAGAGACAGGAGCAGTTAATCAGGAGAGCAAGCACAGTGCTTAAAGGTACCTGGAGTAATTTATGGAGAGAGTATTTTTTTCTGAAGAAGCTGTTTGTTATGCAAGTACATGGAGTTAATCCAATGCTGATTTGTCAGGATATGGCCCATAGCACCTGAAGAATACTCCTGGCAAATATTTCAGATCAAGCTACTCTGAACTGTACCTTTGATACCTCTCAAAGCTGCTCAGACTGGTGTTAGCTGGACTAAAGGAACAGTTGTCATTAAAAAGACTCTCGTCTGGGAAATGGTGATGTTCTATGGTTTTGCTGAGTACATCTGCATTTCTCATTGAATCCCAACAAGCCCTACACTTATCCAACCATTCTGGTTGAAATGTAATTTACTTTATGTTCGTTGGGGAAAGCTCTCCCAAGCACAGTCCTCCTACATGTTTGCACATTATTGTTCAAACTCCTACTTGTTTGCACATTATTGTGCTCTCCCGAGCCCAGTCCTCCTACAAGTTTGTACATTATTGTAAAATAACCAGTATTTTTGGTCACATAACCAAAATCGTTTTTGACCAAAATTGTTTTTGTCAGATAATCAAAATAACCAATGGTTGGGGGTCAGAAATACTCTGCAGTGTGTGAAAGCCTTCTGTAGATGTGTGAAGCACTGTTTTTCTAGTAAATCAGAGCAGATCTAATATATTTTCTCTCCATATTCGGGATCAGAGTAGCAGCATACTTAGCCTTAATTGTCTTTAAACACACTGCCAGCAAAAGAAAAACAGCACCGCCACAGAAGTTACTGAAATGGAGTCACCTCCTATAATTCAAAGCACTGGCTTCAGTGGGGCTCAGCTCCTCTGGCTGTGAGTAATGTCAGCGTTCACACCAGCCTGCTGACTGCCAAGCTCATGGTTTGCACACTGCAGTAGAAAAAACTGATGAAACATTAACACTGTTTATCTCTACATTTCTGTTCCGCCCCTTTGTAAGAATTAATGCAGTAATCAATATTTCCAGAAGTGGACATGGTGTTAAAAAATACTTTTGATTAAACAGTTGTACTGCTAGTGGCTTTTTAAACACATATTTAAATGCTACAATCTGTTAAGTTTTAGCAGTGAGTATGCTTTATAAGTGTATAGGACTGACTTTAGACTTCAAAAGTAAAATTTTCCGTCACCTTTTAATTAAAAGTCTTTCTTCAAGAGTATAATTTATCTCCAGTTGAGGCAACAGATTATGTGAATAGAGCCTGCTTCCATCTCAATAGATCATCCCAAAGCACCAGATGTTTTCTGTGAGGAATAAAAGCCTTTGGGGTTGGGTTTTTTTCAGTTCTTAGTTTCAGTCCCAGGCCAACATACACCACCACGTTGGCATCGAACAGAACAATCAAGTTGATGGTTAATAATGGTGATTTCTTTGGGCTTTGATTTACTCAAGGGAATGATCAGAAAAACACTTGTAAAATGAGGGCTAACAATTATATTCTCCAGCATGGTTTTAAAAAAGAAAGTAGAGGAAGAGAAATAAGCACTATACTGAGATAATGATGAACAGGACTGTGTGCAAACTCTAATTGTAAGAAAAACTGGTTGGTCTACATGCTCTGCACCAGCCAGTTCCATGTAGATACCTTGCCACCTTGCTTGGCTTGGGCTGAGAATCCCAGACTGTCAGCAAGGCTCAGTCACTACAGCTGCACCAAGACAATGGGATTATGGGCTCCTTGGTCAGATCTGCTTTGTGTGAGGCAAACCCAGCCAAGCCCAGGTCCCAGCAGGTTTAGCCCTGTCTTTGCTTGTCCTCCTGCAGCTGCTGGGCTGTGGCACCCATCACTAATACATCTGAGAGTTGGCTCCCAGCCCTTCCAGAGGCAGCAGAGGTGGCTGGATGGGGCATTGGCTCCAAAGACAACTGCTTTCTTTACAGGAAAACTGGCAGCATATCTGCTTTTCAGGCTCACTACTTCCCCTGCCAGCATGAGCTGAAAGCAGCGATATTTTAATTTCACAGGAGGGACTGGACAAAAGTGCCTGTCAGGGGACACAGGGCTCCCTCTGCCACCTCTGCAGCTGGAACCGTGTCACCCAGTCAGGCATCAAAGGAAGGAGGGAGTACAAGTCAGAGCCTTCAGTCTTTACCTTGTATCTCTTACTGTTTTCAGACTGTTCTCAGTCCCACAACTGTCTCATCCTCTGCATTTCCTGCAGTCCTACTTGGGTGCAACCATAAAGCAAACATGCTGCTGACAGACTTGGCTCTGAGGGTTCAACAGTTCACCTTAAAATAGGAAAAACTTTCTTTTGCCAAAAGATCAGACCGTCTGCATAAGCAAACTTATTGGCAGGAGTTTTCTCCCACATTCCTTCTCTCCCTTCTGCTTAAAAAATTATCTCATTACCAGTAGACCCTGTAAAACAGATTCAGCATTTAGATCCCTGAGTATAAAACAGCCTAAGTAAGCAACAAAAGAAAGGGACCATGCTGCTGTGTCCTGAGATATGCTGAGGCTCATAGAAATTGTACAAATTTCTAACATCCTGTTTGTTTTTCTAGTATTATGGAAAGTGTGTGTGTGCAATCCAGTTTTCAGTGTTTCACTTCTTGATGCCTTGTTAGCAACAATTGCCATTCCCGGGAGGACCAAACAGTGTAGTCTCTTGTACTAACTCTATATAGAGTGAATCTTTGGGGAATTTCATACTTCACAGTGCAAGCTATCAATACAAAAAATCATAACTGCCTCTGGTTGAACAAATCTTACTGCAGTTACTGCACAGGCAGGAACGTTAACTCCTTAAAACCCTTTTATCTGATGTTCTCATTTTAAACCACATTTATCTCCCACTATCTGAGGTTTGGCAAGTCTTGTCTGTCATATTGTAATGACTTTCCTTCCACCACTCTCCCCACTACATATAAATGAAGGTTTTTACGTCTTACCTCCCAAGCTACTATGAAATGCCTTTGTTTTTGAACACAGTAGAACAAAAACAATGTTGTATTATTCAGTAGCCGTGGGAAATAGTTTTTTATTTGGATGCAATTAAACTTAAATGGTTAGTTCTGCTTTTTATCAAAAGCCTCTATGAAATATGTATAAACACAGCAATCTTTGCCTGCTCATTTATTCACTTTGAATAAACTATGCAGAATTAAATTGAGCTTTATTTCATTCTTGCTCTTAATAAGGTGGATAACTAGCTAGTAAGTTCTCAGGACATGTTACATGCTGTATTGATCTTGTTTCTTTAATCTACTTCCAGAAAAAATAGGGGCAGGATTCTTGATGCTTCAACTGCCAGTATTTTCCCTTACTGAAAGTGTAGCTCTGTGCACCAGCTGAAACTGGTGGATTTTGGCCCATTTATTCCTCATTAAGTCCATGGGCATTTTCTCATTGATAGTGACATCTGAGAGCCTGGGGCTGATTCTCATGGCATAAATCCGCAGAGCTTTGCAAACTGCAATTTAATCTACGTTTCTTAAACTTGCTTTCTGCCCAAGTTTTTGGGAACAGCAGCTCTAACTGGAGTTTTCTGAGAAGTGTTATTGCAAGGAAGTTTTAGGGAAAACAGGGAGGGTTCCATAAGAGGCAGCCTGGCAAGTCACTGCCAGTTTGCTACCAAAATCACCATCCATGGGGGCAAACTGCTCAGGCTGCTCTGAGGTGGAGGCAGAGATTGCACAGTCCAGCTGTGTGGCTCCAAATGTTTGGGGCTCCCCCATGCAGAGAAGAAAACTCTGAACCCCATCCAGATAAAGAAACTTCCATTTTGCGTTGGAAATCACCACCGCCACTTTGCTTTCTTAACCCCCCCAATTTGATAATTTTTTCCCCAAAGGAAAAACAGGTTCATTTTCATCATAATTCTGAATGAAAACTTGTTTGCAATGAGGGGAGTTCTTGCAGAACGGAAATGTTGAAGATTTCACAGTTTTACCTTTGGAAACCTCAGATGGCTGAAGCCACAAAGTTATGAAAAAGATGACGTTGCCTGGGCAACAATTTTTCCAGAGTCAGCAGATCAGTCTTGCAACTTATTATTTTTAGCTTTTCTTAGGGAGAGAAATACCATTACAGAGGAGTGCTGGCAACAAACAAATGCACTGTTAGTAGAAGTAGTAAAAATATTAGTTTGATTACACTGGTATGAAAGAAAACACAACCCAGGCTTCCACAAAACAGCCAAACCTCCAAGCTTTTAAAGTTAGAAGTCAGGTTATGCTTGGCAAACACTCTGCATTTGTACCTGATTTGCATGAGCACAAAGTCAACTACTTAGACATACAAATGTCTAGTTATACACCTAAGAGATAAATACACTTTCCCTGTACAGAGCCCAAAATCTGTTGCTACATCCTACAAAGCAGCTATAATCTTTTATTTAGCAAGTCCCTGAAATTTGTATTTGTACTACATGCATTTCAATGTTTGTGTAGTGTAAATATATTTGAGAATTTGCCACACTTCTCAGCAGTCACAAATTTTATTTTTGAGCTTGTTTATGTAAAGTGACATTATAAAAGAAGTGAAACAAGGAAGATAAAAAGGTGTACAATTAGTTATGATGTTTTAAGATAGCTTTTATTACTATTTATCCTTGTGAGCAGCAACATGTGCTCAGGAACTCAAGAGTCACACAGATTTAGAGTCACAGTTCAGATATTTCAGGGGTAAGCTATTGCCAAAAAATATTTTCTGAGGAACCTGAGTGGCCATTGCTTGTTGAAAAGGTGTTATTTCTATCTCCATCATAATGAAACTTCCTAATGATCAGCAAACCAAATCTGCAGACACACTGGAAGCAGCACTGATCCCACTTCCATGGATTATGACATTTTTAGAAGTACACTTGAAACTTATTTTTTAAGAAGAAATTCTCTCTGACAGCCACTTTCCAATCAGATGCAACTGTCACCTCTCCAACCAGCAGAAGTTTAATTTCCCAGCTCAGAAAAAGCTTCTACTTAGGATTACACATGGAAAGGATACTCAGGTAGATGTTTTATTCCTTGTTAAGCTACTAAGGATAGTACTAAAGAGATTTCTTTGCAAGTCCAAGTATTCCCTCAGACCTGCATGAGTGCTTTACAGAATTAAACACTCTTGTTCTTTCCAGGCAGCTGCCAAAGCCCTCTGTCTTTCCGGACCTGTTCTGACTTGCTTGTGCAGAGGAAGGATGCAGGAAGCCAACAGAAGTATAATTTCAACTGCAATTCCCTGTTTCAAGAGTTTCCTGTCTTTGGAGCAGCTGAGACAGGATGCTCTGAATTCAGGTGGATGCCAGTGACAGCACAGCCCTGGACCAGGACACCAGAGAGCTATGAAAGGCCCACGGGGGAAAAGGGCTGCCTGGAGGGGAGGGAGGAGCAGCCACCAGGAGTTGTGTCCCTTTGTTTTTCAGCTGAGTGCAAAAAGAGGGTAACACATTAACCCCCTCTCCCATACAATATATGCATCTAAGATAAGCACATAAATGGGAGGAAAGGGAAAGACAAACCAATTCAAGTATCAAATGGCCTGCCCTTGGCCAAAATGCCTTACGTCACTAGTAGCATCTGTGTAAATTGCCCCACTTTGGGAACTTTCTGCAGTTCTCTTGCATAATTCTACCACAACATTAATTAATAACATGCACTAATCTGCACTTAAACTCCCTTTGTACCCAGATGTTGATATGACCCCTAGCTAGTCACTCCTGTCTAGGTCAATACATCATCTGGTACACTCTGGCAGCTTGCCTCTGCTCAGAAACCAGAAATCTCAGGAGCATAGAGCATCCAGTATCTCAAATCATGAATCCCTGGGTATTTTTTGCATCCAGCTCCTATCTGTTATTTCTCCATAACTGGGACACACTATGACTTGTACCCCCTTACCTGTCACCCTTAATTTGGATCTGAATATATGAGATTCAGCTGTGTATATCAGATGCTACCGGCATTTCAAAACCTGGTGCAATATGAAGGTTTCCTTAGCAACAGTCACCATAGGAAGCCCTTTAAAGATGCCTTTCCTGACTCTTGTAATTCTGCTTTTCAGAGATTTATACAGGTAAATCAGATATAAAGTTTTGACGTGAACTTACAAAATAGTGGCAGAAAAATAAGTGTATTGAGTTTGAATGCAAATAACTTATTTCTGAATATGCTTTGGAAACTTATCTCCCATTTAAGCTCATAGTATTATATTCAGCAACTTGCACAAAAGCAATCAGAAGAGATAAATTTTTTAGAAAAACTACTCATAAAATATTCCTTTTTTCCAAAAAAGCATGCTTGTGTGATCACCTTTGATAGGAATGAGCCACACTCATATATCTATTATTGGTCATGTTAGGATAATTAAACAGCTGGTTTATGAACCATTGATCTAGTGTGTTAGTTGGCAATGCTGTAGGTTTAGTTGCAATTCGTACTCCAGTCCATCTTTCATAATAATCTAATAATGAGTCATCCATTAATTATCACAGCTTTGAAAGGAGAGTGTGGAAAATGTCACTGCTTCAGTAATGCCTCGAGTAATATTTTATTTTCTCTTTAATTATATCCCAAAAGCAAATCCAGCCAGTATAGCAGCAGTGAAGTTACCACTCATAAATGGCAGCCCAGTGGACCATTCATCAATAGGCTCTCTGCAAGGAGAAGCCTCTTTTGTGCTGAGAAAAACATGAGTCTGATTTTACAGGAGGCATAAGCAATAAAATACCTACTCTTAATGTCTAATGTGATGATTCCCTTTTACTTGTGTACCTGTCACTGTGAAATATTACTGAAATAAGCTGTTTTCAAGCATGATGCTTTCAGCATCAGTAAATCAGCATTTCATTGGCAACGAAAAAACTACCCTTATTTATGCAAGACCCCTTGCAGAAATGTGCTATTTCTGGAAGAGGCAGACATCATAAAATGTTTTTCTCAGAAAACATAGCTGTTGTCCATGATAAAGAATTATTCATATCTCAAAGCAGGGCAGAAGCATGGAGGGTGAGGAATATGAAGAGAAGCCTTCAAAGCTTTGTTAAAGGCAGGGACCTCGTTACAACTCTGCTCTCTTTGCTTGGGAGGCTGCAAGATGTTCCTGCTGCTGTTAAGAAAGGTTTATGTTCCCAAGCAGTCTATGGATAGTGCTCTCTCCAAGCCCTTCTCTTAGCACACATTTGCATGTGAACCACTTAACAAATAAAAATTTTTTTAGATGATGAGACTGTAAACCAATGGCAAAGCCAAGGCTGCAGACAGGAGGAGGCATAAACTGAAAGCCTTTTTATGGGGATAAGGGCAGTGGAAATGCTGGTGCAGAAGGAAGACAGTCCAAGAGCTATTGGGGGAATTTGGAAGCATGATCAAAAACGCTGCTAATATCTTTTGCACTGGGCAGTGACAATCCTCTGTGCTTGCTGCCTGTTTTCCCAGCAGAAACAAAATTTGGTCCTGTAAATCTTGTGTACCTAACTGGAGCCAAAATACCAGTGAAGAGCCAGTGGCCTGGAAGAAACTATCCTTTTGGAAGAGGCAAAAAAGTCTGTCCCCCTGCAGATCTGTCCCACTTCCAGAGGCAGCATCTCCTTTTCTTCCTTCCACAGGTCCTGAGCTCTGCTCTGCCTTTCCAACACCTCCTCCCTTCTGCTTCTGGGGATTGGAAGAGCATCCAGACAGGGCTGTCACTGGGACCATGTGACCTGAAGAAGGTCAGCCCAGGCATTTATTTCCTTCCCTACAGCTGCTGTGGGGCACCAGCAACTGCCTGGATAATAGGAAATACTTAAACCCCTCAAACACCTATAAGAAGCCTCCAGGTACAATTAAAGCAGAATATTCAGGAATGGTCTGATTTTTTTTTTCAAAGAAAGATGCTTACCAAATTTAGTTTTCAAAATAAGGTGTTGTTTGGGACAGGGAGCATGGGTCTAGGAGCAAGAGGAGCAGGGCTTGGCCATACTTTCATCACCTTTGCCAATGAATGTCGGCTCCTGCATGGGACAGCCAGGCTACTCTCAAAGGAAACCTGCCCATTGATACAAGAGGCTCTGCCAAAGGCCAGGTCTCTGCTGCTGTTTACACACCCTTTCTAAAACCTACTTATGAAGAAACACAAGTAGATTATATAGATTCACTTTTTCAAAGTGGCTGGAGTAAAGGCCTGCGAGTTTTGAAAGGTCAGTCATGGCTATTGACTGTTTCACAACAGTACTAAAATCCTTTTCATAGCAGAAGCACTTGATCACTGAAACAATATTGATTCAGGCACCAGAAAATACCACTATGTGGGGCATGAAGAATATTGCAGACCAGGAAAACTTAAACACACATAAAAACTATTCCTAAAAACTTTTTACATTCAAAAATAAAGATTATTAGGATCTTTATTTTTTTAACTGTTAGCTAGAAAAACCACTGCTGCATTGTGTTGATTTTAAGGAGAAATATTAAAATATTCTTTTTTTTTTCTCTATGTGGTGTCCCCTCTTTGACTTTTCATGGTTTGTGGCAACTGTGATATTCATGCTCAGAGAGGTGACTTCTCTCCATATCCACTCCTGAATGACACCTAATTTCTTAGCCTTTTGCATCACCTCCAAGACTTCTTAGGTACACAAGAGGATGAACTGGAAAAATAGGACAGCACCTTTCAGCAGAACACTTTCTGTTGTGCCAGGTCATCTTGTGTTGCAATTATATTAAATACATTACAAGTGCTCATACTTGGAACCAAGGAGATGAAGGTAGATCCCACAAAATATACTGTAAATGCAGAAACCTGTGCAAGCCACAGATGTCAGGGTGTTTCTTGGGTCTGCCAAAGCACACAAGGCTGCTTCAGAAAGGAGACATTTAAATGTAGTTTTGGACAATTGCATGAACAGACAATGCCAAGTTGTCCCTCAGGGGTAAGATCACAGAGTTCACAACTGCAATACTAACATGGGATGTCATCCTAGAGATACAGAGGATGCTTAATCCAGGATTAAGGGATTAGAGTTCCTTCTCCCAGGTTTCCAGCATGTGGTACAGACAGGTTTCTAAAGCCTGGGTGGCAAACAAGGACGATTGAAGTCATGCATCCTCTGAGTCTGTGCCATAAGCAGAACATATACAACTTGTCCCAATATCATGAGGCATTTTCTGTGGTTAAATCTTAGAAGGGGGAGTTGCCCTCAAATAACATCACCGTCAAACAGATCACACAGTTATGGACACCAATAATATGCATCTACCTAGGACTGGGGTTTTTTCTGGTTTTGGAATGAAGGCAAAGGTTGACTGACCTGAGCCTTTAAACACTTCTTACAAACTCATTAATGAAATATAAACTCTGCATCCAGCCCTCTAAAGGTGGATGGGCTGGGACATCAGGGAGCAAGGGGCATTGCAAGTTCAGTATTTTTCTCTTGGAAATGTCTGTGAGAAACAGAAAGGAAAAAAAAAAAAGGAAGAGGGAATTAGCTGATGTCTACAGAAACTGAATCCATCTCCCCTTAGCTCACACACATTAACACCTAGAGAACATCCCTGCAGGGAACATGCTAAGTAAAGGATAGCATACAGGGTTTCTACTGCATTACAGAGAAATTTCCATTAACCTGAGAGTAATTGTGGACAATATGCTTTGAGAATTTCTTAGTGGGCACTTTAACTGGGCTGTAAAATGCAGCAGTGTGAAATCCCTTCAGTTCATGCCATTACCAGGATACAGATCAGTGCATTAGAACTGAACTGTGTTGACATCTCTGTGTACCTGGAGTCAGCTTCTTCCACAGCTTCAGTGCAAGGAAAACCATAAGAAACACAATTAGAACTTTGAAAGATGTAACTTATGGAGCTAAATAAAGCATGAACTTGGCTAGTGTTTGCATTGAAGCCTGAATAACGCCTTGTGTTTCAATATTTGCTACACAAGATGTACCTTGATCAATATCAAACTAAACTGTCCTCCCCAGTGCAACACTATTCCTCAACATGCTGCTGTCCATCAACAAATGCTACTCAAAAACTTCTTAACTAGTCAAACAACATGAATTTGGGAAAGCATGTTTCATCAGTGTTCAGAATTCAAGTGTACTTGACAGGCAAACTCTTACTTTCACTCCCTAATCAAAACAACACTTTCCAGGGTCTGACAGGCAGTAGAACTGTTGTTAACTACCAATGAAAAACTCACTCAGTGTTGTTGAAAAATAATCTTAAGGAGTGCAGCTCAGTTGATTACTGTCACACACATCCTTCTCACACTGCTGCAAGAGATTTCAGCCATCAGGGCCACGATTCACTAAGAGCCAGAGGCTGCCCCTGCAGCCTGTCTCCACTGACCACCACCAAAGTGCACACAAAACCACATTTTACAGGGCAGAAAAGTCCCTTTTTCCCTACCACAGTTATTTCTACTGGGGCTGGAAGCTTCTGCAAATACATACATACTTTCTCAGAGCATCACTACAAATGATACATCTGTTGTTGATGGTAACATGAGCACAAGAAACTTGAAATGTCATGCTATCATCAGACCATCCAGAAATCAAAAGACCCCCTTAAATCAATACCTAAATCCCAATTCACTCAGTGCTACACAAGCACATAATTTAGCACACTCCTTAAGACCTGACAGTCTAGGCTTTTTTTTTTTTTTTTTAATGTACTTGGTTTGCTATTCTACTTCTTCCATTACTGCCTTTCCTTGTTTGCCCTCTCTCTACTGAGCCTCACAAATTGGGACAATAAAGACCAGGAAAAATGTCTTTATACTGCGAGAGTTTCATTTCTGAAAATGATGATCTTGTATTTCATGCACTTCAGGAAAGCCGATTTCTCTGTAAGGTTTCACCCTTTCTGATGAAGAAGGAAGACATGTCTGAAGCTATTTACCTCTGGCCAAAATGCTCTTGCTGTGCATGTGGGAACTGAACCCTGCTTTTTCCTTCCAGAGGCAGGTTACCTACCTGGCACACATGCCAGACGTTATCTAGATGTTATCTAATCACACACATGTAATAAAGATGTTTAACTCCAAACCTCTGGGTAAAGAGGTAAATAAACAGAACCACTTTAGAAGGATTTTGGAGAGAACTGAAATCATGGCTTCACAGACATCCTTGCCAACTATTCCCATTTATGGAAAGAGACAAAGCTTTAAATCTCAGTAAACAGGCTTTTCACCACAAAAAAGAGACAACTTCTTATTTCCCAACTCACATGCACAGAAATAATTTGAGGACTGCTTATGTATGAAGAACACATTTTCCACACCAGATAGCAAATAAGTTCTTCTGAAAACCCCAACAATACTCTGTGGCAATGCTTGCTATATGTTCATTGGAGGAAGATTAATCACATGGGGGTAACTTTTGAAGACAAGCAGCAAAGCACTCGTTTTGCACCCTATTGTACAGAGCATGTCTTCTGCTACTGTTGACAGGTGGTACTTTTTTGTATTCAAAACAATTAACATCAGGGTCAAAATGCCTGGATATTTTATTTTTCTGTTCCAGATCTGGAAAAATGTAATGAAAAACAATAGACAGGTGTTTGCTTTGATTATTAACTTTGGGCATGCCCAGCTCTGTGCATGAACAGCAGTTTAACTGGAAGGAAGTCACAGTGTTGATGCCTCAAAAGGCAAATCCACACACTGCACCAGACTTGAAAAGCACTTTGCCCTCTGAAGTGGCACAAGACAACATATATCATCCCTGGAAGTGTTAAAAGCCCCAAACAAATGAGTAGACAAGGCACTTCACAGTTTGCTTTAGTGGTCATGGGGGTATTTGGTCAAAAATTGGACCTAATGACCTTGGAGGTCTTTTCCAACCTTAATGATTCTATGATACATAGAAATTCATTAGTATCTTTTAGCAGCATGGAGGGAACTGACTTGTCTTATAGACAGA
>JAWWLV010000035.1:10308166-10370261 GCA_035041135.1 Platyrinchus mystaceus
ACACAACTAGACGTGAGAAAATAAACATCAATGTAATGTTTAGCATGAGACTTCTATTAATAGACCTATTAGAACTATTATGTCCACTGTTATGTGATTTCTTAATAAGTTTCAATTCAGTATGACTATTACCATTGTTCAGATTTATTTCCTAGCTTAATGTCCTTTTTTAAATTTTAATTTCAAGCCATTTTAAACTCAACATATAAACTATCTGTTCAGAAAGCACATTCATTAAAGTATAGAAATGGTCAGAAATTATCGTTATCTGAGCTACAATCCCGCTTTTCAACCACACATCCTGATTTTCCCATTATATATGAAAAACATTTGAGTGAAAAAAAAATAGAGAAACCCTCAAGTTTATTTAAAAGTTTTTTTTTTTCACAGGGAATATTTGCCTTATTTAAGTTGATGTTATTTAATCTTGGCTGTTACAAGCTCTAAGGTACTCTGTGTAGATGAATACTAAACGCCTTCAGCACCTGTGGGTTGGGGGTACACGTGTCTGGTTGCCTCAGTCACTGATCACTGAGTATGACTTGGCTGATGACTCAAGGAAAAGCAGAATCATGGAACACCCCACAAGGGACTCAGAAGGATCATCAAAGTCCAGCTCCTGACCCTTCACAGGACATCCTCACATCATCTGTTTGGGGGCACTGTCAGACTCTCCTAGACACCCAGCACACGATAACATAGCTGACATTTCTCTTTTTTCCCAGGACATCCTGAAGCCAATTAACCTGTTGCACAGATTAATGAAATGAAGGAACATCCTGACAGTTAAAAAAACTAAAAAAACCCCAGTTTTGCTGTATCTTTCTGTTTTTAAATGCTAGAAGTGAGCATACAGTATTGAGAAAAATTTTATTGATAAAAGCAAAATTTTAAATGAATAATGACTGAGTCCAGAAGCCCTGGTGTGATTGCACACTGCTTTTGAGCGTGTAGAGCTGAAACGCCCTCCTGCTAATAAGACTCTCAACAGTCAAGTTTTTATCACCCACTCACACTGTGCTTGCAAAGATCTGATTCACTGTTTTGCAATATCACCTCTGATGATGGGACCTCAGGAATTTGTGGTAGCCAATACGTTATGATTTAAGCAGGAATGTGTCAGATTAGGGGCGATAATCAATTCTTCTTACATTGCAACACCCACCAGCAGCAGGAACTACATCTCAGACACATTGATCTAAATGGATTTGATGCATTTTATCTGTTGGAATGAGTGTTTTTACAGTGGTGTTTGAGATGCTCTCCCAAACTCTGCTGGTGCTCACTGAAATTAATTGCTTTCTTTGTTTTGCAATTGTTTTGGGGCTTCAGGAAAACAAGTTGAAGTAATCTTCTTTTAAATGGGAGGCAAAACCTTTATTTTCCACCTCTTATATAAAAGAAGGCCACAAACTAGCCAAAAAGAGACAAGAAACCTCTATTGGAAAAGTAGTTCTCCAACCATTCAGCAACTCATAGGAGCCTTAAATTCCATTTCAGGCCTTTTATGTACTGGATGAGTGTTTTCTCTGAAGTGGTCAAGCTGGCTGTAGGGACAGCAAACTCCACCTCCAAAGCTTGTCACCCACCAGACTCCTAATTCATAGAAATAAAAGGATTACCCGTATTAAAAGAATTCATGCCTTGAATAATGCTTTGATTAGATGCAGAAACACCTCCTTTATTTTTCACAAATTTAAATCCTGATTTTTCTCTTGCCAACTATTTCAAAGTAAACTCCTCACTGAAAAAAAATCAGGAACTGAGCAAAAGATTTCGTAGAAACCTATACTGCCTATCCAAAACAGCTCAAGAAATTGAACTATTTTCTCCCTAGAATCTGCCAAGGAAAATAGTCTGTACCATAGGATAATGATCCACATCTCAGACTAGAATGAAACTGAGATGAGAGCAAAAAGAGAGAAAATGGATACAGTCCAATTATTGTAGCTCTAAAGCAGAGGAACAAATAACCATGATATTATGTTTACATCATTAAATACACTTCAACATAGAAAACCATATTTTAAGAGGATCCTCTGGTCAGACCTGGGTAACATGGGGCATCAAACTTCACTTTAAATTCTTATTTATGACCCTAATGAAGTGCTCTGATTTAAGGGCACAACCTGTGCTAGAATAAAACCTTTTTGTCTCTGTCTTGACTGGAAGCCACAGAATTCTATTGTTTCACTCGAAAGCTTGTTAGCAGGAATATTCCAACTCAGATTAAAAGTGTGCTTATTTCCTAGCATTTGCCTGATTCCATCTCTCAGCTACTGCCTCCTGAAAACCCTACACTGCTTAGTTTCAGCACAGAATAAAATGCACAAATAGAAAAAAAAAATCTTTAATTTATGAACCTTTGTGTATGAAATGTACATCCCCTGACCAGCTCAGAAAGAGCCCTCACTCAGTACTTGTCTCCCAGCCTGAAAAGCACCGCTCAAGCCTTTGATGCTCTCAAAGCCTGAACATCAGGCATTTATTCCCCAGAAGACCAGGAGTAGTTGTCAGTCCCTGTAAAGCAGCATAATGATAACACTGGTTTTATCCACACAGAATTATGCAATACAGCCCTCAGTTAAGTGCATCATTATGGAAGTAGACTGGAAGTGTCTTGAAGAGAGCACACACCTCTCTGAGCAGGAGGCAGTGGAAAGTAATCCACACTAATGGGACCTAAAGGGTAGTCTGGGCTCAAAAAACAGTTTTCCATACAAGATGCAGCTAAAAACCCCCACAGCTCTACATGGACTGAAGAGTTCAAAGCCTTCTGCAATCATTGCACCCCGGGCCAGCAGGAAGCCAGCCCAGCTCTCCAAAGTGCCAGGCTTTGCCAAGCAGGATCCAGACTGTGCTGCTTTGCTGCCCTTCCTCGTGCAGGGAACAAAACACTTTCTGCAGGAAGAGGGCATTTCTCTTGCTCCATGCCAGCTCTAATCACACTCGAGCACAGGTGATATTGGCTTGCCCCCCATGCCACCCTGCTCTGCCTGTGTCCTTTGACAGCCCTGACTGAGCAGGGCACACAGGCTGCCAGCCCTGCTGGGAACAGTGGCCTTTTTCACTCTTGCATGAACAACCCTTCTTCTGCCCTCCCTCCTGCCTTTCCCCAACAGTCTTTCCTCTTCTACCACACACTGCAAGTGTTGTTGCAAACAAAATTCCCACAGAGGTGCCCCCAACCCCGTCAGCCCCCTTAAACTCTTATTTACACTTTACACAAAAGAAGCTCTTTGGCCCAGGAGTTTCACAAATCAATAAGCACTATTTGAGCTGAGTATCTGTAGTGTTTCATGTAGGCTGCAGCAACTTAAAACTGTAAAGAATGAGCTGGGGCTGTTTTGTCACCATTTATTATGTTGATTGTGTATTTATTCCTTGAAGCAGGATTCTGCTTAATGTTCTGTGCTTTGAAAAAGCCTGGCAGCTGGTGTAAATGAGTTATAGACCCATTTGCCACCAAATCAAAGCCCAGAGCCAGATCAAAGCCAGATAAAAAAAAATCATTTTTCTGTCACAGACTGGATGGCTTCTTCTCTGCCCTGTAAATAAAATTGATATTATTTCATCCAACTTCTATTTTCTCCTGATCAAAATATGATTATGTCTAATGCCATCCTGTCCAGGGCACTGAAGTTATACGAGATGTGAAAGCTTATTGATGTATTCAATTACTGGATGCTGCTCCATTGTCTGCTGAGCAGAGATGCTCAGTTATCGGTTCTTTAGAGCTGTACATTTCTGCCTAACAAAGTCATAACTCCCACAATTACCTGCCTGATGGATGGAAAACAGAAATATCTCACGAGTCCAATGCTGTTATCGGCTCTTCTCCATCTCTAAAATTGCTTTATATTAATGAGATTAGGGCTGTGAAAGAGGTAGCACAAGATTTAATTATTTATATTTTTCCTCCTGTGATAGCAACACGCTCAGTTTTCTTGATCTGCATAATGATTCTTCTATAGTACAGTCTTTCCACAGTAAGAACTAGATGAAATGTGAAAAGCAATGAAATGTAACCTTTCTAAAGGTTTTTGTAACCAGGACTTACATATCTATTTCCCAGCATTTAGACATCTAACCCTTACACCACAGTAGTTGTCACAAGACTCCTTAGCAGAACCTGCATTGAAAATATAAAAAAAGACACCCTTGCATTTAATTAGGCTGAAACACATGGAGCAATTCTCAGGAGCTAGGTGCATCAACTGCAGGTAGTCACACTATTTATAAATACCCTGAATATCAGTGATGTTTTTCTCCCTGTAGCTCTCCAGCAGTCACTGTCCATGATTTATAAAAGGAATGAATAATGAGTTGGCATATGCAAAATCCTGCTCTCCAAATGCCAGTACACTGTCACCTATACTTTTTCCCTAGAAAATTTAGTTAAGGGCTATGTGACTGCTGGTGGTGTATTTTTACCCCTTCCTTAGGCTTGGCAAGATATTTTTTCATCAAATAGAAACACCTTCTCTTACTACAATTTACCATGACAAGACAGAGGAGGAGAGGTATTTTCCACAGGGTTGTTCTGGGATGCTATCCCTGCAGTAAGCACTGAGATTTTAATATAAACAATATACCTGTGATACAGCACAACTGCCCTAAAGGCTGTTGAGGCTTGTTCTATGTTTATTATTTGTGTTACACAAAAAAAGCATTTCAGTTTCATCATCGCTAAACTCAGCAAGTCTCGATCCCACAAGAAAGAAGTTACTGTGGAAGTCAAGCACGTGGAGATGACTCTGTAAGTGCAGCAACCAGAAAAAATCCTGGTCCAAACCAGGCAATTCAGAAATGCTGATGCTCCCTGAAATGTGCAGCAAAATATTTGACCAAGAGATTAAATTCTCTCTCCTACACATTTAGCAGTGGGTGATCTCAGTTTGGTCCCCTCCAGGGTGCAGTTTGATGCTGAGTCTCTCTTGGCCCCTGGGAGTGATTAGATCATTCAGCAGCTCTTTTTTGGCACTCCTGACTGTGTGTTGCATGCAACTGGTGACATTTAATTCATCATCCTCAGCTCCCAGGAGGTGGAATTATGGAGCTCTTCAGGAGTGACCGCACAGCCCCACGTCCCTCCCACCTCCTTGTCTCCATCTCTGACGGACTGTCTTTCAAACAAAAAGGGTTCAAGTGTCAGTGCCACACAGGTGATTTTCAGCAGTATTTCTCCCTCCCAGCTCATCATTCTGTAACAGTCTGACTGCTGTCACCCTCCTTTATTATATATAGCAGATGACAGGAGTAATCTTTAGTTCAGAGATGACAGTTTGTTTTAGAAGAATCTGAGCATGGTGTAAGGAGTATTATTTGGCACCCCTGGCATACAGCTTGAGGTAACTCATACCAATGACAGTGACAACTACACCTTCCCTTCAGACCCTACATTTATTTTGGATCCATTAATGCAGCATTTTTCACCAGTGTTCAGCTTGTAACATTTAAGGAGAGAGATCTGTTACACTTAAAATCTATACAGCATTTCATAATGAAAAGCAAAATTTTTCAGATCAGAGTAGTTAAAGCAGTACAGATAAGATCCTGGGACAACAGCTTTGAAGATATAGATATCTTCATTTATTTAGTGATTAATCTCTTTACACTTGTACTATTCTCCATATCTTAAATACTGTTTCCTTCATTACTCAGGAACCTGTAACTCTACTGTAAGAAATTGAGAATCAAGATATTTAATCAGTTTTGCTTTAGCAAGCATATGTTAGCATGTGAAGTGGAACTACTTATGACATTTTCAAAAAGCTATGAATAATCACGTATCATTAAAACTGTTGATTGAGACCGTGCTTTGCCATGACATTTTTAATCTGTGACATAAGTAAATGCAAAATCTCCCTAGCAAAAGGATAAAACCTCAGCGTTTTTATCCCAAAGTTATCTCTCTGCTATATCCTAGACGCAAAAATAAAGAAAAGGAAGGTGTTCCCAGCAAAGCCAATAGCAAAACTTCCATTTATTTCAGTGAGATCAGGTTTACTCCAGATGTAGTAGTTTCCTAAGGAACAAGGAGTGTATGTTGCCTTTGGAAGGGAGCTCAAGGATTCCTTTCCATTCACACGTGGAATCTTTCAATAGCTCTACATTCCTCACATTAAAATGCTGCTTTATTTGCTGAATTCAGAACATCAGCCTAGTCTTTGTTAAAAAAAGCAAAACAGTAGTTTCATAAATCCATTTGCTTATAGAAATTAAGACCCAGGAGTGTGAGAAATTGAGAACAAAAAAATAAAATAAAATAAAATAAAAAATAAAAAAAAAATTAGCCAACACAGTGCACAGGAGAACTGACTTCAGGATCCAGAGCAAGCTCTCCTCACACTCCATGTTGTGGGAGCTGATTTATCACCTCTACAGGCAATACCTACCATGGATGAACTCAACATGTCTGAAGCACAGGCTGCCATTTCAAACAGTCCCCATGGACACCAAGATCCTACTTATTTCCAAACATGTCTACTCTAAACAGGAAAGCACTGCCTAGGAAGAGGCAGTAATTTCCAAGCTTGTTCCTTAGTGACCAACAGGGATGAAGAAAAGCACATTATACAGAATAGTGTTTCATATCCTGCATGCCAGGCAGTAGTATTTTAAGAAAGTTTAATTCCTGTAAAGCTAAACTGACTTTTTAAAAATTGAAATCTACTAACAGGGATGCTGTATGTACTGCTAACACTTCTGAAAATAATAATAATAAAAATAATCAGAGAAGAAAACAATCCAAATTCCAGCAGAAAGGCAAAAGTGCCCCAAAACAGGCTCCACTATTAAGCAGCAGCCTTTCCTGCTAGACCATATCAAATTCTGTACTCCAAACTTTTGATTCAATTGACTTCTCAGTTACATTTGAAATCCAGTAGCAAAGTTACAAGTGTGCCTGTTCTGAGAAGGTGTAAGATATCACAATATCCTGAGGTGAATAAAAATGAGAAGCGTACTCACTGAAATAGATTCTCACCAATGCTTTCTATGTACCATTTACTTCAGACCTAATCCAAAATTCACCGAATTCAGAAGAATTGTATTCATTATATCTGAATAAAGCCATTATTCATGAAACATATTTGTGCTTCCGAGCATGCTCTGATTAAACACAATCATACATCCACATCTCACAAGGAGCAAATAGTCAAAGCAAATAATTTACAAGCTTTATTTACAAGATCTGTGCAGTGAACACCTAGGAATAAATAACCCCTTTGCTGCAATCAGGGTCAACTCACACGTCGGAGGGACAGAAAGACAAAATTGGGAGTGAATTAATTTTCATTTAGCCAGAAACTAGCTGGACAGAAGTTGAGCTGGCTCTAAGGTCATTTGATTAGGAGTATTTTATGGCACTGCAGGAAATAGGTAATTTTTGGCCAGAGGAATCTGAGCTTCAAAAAGTCATACCGCCTCCCTTTTTTCCTTCCTCACAAAAATTCCTTTTTTCCCCAGAACATGCTAAGGAGCACACAGCAGAGCCTCCACTTTGACATCTGGAAGCAGGCAGACAACAGGAAGATCCATAAACCCCAAACAAACAGCCATGTTGTACAAAACAGCATCCTGGGCTGCATCCAGAGTGGCTGCACTCCCCCCACGCCCCGAAAGCCCAGCCGGGATCATCGGCTGCCAACGCAACAGGCGATTAGAGCTCAACACTGGCAGCAAAGAACCACACTGGCTTGCCCAGCCATGCCCAAAATGATTGATAATTGCCTTGTACAAAAGCATATGAATTCCACAGCAACCTTCTTCAGGCTGCTGAGGAGATGTGGCTGCCCCCACATCAACACCCTCCTTTCTTTTTGTGCGCTTTACGGCGTTCTCCGCTGGCAGCTGCTTTCCAGAGCTGCTGGCTTTGGTGAATTTTTAGCATATTCATTAAAAAACTTGGACTGAAGCTACTGCCCTTCTGCCAAGGAGATCTGTGTGTGAAGGCAGTGTCACTGGTGCAGATATTTTTTTTTTAAAAACTAACCTTTCAAGCTTTTACTACCCAGCAGTTGGGTCAAACAACGTCGCATATCAAACAGTTCAACAAAATACAGGTGAGACTTTATTCCCATTTACACTACTCCTACTCCTTTTGTAGTTTAAGCCAGAGGTGAAGTCTGAGACTTCTGGATTGGTTTACAAGTTGAAAGGAACATTTAGATGTTTGTTTTGTCCCTAGAAAACAGTCAAATAAAATGGTCAAATAAACTTTATAATTACAGCTCCCAGAAAGCTTTAATACTTGGCTTATTCAGAATAATTTTTGAAGTGTGTAGTTTTATTTCTGCAATAGCATGCAATGTCATATTGTTTAATGTTGTCAAATAGAATTCTCAGGAAGCATAATTACGATCAAGTACACCTTCTGCAAGTTTAACCTAAATTGTTCTAGAAATGTCACTGAGAGGCAAAACTCACTAGAAATTAAATATAGTCCCTGAAGTAATTAAAGATATTAATGATACTAAATAAGAATGCAGTTATGCTCTCCGGATGTCCAGTTGGAAGCAAAAAAAATATACCATAGAAATAGAATATGGCAAATGGCTGGATTTCAGAAATAGTTGAAGAGATTTGTTGACACAATAATAACATTTATTTTAACTCCTTTAGTATAAATTAAATGCTGATCACTTTTCAAGAACATAGTGCTTAACAGCAGCACCTGCTTATGCACTTCAGTTCTGTATACCAAATTCACAGGCAGGAAATCTTTAAATTCATTTAACTTCACAATTTCAACAAAATAAGAGCTGAACTCATGCAAGATCTGAAAAACATCTAAATCTGGTTCAAGTTCAGGGAAATAATCACATTTGATTTGCTTGCACTGAAATATTGCCTTTGACTCAACTCTCCTGTGGTGTGGATGGTCATAAATTTTAAGCCTCAGGAGATTTTTATAGTGTCATCCTTTTTTAAACACTGATATTCTGCTTTGCAATACTTTTCCCCAAATCTCACAAGCCATAATATTCTTAACCTCAGAGTCAGTTCTTGGGGATGCAGTTCTTAAAATGAGCCTCTATTAAAATTCCTTGCAACTGGATCACAGTATTTGGCAGTATTAGCAATAACCATTAAACCCAGCCAAAAACCTTCTGACAGAATCTGGGGTTTTGACCAGAGTGAATATTTATGAGAAGTATGCAGTTTTCTTTTAAAGGAGCTTTCCTTGGAGAGAGAACTTCTTCTGATTGCTTTTGGTTTACAAAAACAAGAAGTTGACATTTTCTGCAGGAAGTACAGCATTTTCTGATTAGCTCTAATAGCCACTTTTGGGAGATGCTGCAATTTATCCCAGCATTTGAAGTAGTTGAGTGTCATTAATTGCTATTCACTGAGGTATTCAAGGCACTTGGTACCTTGGTAAAGATGGGAGCTAGAAATCAAACTGCAGGCCAGAGCTGAGCAAAACACTTCAGCACACGAATGAAGACTGAGCCGAACACAAACCTTCTGCAAATCATTGACCTGGAATTGTGTTTTATAAACTCCAGCAGATGTGTCAGACCCAATGCTACTTTAGGCCTCTGACAGTGAAACATTTGGCCATTATTTAATTTTCTAGTTTCAAAAGCAAGGAACCTTTTTCATACATAAAGTGCTGTTATAAAGTTTTCCAATTTTTTTCCCCCTGTATCACTGTCTTTTCCTTCTTCACATTTCTCAGAAATACTGACTCCAAACTAAATAAATCTCTGTCTGATATTAAAACCACATAACCTCGTTACACTGATAAACCAGATCTTGATAATGCCAAAGCTACAGTAATGTGTAATTCTTGTCAAAAGAGTCACTTATTTCATTTCCCTTCCTCAGAGATGTGCTCTCTAAGTCGGTTTCTGATGGAAACAAATGAAGGCAATGATTTGTCTTGAATAATAAAGCACCTGCAGCTGTTTGCAGCATTTAGAATGATGGCTTATCATTAGCAGAAATGTTTATATATTCGGAGAACCCTACATGCCTTGCAGGTAGGATGCCAGGGTCTGTGTCATTTACCTTAGTTTCTCATCATTTTCCAATAACAAGGACATCAAGGATGCAGCACATACATCACCTGCCTAGGAGTCTGGATTTGCTCTACATAGTGACCTTTGAATAAGTCCCCTCTACCCCTCAAATGGCAATAGGAAAGGTTTCCTTAGGCTTGAATCATGTAGAATCTACAGAGCAGGACTTCTGGGTTCGGGACACACGGAGTGTGATGGGAGCCTGTTCTGTGGCTGGTCAGTGCCAAATGCTAAATGACTCCAGCAAGGATTTTAAAGGCAGTTGTACATGCAGGTATTCCCCAAGCTGGCAGAGCTTTGAAGACCAACTGTCAGGTTTGTCTTTCTTTGTTCTTAACAATCCCAGTGAGGTAAAACCTACACACGTATTCCCGTGCAGCAGTAATGCTGTGGAAATGGTTGTGGGGCCGTGCCAGCCAGCTGATATGGGAACTGGAAGCAGCTTTTACAGCATAGTCATACAGCAAGCAACTCAACTTCATTCAAAATAGATTAACTCATTACAGAGAACAGGGGAATAAATTGCACAGGAATGTGTGAGGGATTTTCAGGGAGTTAATGCACTCTAAAATATCATGAAGCTCCTGTATGACTAGAAAGCATGAATTTGTAGTAGTATTATTCACAATTTAGAAAGTTGAAATAATTACACATGAATCGTTGGAATATTCATTAAGGGAAAATCCCTTTACTTTATAGAATAGCTTTAGTTTCTCAGCAATTCCACAAACTCAGCCAGGTGAATCAGTTACTTGTCACCACCACTGAAATCACTGGTGATTTATTAAGAAATAAAAATTTCATCCAGTTAGTGTTTCACATGGTTGCATCTTTGAGACAACATTGTCTCCAGCTGCTAACTCACAAGTTACAGCTCCACTGCAAAGTTAATACTAGATCAATTACTATAATTAACAAAATCAATAATAGGCAAACAATAATACATTTTTCCTCCTGGGATAAACTGTGCTGCATTCACACAGCCCTAAGCTCAAACGGACCCACAGCTGAACACATCAGTGTGAACATCAAGATGACTCAGGGCACCAGGGCAAGCTCAGAAGAGCCTTTCTGCCAATACCCACAGGCTTCCCTTCCCCACCTCAGTCTGACTTCCTGGCTTTGCCTAAGGATGGACAGTAATCAGAGCACAAAACCCAACAAGGCCAACTTCCCCTGCCCTCCATGTAGTCTCACACGGCCATGCCATTGTCTTCAAAATACCACTGACCCAACCCAGCACACATCCAGAAGGAGCTGTGCCTGCTGCTGCTTTCAGCATGATGGTAACTGCATTTGGTTCCTGTGTCTCTGGGCATCCTACACAACTTTTGCTTGCCCTGTTCTCAGTTTATTTGGCTAAAACGCTGCTGCCTTTAATTTCCTCATACCCATGAAAGGATATTCCTAACTCCTCTGCTCCCACTCATTTGCCCTCCCAAGCACCTGTTCCTTCCAAGAAGCAGTACTCTCACAGACATGACAGAGGACATCTTACTGCCCCAGCAGTCCCACAGACCTGTCCTCACCTCTCTGGAGGCACACTGAAGCAGGCTCCTCAAGCTATTTTTATATTTGCATGCCATACTGTGCACCATCATCCTAGCCCACAGCTGCTTTCTCCCAAAAGACCTGAGGAATGCAGGAGAGCAACTGCACAGCCTCCTCTTTGGCAGTGTGGGGCTCTGTGCTGAGGAGGGTGGGAGCAGTTGTGGACAAACACAGCTAGTTTTCCCAGATGGATTAGGGAGATTGAAGAAATGCCACCAGACACAAAGGAACAACAGTCTGCAGACAGCATGACACCGCACTCCCTTGCCCAAAGGCTGGTTTTAGTAATCAGGAGATTGCTTGGCTTCATTTGCACTTTCAGTCAGGGCATGGGAGGAAAGCTGGGGGCTGATGTTTACTAGGAGTTGAGGGAAGGGCTCCACACTCATATGTGGAGGTGAGAAAAACCTATTTACACCGCCAAGACCACTGTCCTTCCTTTGTTCCCCTCTGAAGAAACATGAAATCCTGGAATACTAGTGCTTGAGCAGTCACCTAATACGTGTCCTCAACCCCAAGTCAACATCAAATCTGTTCCTAGCTGATGTTTCTCCAACCTAGCCTTTAAAAGCTCTGAGGATGGAGGTATTTTTTATCCTTCCTGGTTAGACTATGCATAAAAAGTTTAGGGATTTTAGGTAAGAGTGTGCAAGCTGCTCCAGCAAATTTTGCAAGCCTGTGCACAGAGCTATTATCATATTCCAGTAACATGGGCCTTTTCTTTTGCTGTGGGTTGCAGAACTAATATGAAATTCTGGTTGAATATGAGCTGCCAGTGGAAAAGCTGGAAATCAGTAAACATACTAAGAGCAGACTGTCTCTGCAAGAGCACCAGGCAAAGGACTGCCACAGGGAAAGAGAGAAAAGCCTTGAAGAAAAGTGCCAGAGTGAACAAGCTCTGCTCAAACCTCCAGAATTGCTGTGGGAATGTCTGCCCTTCATCACAGGCATCCCTGAAGTAGTTTGAAGCCAGTGGGTAACATATCATCTACTGGCTATTGAAATGAGAGCAGAAAGGAGAAGAACAGCAGAGAGGAAGAGATTATTTCAGAAGCCTTGCTCACACTAACAAAGGTTTTCTGCTTTATGGAAAGCATCGTGTTATCTTGGGTTTCTTACACAACTGGAGCTTCCTGCACAACCTGTCAGATTACAGTTTGGGTTTGTTTCCATGCAGTTTCACATGTCTTTGGCATGACCTTGAGAGCTGTCATTCTGCAGCAGCTTGGTTTCAGGGAATTGGCTTGGCTGAAGCCAACCATCTGCAAAGTGTTTCTCAATTTCCTTCCCCAAGCCTCCCTCACACTCTGTGCCGAGGTCAGTTACCAAACACAGGCAAGTTTTGCAGGGCTCACATACTTGTCTTGGCCCCCAAAGGCCTTTTCTCTTGCACTAAATCTCTGAAGAGAATGTTTTCCATGGTCTGAGACGCAAAAGCACCACTTTCATCAAGAGAGCTCGGGGGTAATTCCTGGAGGCTTTGTTACCCAATCCCTGGGCAGCCACAGAAGCTCTTCATGCCAAGTGAATCAACACTAATTATTAAACACCAGCTATGGCTCTGCCCTTGCTCTCAACCACTGCAAGGCACACCAACCTGTGTTCTGTTCACCCTGAAAAAGTGCACACATCAAAGCAGTGCTGTGGGTAGATATGAATATGAACATCTCTTTTCAGTCCTTAACCAATGTTTTCAAATGGATGTTTCATCTAAGCACAGACATATCCCATAGGATTGTCTGTTGAAAACCCTTAATTTTTCTGAATTGTAATGGAACAACAATAACCCAGAAGTGGCAGGGTGGAGGACAGTCCTGTACTTGTCTCACTGCAGCCATGACACAGCAGGGCAGAATTCTCTCCTTCAAAGACAATATGATCACTATGTGGGCAGGAGTTCAGGATATACAACAAAATAATCACATGGAGAAAATACAGTTCAAGGGCTACATTTTTAAACATTTGCTGGCATCTAGAACCCAGTCAAGCCTCATCACAATTCTTTCAGTCATCCCAGAAACTAATCATCACCCTCACTATTATTTTTAGTGGCTCCCAAGAGATGAGTGTGCATGAGCAACACAGAAATAAAGTTCAGAATTACTTACAACACTCAAAATACCTCAACAAAAACTCTAACCCTTCTTGTGTTCTGACTCTTGGATTAGGAGCAGAGAGTGGAAATTAGGATCAGCAGGTGGAAAGAGTCAGGACAGAAATTAGAATCCAATTTTTTTTTAGCAATCCACTTGTCTTTGAATTACATTTATTTTTCACATATCAACACTCACACACCAGGCTTTGAAAGACCTGCAGCTCTAATACAGCTGTGACCAGGACATTTTAGTTCTCTATGATTCAATTTACCACACATGAGAAAGAAGCTAATTTTCAAAATATATCATTAAGACTAAATGAATAACATTTTAATTGCTTGGATATTATTGTGATGGCCTATGTGAGCAGAAAAATAGCTCAAGACAGTGTTCATGTAGGAAAGGCTGTAAGACAAACCAGCTTTCTAGATCAAAACAATCAAATCTAATTTCAAATCAGAAATGTGGTTTTATATTTATTTAATTATCTTGCCATCAATGCTTTCACTTTTTTTTTTCCCCAGAGGGAGGATGTTCAGTTTCCTGGAGTGATTCTACAGATGCCTCTTTTAAGCCTTAATTTCCCTGAATGAACCAGCCAATTTCAGGACTAAATAATGGTTACAACTGTCATTCATTCAGAAAAGCAATTTAATTTTGATTAGGACCTACCTCTCAGCTTTGAATTCAAATTAAGATAGGCTGTGGTTTCTGAATGTAGTTACTGCTAAAATGGAAGAGATCTTGGTGCTCACAAGAGACACGTGAACTCTTACTGTGCCAAAAATTGCTGTTAGATAGACACTACTTGAAACACAATTCTCATTAAAATGGATTGTAGCATTCACGTCCTGGAAACATGAAGAATAGAGGCTAATGGATTAATCCATGGAGAGTGCAACAATGATCTTTACCTTGTCCTTGGTAGAATAGGCTTCCCGTGATCCTTCTTCCTTCACTCAACTTCTAACAAACAAGGATGCTCTAGCTGAAAAGAATTCATTGAAATCAAAGCATCCAAAAATCCTAAGCATGTTTTTCTCCAGCATTATGGTGTGACATAGGTAATGATGCATTTTACTTTGCTCCATTAGTCCAGAACAACTTATCTTCTAATACCTTCAGGTAAGAAAATCTGCATATGAAAAATATGTTTTCAATATCTATATTAGATATATTTTAATGAAAGTGCCCCATAAAAGTAAAAAGCTTGCACTGATGAAAAGCTCCACTTGCATAATATTAAATATCTGTGATTAGGTGGAATCAAATTTCATTCTTTCCAACTGTAGTGATTTTTAAAAAAATAATTTCAAGTGATAGCATTTATCATCATGTACTTTTCTAAAAGGAGAATACATTGACTAGTTCACTGTATTTTAAAGCTCCTGTGATAAAGCAAAGAATTAGACATTTGCATGTGAAAAGTTCTGCGGGGGAACACTTATGGCAGTAATTCTGCTATCATCAGCATAGTGACCAGTGAATAGATATTATACACATTTCTACCACCTCACCAATCATCTGTCTTAAACATATCCATCACAGACACTAACTATATTTAGAGATCAACTCTATAAAGATCATAAAAAGGGATTAAATAACCCAGAGTTTCAACAGCAGGGGACTAGACACAGTGATGAAGGGGATCACTTCTGGTCCAGTGCTCCATATTTCATTGCCCATGACCTTGGAGGGTAAAGTCAATGTCTGTGCTGCTCTAAAACTTTCATCCACGTTTCTGCTTCACTGCTAGAAAGCAGAATTATAGGACCATAAGGAACCTGGAGAGGTCACAGAGGTCATACAGATCCAGCATCAATCACACGTCATCTGTGATCTAATATTAACTGCTTCCAGGGAGAGAGGCTCCACAGCTTCAGTCAGACACAACTGCCCTTGGCAAACCCTTCCTGCAAAGGGTGCTTTTCCTCTGCCTAACCTGAACTTGCTCTAATCTCTTGTGATATCTCCATGTTTATTCACTGTGTGCAGGAACAATTAACCACCTTTCTCCTTAACAACTCTATGCAACTAGAAGTCTATTGGGGCAAAGCAGTACTTTTAATGTAAGGAAACTACAGTTTTCAAACAAAGATTCTGATTTCTTTTGCTCAGAAAATAGCTGTCCATTTTCAAAGTACTAGGGGCAATGAAGAACTGTTCGAAGATTGCAGCACTACAAAGGAATGGAGCCTTTCCTGGCAGGAGGAATACAAAATTTATCTGAACAAATGCAGCTTCAAAAGAAGAAATAAGCCCATAAAGCTCCATTGACTTTTCTGCAGGGTTTGAAATTAATTAATTGCATCAAAATGGAGTTCCTCCCCTGATTTCCTTGACAGTTAGTGACTTTTCAGAAGCAGCAGAAATGAGGAATTGGAGAAGGGGTGTAGAAACAGTCCTGTAATTCCAGAGAGGGCAGATGACAGAAATGGCAGATCCAAACTGACTTGCTTTTGTATTTGCTCTCTTGTAGAGGTGTTGGCATCAGGGGGGTTTAATCTCCACACATCAGCAACTCCTCTCCTCCAGAGTTTCAATCCCTGTGCACCTCAAGGGAAATGACACTCCCTCCCTCAGCAATGAGTCCCCATTTGGTACTTTTAAAGTTAGCAATAGAAGGGAGCTTGAAACCCTTAATCCAAGAGACTGTGAATGGTTGGTGGAACACCAGTCCACACAAATGGCAGTGCAGGGCACTGCTCCCACCTCACCAGAAGGTGATGCAGGTCTGGGTGCAAGCAGGCAGGAGTAGGGTCAGCTGGGTGCAATACTACACAAATCCTTCTCAAACTTGCACCATTGCTGCTGCCACAAGCAACCAGTGCACTGTTGGAACAGATTACAGCACTTATTAAGGGTGTAGTTGTGGGAGAAGAGGACTCTGCTCACACACCACAGCATGAAGCAGAAAGGAATTTCATTTCTTAACCTGAAGACTGAAGATCCATCCAAATGACCTAAGGAGAATTTGCCAGTAGGTTTTTATTACACTCTTCATACCTTTCCACATAGATGGTAATTAAGATCTTTATCAGGTGAGGCAGTTAACATTACACCCTTGCTCAAAAGCAAACACTGGATTTAAAAGAAAAATTCTGGCCCATCATCTTATATTTATTTTTGAGAGAGTGAATTTTAGTTGAAGACCCTCTTGTGTGCAGCACAAGACAAAGAATCACAGCCCCAAGTAGGGATTTTATTATTCAGAACTGTTCCACATGGCTACCCATTTAATACATATAATTCGTTGCCAAATCCCAGCCCTTCCTGCTCACTGACATGTATCATGTATGGGTTGGATTTGATTTGAAATGGTATTTAAATGGTCACTAATAGCATTTAAATATGAATCTAAAGAAGTTTGGTTATGCAAAGTTTAATTAATAGTCCACATGTCTGTGTAATCTGAAGACCTAACTCCATCCCAACACCTGTTTTGTATTTAACAGCAGGTCACAGCCAAAAAGAATGATGGAATACCAGCATAAAACATAATACTGTGTGAATATTCTCCCTCTATTGAACTCTTAGCAGATGAATAATTAATCCCACAACAAAATTATTGGGTCACTCCTATTATTTTACAAAAGAAACGCCAAACAAACAAACAAAACCAAAAAAACCCCACAAGCTTTTCTTTATGTTCATAATTTATAATTTGCTTTCTTTTACATGTCATTAACAGTGCAGAATTATTATGTGTCTTGACTTGATCTGATACTACTCCAACCCCAAAAAACCTTTTTAACAGCTGGATCAATTACTCCCTTAATAGTGAATTTTCCTGAAAAAAGTTTCCAATAGAGTTTTATGGATCTCATAGAATGAGCCTTATAAAATTGGAAAGCTGACACAGAGCAAGTTAAAGAATGGCTAAAACCATTTTGGTTTCTGGTTACTTTAGTCAAACATTAACTCCAGGACAGGAGAACAATTTAGCCTTGGCTGCACTAACCCTTCACAGTGAGCCCAGACAGATCACACTTCTCAAAGCACACTGTTACACTTTCCACCTGACTAAAGAATTTATTTCACTAGGAAAAAACCCCAAAATACAACCCCTGCCTTCTCCTTCCCACACGTTCCTATGAAGGAGTCATGCTGTAGGGTTTCCTGTCCTACCAGAAACTGAAGCCTAAAGGGTAAGTCAGACCCCGAGACTTCAATACATGTTGCAGCCTCCACTTCTTTGGTACTCTGAGAAACATTGAATCCAAGTGACTGGAAATAAATATGCCCTCAATGGAATTACAAATCCATAGTGAATATTACGCTTTATATCTATAAATTTTTATTGTGTTTGTTTGCATGTGAACATATGAAATTATTATCCACAACACTAGAGGAAGAACATCTAAAACAAAAACCTAGTGACATTCCCCCTGAACTTCTGTCCCTGTTAGTTACCATTACCTAGGCTGTAGCTGACACAGTGAATGTCTGTCCACACTCACACAGATACCAGCACTGTTATCTTAAAAAACAATGCAAGAAGTGGGTAAAATTTAAGCTCAACAAAGCTCCTGATGAAAACAGTGCATTTTGATCTAAATTGAAATAGTCAATCCACCTAAAATACACACGAAGATTGAACTGTTATGCAAACACAACACCTGTAGAGACTGTAGATAGAGATATACAAGGCAAAGTCAGAAAGAATAAAACCAAGGTTCTTCTGAAATGAAAACTGGGAGAACTGGTGTAAGTCAGAAGCAAGTTCTTGCCAATTTCTGTTCATCTGTGGAATTCACTATGGGCAAAAATGCCTGAGATATTCTATGTGTGATTGTGTGATGAAATGAGAAAGGTCTTCTGTACCAGCAGCTCCTTAACATGTCTGCATCACTGAACAACACAGTGAAGGCAGTTCAGATTCGAGATCTCTTACTTATTTTTACTGTATACTTGGAAACACAGGAATCACCTGACAAAAGCCTCACATATTCCCATCTATCAAAATAAAACTCCAGCATCATATCTCTAAAATATCTGAAGAGCAGAGAAGGAGGCAGTGTTGTATTCAGAGATGTAAAACATCAGAGTAACAGAAACTCAGGCTGACAACTAGCTGGATTTGCTCAATGTTTGGAACAATGTGGTGGAAACAAAAGGAATTTAGAGCCTGGAATTGCTTTTGATTGTTATTTTCCAAATAGAGCATGAAAAAAATAACACAAAAGAGAATAATCCATTGGGAAAGATGCAACATTATCAGTTTTGGATCATAATCATTGTATGGTTAAAAATAAATATATTATTTCAAACTCAGGGTCAATGAAAAGAGCTCAAACACCCTTTTTGTTATAGAGCTCTGCTCAGTTTTTTGTTCAGTAAAATTGTACTAGTTTAGTGAGGATTTTCAGATAACCTTATTGAGGGTTTTTGCAAAAGTTACATCAAAGGGGTAACCTGGCATCCAAATCAAAAAGATTTTGGAACGTGGAAAAATAAAAGCTTTTTCGACAGCTTCTGTTCTGACAGAAAAAAAAAAAAAAAAAAAGTCAAAATGCCACATATCACTTATGCCCTGCAGTCTGAAGTTTAAGGCTTAAGCTTTCAGCCCTCACCCTGCCATGCTCACACAGCCAGGTGTGCACAAGCATCTCCCTTTGCATTCAGCAAGGCCCAGCTGGAGGTTTGGGGTTTAGTGTGTGCACAGCACATTCTGGCTCATCCCAGCGCAGCAGATGCCAGTGTATCATGGCAGTCAGAACTGGAGTTCTTACAGCAAGTTTGTAACTGCTCCTTTTAATTCTATTTTTAACTACTTCTTTTAATTCTTTCCACTGCAGATGGGAAACAATTTGCACCAGCTGCTTTGGTGTTAAGCCCATAACCCAGTCCCTGCTGTCCCACCATATACCCAATGCCAGCACTCACTGTGGCAGCTGGGCAGTGAGACTTAGGTGTTCACAGTCTTCACAGATTTACAGAATATGCTCATTTGGAAGGGACCCACAAGGATCAGCCAGTCCAACCCTCAGTCCTGCATAGGACCATCTCTAAGTGTTACACCATCTGCCTGAGAGTATCCTCTCTCCACCTACAAAACCTCTTTTCTACTGTAATGACACCATAATGCATCTAGACTGGGGGAAAACCGTTTGGAAAGCTTGAGCTCCAGGGCTGTTTAGACATGGCTCATGCCCTCTTCCACTTTTTAATAGAAGCACTTCCTTTTGTAGGGATGTTCAGCCCACTGCATAATTTTCACAAAGTCTCCTTACCAGTAACACCCAGCTAGCTCAGATGGGAAAGCAAAAATGCTCCCAGAACTTCTCAAGACTAGAAAAACAAACCTCCTCTCCCTAACAGGAAAAAAAAAAAAAAGTGAAAAAAGAAAAGACAAGACAAGGATACAGTGTCTGTCATAGGTAAGCTGCTAGTTACAGCCTGAGCTGGCAAAGAGAAATCACAGCTCTTGAGCAGAGTGGAAGTGAACATGAGAGTTATTATCTCAACTACACAAGGTTGTAAAAGGCAACTGGCCTTTCCATTCCTTCATAAATAATATCAACAAATGTTTAGTCTTTTTAAAAACTCAGTTGGTACCAAGCAGGAAAACAAAAGGCAGCAGCACACAGGTTAATGTGATGATTTAGAGCTGATACAGCTGCACCACTTCATTATCTGTTGCTGTCTAGTTCATGTAAACTTCTCAGGCCACATCGGTCATCCTCACACATGGATGGGGTGGGGAGATAAGCTCTTTTTTCCACTCAGCTAACTTAGGTTTCAGTCATCAAAATGCAAGGCAATAAAAGCACTTCCAAAGAACAGGAGGAAATCAAATATTCAAACTGCAGTGGTCTTGTATAATTGAGAAAGAGGTTTTTTTAAAGTGATAAAACTATACGACAACAGCGCAGCTAATCTGAATCCTTGCAGATCTTTAAGTAGGTAGCTATAAATTGCAATATATTCTGACATTCTTTACCAAATACAACATTAAGGTGACAAATTATACTAATATAGTATGATTTCAAGGTGTCTCCATATTTGCAACTTGTGTAAATTTCTCAAATAGAATCCGATGTTTGCTAATATGGTACGATCTAAGTTAATAAGATCAAATTATATCTGATCATACTACATTAGTAAATGTCACATCAAATTAGTCATTTTCAGAATTATAATGAAGCACAGAAAGCAACCAAAAATAACTTTTCCAACACAAGTAAGCAGTGCTGGAACTGAAAACGGAGCTAAATACCAAGCCCTCAGAGAACGCTTTTTGAATTCAAGGATAGACCAATTTTCTTCTCAGTCTTATTTCAGAGAGCTCTCATACAAGATGTAAATTATGGTTTGAGTCACAGTAGAGTCTTTTCCAAAGGTCACTGATAGGCACTGCTGAGGTCATGAACCTCAGAACAATCTCTACACAAAGGCTGTTAGTTCAGGAGGAGTCATCTTTTTACATGGTTGTGCTCACTGCAATGGTTTCAAGTAGGAAAATCCATGAAAATCCAGTGAGCAGAAATTTTCAAAGAGAAAGAACCCTAAGCAGTAAGTTGCTTAAACTGTTATTAAACTTTCCTCCTTTGAAGTGTATTATCTGAACCGCTGTAATTAGTCAGAACTTGTAAGATTTTATTTTTCTTTTGTGTTACTGAAACCTGTCAGGTGAACCTGGTATAACCTCATTTATTTGTAAACATACAGAGTTTGGTTTCTTTGAATGCATCAAGAAAAACAAACAGCTTCTTGGCTTAGGAATCCCAGAGCCTGCCCTCAGCACGTTACTCAGCCCAAGATCCCTGGCCATAAGCCACAGTTATCTTTTCCCATGTTCTTCTAATAACTTGGAAAGAACAGTTCTTTCCCCACTGTCCCTACCTCTAAAGGTAGGGAATATTTCTTGAAATGCCCACATTAAAACTGACCTGTTGTGCAGCAGAGACTACTGAAGTAGAGTCCCCATGGTTTCAAAGCCTACCCTAAAAATAGAAGGCTGAAGTCACTCCTGTCAAATCTCAAGAATGTCTCACACACAGGCTTTCCCAGAACCTTAAACAAGGACAAAAAACTGGCATGTGGCACAGGCAGAAAAAGCAGAAATTTTAAGGAACATCCTATGTTTTTTTTCAAGTGTCAGAGTTCAAGGAAAAGGGAAAAACAAAACAAGGCAAAACAAAAAGCCCAAAACAAATGAACAAGCAAAACCTGATGGACAAGAAATTTTCCCCCCTATGTCAAAGCAGAGTCCAGGATTTCTCTGGGTCACTGTGTCAACTCCAAGACACAACACTTTCATCCTTTTTAATGAACTAAGAGACACTGGAAGGGAACAAATACTTGAGAAATTTAATTTCTATCCTTGTTGACTTAAAATATAACTCACGTAACCACAGCTATCTAAATCTTCTTGGTTAAATCACCTTTATTCCCAGCTGAATTAATTAGTGCCAACTGCAAGCATTGCAAGCTTCAAGAAGAAGCATTATACAGTATACAGTTCTGTGGAAGGTGAAGGCCGAGGTAGTGGTGAACACCTAAGTTATCAGTTCAGGTTTGGTTTTTTTAAGATTAAAAAGCACACTAAACAAGATGTCCACTGTTGAAAGAAGGATTTCTAGGATTTCTCAGGAGGTGGAACATATGTTCAATATTGTGACCTGTAGTGTTTAACATTAATTTTCTTGATTTAGTATACACTGGCATATGCTTCAAAGACTCCTTTTTCCCACAATGACTTTACTAGCCCCTGTTGCTCATGACTTTTGTTTATTTGCTTGATATTTGTTTCTTTTTAATCCAAGCTGTCTGCATGAATTTTAACTGAATTATGGGTGTTTACATAAGGCAGTCTGTTCAGGGACAAAGTTGTTGATCCCTAGAGAAAGCATTGTTCCTATCCTGTCTGTATTTCAGCAGATTAGGTTTAAACCAGACCTATCATCAAAATACACTCACTAGCACACAGGCTTTACATGTGTTTTAGTTTGAATGGAATAGTCATAATAGAGCAGCCTTTTGTTATTAGTAATTATGAATACTTCTGTTGGATTCTGGTATGTCAGTGGACTAGGAACCCTTTGTTGTCTTTAAGCTAATATCTACATTATTCTGTGTTTTCTTCTTCTAATCCTTCCTCTATCCTAAAGGATTTTAGCAACGTTTTACTGTCATTCTGTTATGAAATTTGTTTTCCCTTGAGCATGTGGCAATTTCATTAGGTACCTGAGGATCATATAAAAATCAAATAACAACATAAGCTCAGCCAAAGTAAAAAAAAAAACACAAAAACACCACCAAAAAAACCCAGCCAACATTTCTACTTAGCTCAAGACAAAAATAAAAGCACATGGGAGGAGGAGGGGAAAGAAAGAGAAAATAAGGGAAGCATTATTTGCTGCATTTTGTTTAACTCCTTGCTGGCTCCATTTTGTGGTGGATCTCAGATGGTGACTGTGCAGTGGCAGCAGCCAGACAGCTCATTTATGTGGTGGTTCACAAGTCCTTCTCCAGTCTGCAGTCTGGGACAGGGCCCTGTGAGACCAGGAACAGCCCCTGGCCACTGACTCTGCTCTAGAACTGGCAACAGGGAGTGTGACTTGCAGGGAACAGCTCTTTGGTAATTTTGTATGGATGTCTTTACCTATTTTACATGGAAACTATGTCCTGCAGTGATGTCTTTCCTCCAACCTGCTGTACCCTTCTTTCACTCCACCACCACCCCACTCCTCCCCTCAAATCTTGTTCTGGCTAAATCCAACTTTAAAGCAAAGTATTGGAGACAGTCAAGTGAAATTGCACAGGACTGGACCTGATGACCCAGAAGACCCTCCAGATCTTTTCCCAGGGTAATCATCTCAGCTAATCCCAGGAAAAATCCCATTAGAGTTACATGTCACAGACAGTCCCATAATCTCCTGTCTCTGACCAAACCAGACCTCCTAGGACAGCATAGCCATTTTGACAGGACAGGAAGACTTTCCACAGTTTCAGCAGGACAAATAATTATCCTTCTCATTATATCAATTCAAACAAGAATCTTCTTCTCTTTGGGACCTCTTAACTACTTGCTTGAGCATTTTCTGAAATGTTATTTGGTTATTCATGGATATGACTGATGAGTGTTTTCCTATTGACCACTGCTCACGATTCAAGAGTCACTCTTGTGATGATCTTGTTCACATTCATTTGAAGTCATCACTCAGAAACTCAAGAGTTTGGACACGTAGCATTTGCATTTCCCAGATAAGTGAACTGAATCTAGATAACACCACCTAAAAAAGGGTATAAAATCAGGAGAAGACTGCTCGAGCCAGCCTTCTGTGGAACGTCACTGTACAACCAAAAGTTTGCATATATGTAGGAGTTCCAGCTAATTAAGCACAGCTCAGTGACACCAATACAGTAAAAACAGCATTGCAAAGCTGGCAACAAAGGAAGAGACTTGGCAGAGGAGCCATGTGTACTAACACTGCACAAATAGCGTTTTAATCAAAGCCAGGTTTCCACAAGTCACAAGCTCTGGTCTCTTGGCTTAGGCTTAAATCTTGGGTCATTTTTCTGTTACACCCAAACCCCTCTCTTAGCATATAATACTGCTGTGATTTTGCATGTACTCCCACCCCCTGGAGAAAAGTAACATTGGTAAACAACAGCAGCAATAAAACAAGCTTTCCATACATTAATTTTTGGCCACAATGCACAGACAGTACCACACAGGCCTTTGCCAGGCACAGAAAGATGGCACATAAATTGGTCTTGGAGCGTGTCAGTGCAACAGCTGTGGTAGATCACGTTTTTCCAAAAAAGAAGACTTCAAAGTTGAAAATGGCTTACATAAAATTGGCTTCAAATGAATCAGTGCCAAATTAAACTGAATATTTTCTAAATCTTTTTAAACAGGGTTAAAAGGCAGCAGAAATAGTTTTTCCTTGGGTTTAAGGAATAGAATTTCCAAAGTAAAAGGAATTTAATTGGCCCATGCTCATTATCCCTAAGTGAGAAGTGGGTAAGTCCTTGAACTGGCTTTGATAATTACAGTTTAAGACTTAGGAGTAGAAATAAGATTTTTCCTTTTGTTTATAAAAATGAGTCATGTTTATGATCAAGAAAATTAAAACAGGCCTTTGTTGGTATCAGGGGACTTAAGATATATTTGAAGAGAGAAACCCACAAAACCTTTGCTTTTAATTCATCCAGGGTTACCCAACTTTCCCTGTCTAACCTTTCCGAGAAGAAAAATCCCCTCTAAAATTACTTACACCTCTTGGACATGAGATGTACCTGTATGAAGATAGACATCTAGGAACAGAGCAGCATTAAGGGACCAGCAGGACTCACTAAAGGTCTCCGTGAATGAAAGAGTTTTCTTCACTCTGAGCACAGTTAAAGCTCTGCACTGGTCTGGGTGTCCTGGGCAGACACTATGAAATCTCAGCTTTTTTATCTCCAGCATTATTGAACAATCGATTCCAGTCTCATCTACTGCCCTTGAGTTAAGGGATGGAACAGCACTTTCATCTTTGCTTCCTAATGAGGAGCCCTCAGTGACCTTCACAAACTGAGGTTGGCCGAGTGTATTATTCTTTGTCTGAGCACATTACCCAACCCAAGAGGACAGAGGACTGGCTCTGCTGCTCCCCTTACAGTAGCAGGATTCCCAAACAGCACCCCAGTGCCTGCTTGATGGTAGGCTGCTGATTTTGAAACTCCACTAAAGTATCTTTCCATTTTAGCATTAGGTGAAATGCAGACCTGTGTTTAAGGCAGCAGTAGGCAAGGGTGGTTTAGGAATTAAAAGGCCATCCAAAGCTTAATTATTCTTCTACTTCTTTGCCAAGGCTAATCCACAGCTGGCCTGTGCCTACAGCACACCAGACAGACAGGCATGAGGCTCAGCCCATTGCTTGGGCATCTGCCTCAGGGTGGGATTAAACAGATACATACAGCATCTGTTTCCTTCTGTAGAGCTGTTCTGCACAGAGACAAAGAATCTCCCTATTTCCCCTCTTACATGTGTGCATCAATAATTAATGAGCCCTATACAGTCAATTGCTCCTTCCAAGGGACAGAAAACCCAACGCTTCATTCATATTGTACAGAGTGTTTTCAAGGCAGACACCATATCTGGCCAGAAGAGTTAAAATAAAGCCCTTCTCCCAGCAATCCTGAGGATTTTTCCATAGCTTATCAAGCTCTGTGTTACCAGGAAAATCTGCTTTTTGCTTGCAGAAGTGAGCAGCCAGGTGACACCAGCCCACTTCCCTGCAGGACAGATAAAGTACAGAAGGGTAACAGTGAAGCCCAATTACTAGGACTGAGTCTACTCTGGGGAAAGCAGCTCTGTGCTTAAAGGTTTAGGTACCAACAAGTCCCCCATCAGTGTCACCAGCTGCCACACATTCACTGCACGTGGTGGCAGTCATGTGGCCTCAAGACACCTTCACTCTCCCACCAAGACAGAGCTGCATCTGCCCCTAGCACATTCCAGATCTGATTTGAGACTCTGGTTTGCCCTGCAAGTTCCTGCATGCCATTTGACAAGGGTTTATGTCATTATACACAATTAATCCGTAGCCTTCTCCCTTTGGACTGGGAAGAACAAGCTACAACTCTACTCAGCACACACCCTCACTGGGCTGCAGCTTTTATCCTACATCTGGATCTGCTCCCTGAGGAAGCCAAGAGCTGTAAATACATTTCAAAAACACCAAGACTTGTAAACGCTGCAAGAAACGATTACTGTCTCTCAGTGATCAAGAAGAAATATCCCCTTTCATGAATTTGAACCATCTGACCCCAGAAAAGAAAAAAAAAAAAAGAACAAATGAGGGCAAGAAACTGCTATTGCTTACAGTTGGCTTAATCCTCACTGTGCTACACAGAGACCTGGAGCCATCAGAGTATCCATCAAGGGTTGGGGTGTGTTGACCCCACTTATAGATGTAAGACATGGATGATCCCTTCAAATTTTCAACAGCTGGAACTTACACGGGCTTAAATACTGTAGTCAGTTGGGTGACAATATTAGAGACTTCCTGGTATGTGGCTACATGGGAATGATTAGTTTAATTAATTTCTGGGTCATTATAGGGATCAGTTCTGGTGTTGTGGCCCATTAAGCTATTTGGTTTGTCCCAAAGCACTTGGTCATTATTAGCTCAGAGTCAATAAGCCACATCACACAACTATAATCAATAGATGAAAAAGAATTTTGAAGGAAAAGAAAGAAAAGGATGGATTTTGATCTCACATAGATCAACAATTTCCCAGAAATTGTTGGAATTCCCTGATGTAAAATCAATGTGAGCGAGTTCAAAATTGAGTTGTTTTGCTTTGTCAAGAAGATAAAATATAGAGCTTGGATTGTACCTTTAAAGAGAGACATTTATAGATTAGATTTTATTTGCAATATCTTCCTCTCCAGAGATTTTCTCCCCATTTATAACCTTGAAATATCTGTGTTGGGGGGAAGGGAGGGGAGGAATGGAAGGGTTTTGCACATCTGCCTGAAAGAAACATTTGATAGCACTTCAGGTCAATCATCATTCACAAAAATATTTACCCTCTGTCTTCACCTAAGACAGAGTAACTGATGCTCCATTTAAAAGCAATATTTTCATGGGGACACACCACTGAAGATGTCTGACCTTTTTTTCCCCATGGTTTGAGCATTAATGTAATGTGTAGCCTGGCCCAAATGTCACTCATGGGGATCTGCATCCCTTCAAGTGAGCAGCCCCATTGCCCCATGCATTTTGGGCAAGTGGATTACCATTGAATGTGCACTTCTGAGTGCCATTAGCATCAGACTATCCCACTCTGGGCTATAACACTCCAGAGGGATAAATCCCAGTGTGACAGAGCTGGTGGCAGCCTTTAGGGACCCCTTGAGAGAAAAGCTGTTGAAGGATATATGGATGGATCAAGCTCAAACAGTAGGAGATTCCAAATCATAGACTAACATATGTACATAGATAAAATAAACTTTTTTGATTGTGATCCCTTGAAAAAGTTCCAAGATGGCTTTAGATTACTAATTGGCAAGTATCGAAGCACATTTAACACAGGACTCCAAAATGTGCATGAAAACACACATAGGAGGTAAATGCATGTTCTGCTGAGTTCAGGTACTATCAGTTTGTATGGCACCATTCAATACAGCAACTGCAGAGCGTAAAATTGAAGTTATGTGCTCTAACTTTCAGGCTGTGAACAAGGAGAAGAGGATTCCTTTATGCCTGCAAGCTAACATGTTGTAGAAACCTCTTCTTTCAAGTCCAAGCAGAACAGGGGACTAGTGAAACCGGTTTTCACCTCCAGAGTTTGAACTTGTGTTTGACCACTCATCCAAGGAAGGTGTGAGTGAGTCATACGGTCTCATGAGAACGTAATAAAATCCCTAAATGCTACAAAATGGTGATGCACACCTTGATGTAACCATCTGCTGCTGCTTAAAATTTCAAAGGAGGCTTTTGGTGGAAGAAGAAGGTGGTGTGCTGACTCCAGTCCCTGAGAGCTCTGTGCATTGCTGAGCCCACGTGTCTGCGCAGCAGTCAGAAGCTGGGATCTTCAAAGGCTATGGGCAAGGGTTACTCTGGGATTACCCTCAGCATGAACCTGTGGGCACTCAGTTATTTTACAGTAATAGCCCGTTTCTGGCTGCTACAGCATTTCCTGCATACAAGAAAGTTCACTTCTCAGCTGAGGCTTTGCTCATTTACTGGGTAGCTGGTAAGGAGCACCTCTTAGGGGTACTCAAAGAGCTGCAACTTCAACACTTCGTTTTCCCTGCAGTGATTTGTTAAACTCCTTGTTCTATAAGAAAGTTACAACTCATTTGTAATCAGTGATATTGTAATCAGTGAATCTGTAATCAGTGATAACTTATAATGGTGCTCCTCAGTGCTTCTCTGAAATTCCCAGCCAAAATAGCCATCTCCTTTGGCTGTCAGCTACCCCAGGCACTTACAATGTAAGCCCAGAAGATGGAAACACTAAAAAAAAAAAAATTGTTGGGTTTTTTGCTGTAAAATATTACATCTGTGTCTGCAGTAGTTAACTTTGGAGTTGTGACATTTGGGAAGCCCCCAGAAGCCCCAGGTGTTCACTAACAGCACAAGCCAAATGCTCAGCAAGGGAACAAGTGTGACCCTCTGAAACCACCTCTTCAGGCTAAATCTTTCCATTGAGGGAAAAATGTGATAACTTAGAAAAGATGCAGCTAGAAACTTCACACCCATTCTGTCCATCCAACTGAGTATCTGTTCCTATTCCTATTTCAGTTCTTCTCCAGTTAATGGTTGTTTTTTAGTGAATGTTGACTGTTTGGATGGGAAACACTGTCAGCATGGAGTAAAAGACATGATTAAGAACACAGATTTGCTTCCAAATTATCTGTAAAAAACACTGGAGCATCATTACAAACCTCCAAGGGCTTCAGGCCATTCAATCTCCAACACCATTTATAGGCTGTTCTGCTACAGATACCCGAAGGATGACAGGGACAGCAGGATGTGATGACAAATTTTGTTCTGTGGACACTTGGGGTGGGATTTTTTGCCTCTGCCTTTCGCTGTCTAAGGAAGTTGAAATTATTGATGATATGGATTTTATTGAAGTTAAAGGTGCAACAGAAAGGTAGAGTGAGCCCTGCTTCAAAGGAGGAGACAGAAGTTCAGGCCTGGGCACAGTGAGGACTTTTTCTCAGACATTTTAGAGTGCCCATCAGTGCATGAAACCAGTTTGCCATGACGCAGAGCAAGAGCTCTGCTGCCTTGCAGACATATCAATTCCTGATGTAACACTTACCTGCACTTCCACATAGTCATGTGAACTGGTATTGTGTACATTTTAATGTTTTGCTTGATTTCCTTCCTTCTAAGAGAATAATTATGGCCTTACCTTCTCTCATTCATTAAATTAAACCTCGTTCTCCACAGTGAAGAGCGTTCCCCACTGGATACACCTGCTCTTGTGCTGAGACCCTGTCAGCTCGGTTTAGCCTAAAGCAAAATTTTCTGGCTGGGTATATAAGCTCTTCAATATAAAGGGATTATAATGGAAATTGCAATTTTTCCTCAACTCTGAGAACCTGTCTGCCCTGCAATGAGATGCTCAGTACCCACCAGCCTAGTGCACGTGCCCTCAGGCAGCATGAAATGACCACTTCCCTGTCTGACAGCCAAACCTCATGACTCAATAAAACTATGGGCTGTGTTGCTCCACTGATTTGTTTTTATAGAAGAATAATTAATTCACAGTGACTGACATTGTTTTATTTCCAGCCCATCACTGACATCTTGTCTGAGTTACATCATAGCCCACAAATTGCCTATCTTTTTTGGCTGCTGATGCTCTCTATTCCCTCTTCTTTAGTAAGATACTCATTATAATCTGCTGTCTTATACCAAGGCCAAGACTCCTGCTGTGTTTCTAGGTAATGTATTCTTTTACTGAGTGATTCATTGGGGATAAGAGAGAAAAGAGAGATGGAAAAGCCTTGAGAGGAAAAATATCCAAGTTTTATGATTTCTGAGTCTCTGAAACAGTTCCAAAATTCCTTGGTGTTCTGGAGGCCTTTCCCTGCATGATGAAAGCACTGAGCTCTTGTATTGTTTGCTTTATTTTGCAATATTTTATGATTCTCATATATTCTGAGTTGTGTTGATTTGTGACTAGTTTTTCATCACTACCCCAGGAGGAAATTTCTCTGGAAACACAAGCAAGAAGCGAAGCCCTGAAGTGAGACACTGCAAATGAGCAACTGCCATCAGACGATGGATTCCGCTATTTACCCAGTTCTTGCAGAATAGTGCAGCATCTGATCACCTCCAAAAATCATAAAGGGAAAATAAAAACATCTTTCTCACCCTCCTTCCCCTTCCCATTTATCTCCTGCAGGCTATTACATAGTGAGGAAGAGCCATGGCCTCCCCCAGCCAGGGAAGGAGGCTCTGTGATCAAAGAAGTAACCATGGATGCAAAACATGTCAGCTCAATTCCATCCTCCAACATATATTTTCCAGAGCAAGCTGCCTAGTAAATAGCATCTAAAGTCCCCTGATTTGTAGTGAAACCAATAGAAATAATAGATTTAAATCTTGTTAGGAGACTGGATTCCAGTCTCTCTCTGTCTCAAACACAACCTGTGAAACAAGGATATTGGCATCTCCCCAGCTCACAGGCAATAATTGATCCACATAGATATAGAAAACACTCAGATTCTGAGGCCATGGGAGCTGTTGAAATATCTAAGAATGACGACTCCATCTCCTTGCTCTGTGGTTATTCCTGATTTACAGAAATACAAATTAGACCAATTTCTCACCGTTCATATTTGAGCGCACGTCCACAAAAATAGTGATTCCTTGAGCACTGGAATTCAGGGACCTAATTTCCTATGGATTTGCATCTGTATGCTCTGGATCCTCTAATAAGCACTGAATTCATGATACAGCCATTCTCCTAACTGGGCACTAATAGGATTTCTCTTCTTTACCCAACCGCCTGCATTCATGAAATGTGTTGAGCTTATTCTCCCTACCTGTCTAAGCAGCCACCAAGGCTCGTTTCCACTAAGAAACTGCCTTCACTAATTTAAAACATTCATATCCTCAGCTGCTGTAGCAGAAAGGGTATAAAGCCTAATACAATTAGTTTCAAGCCAGCTTTACTTGCAATGGAAAAAATTTACATCGCTTTCAGTTCTGATCTCCCTTTCTGCTCTCTCTCTTTCATCATTTCAAATTCTGTTTGTACATCCCTGGAACTACACTGACGTCAAATCAGCATAAGTTAAGTGAGAATCAGTTAATGGAAATTTAGTCTACATCACTTAAAATTTTGTTTTGGCTTCACAACACAGCATAAGGGGTAGGTACCGAGTATTCTCACTACAGCTGGTGGAATTACTCCCCGCACATGTGCTGCTGTAACTAAAAGCACATCTGCAAATATATCTGTATTTGGGAAAGTGAGTAAAAGCCTGGTGTCAACTTTGTAGTGGAATGTATAGGGCAATAATTTCACCTTGAATTTCCTCTGGAGTAAGAAAGAATGATTCCACCAGCTTAGAGGAGTGTTTTCGGGACCTGTATCATCCCATAAATGAAAATAAAAGCAGTAAAAACTAATTTTCATTAGAGTTGGCTTGATTGGGTTTGTAAGGGCTTGTAATAAAGAAGTTGTTTAAATACAACTTTGAAACCTGTTTACAAACCCACTCCTAAACAACAGGTTTCAGGTGCGCTCTGCATTTTTTTACCTATTCTTTTGCTTCAAAAGCAAATGGGCCTTTTTTGGAGTATATATAGAGCAATGTCCTGTGGACAGCTTTCACATTAGGTGTCATTTTATGAGGCTGAGTTTCTTATTCTTGGCTACTCACACTAAAGCTGCAGTTCTTATGAGCACATTTTAATGTACCAATTTATATTCAGAATAAAGAACCTACGGTTATCCCATCATCAGAAATACTTATGAATTTGATTATTTTACTGTTTCCACCATGTGAGATTATGGTTTCCATAGAAAAATAAAACTAGGTTTTCCTTTATTTTATTTTTTTTTCCCCTGTTCTTTTCTTTCCTCCCACAGTTTATTTTTGGAATAGCAAATCTTTGTGTTTTAGTGTGTGTATGTGTTTAAAAACAACAAGCATTTGTTGTGTATTATAAGTTGGAATGGAATGTGCCTTTTCCCACAAATGTGTTAGCCTGGTAGCCAGATGTGTCTATTGAGACACTGAATGGTGATTCTTTCATGTAAAGATCCACAGATCAGACAGCTTGGGTCTGATCTCTCTTATCTAGTAGGGTGAAAAAATCTTGCAATATCAACAAGTTCCAGATAAGGGTTCCTCTCCTCTATTTTTTTTTTTTCAAAGCATTGAGAAAACCCTTTAAACTCTAAATAATTTATGTGAAAGTATTGAAGTGCCTATTAAAGATGCTCAAGTAGGGAAATTTTAACCAGCATGAAGTAGCCAAAAAAGAATAATCTGATTCTTCTCACCAATACTCAGAGATCTGCTACTTGCTCACAAGGAAATGAGATGACATGTCAGAATTGTTCCATTTGCCAGAATATAGGTGTGTTTAGCAAGGCAGCATGAGCCTCTAAATCTCAAGGCAAATTTTTTTTTCCAATTAAAACTGCAAAAAGGCACCAACTCCTCCACCTTCAGAAATTGTATTTTCTTTAGAAAAAGCATTTTGACAGAAAATTCCTACTCAGCTCTTCTCAGCTTATAGGAGCAGAAAGAGCAGTGTGAATTCTCGCGGTGGGTGATGGCAACCCTTGAGGGCAGAGCCTCTTCTTTGCAGCATTTCTTGTACAGAGCTACACCAACACCTGGGGACTGCACACCACCATATGACCATGTGTGTCATCTCTTTGCAGAATCAAGGTCTTACCTGGTATTTCAGAGTTTTCATTTATATAAGCATCTGTGAAAGAACAAGGTCTAAGTATTTTGCTCCATTTACGCCCATAACCTCAGCTGAGGAAAGGAGAGCAGAGACAGAATTTATGCCAAGATAGAAAGGAGCTGGTTTTACAAATGTCTCTGTCCATCAGCTTAAATTTGTTTGTCTTTTTGTTGCCTCCTATACTAAAATTCTTTTGCACAATAAAGTCCTTAGGCATTACCTTCAGATTTTAAGTATTTGGGTGTAGTGAGCACTCTCTCTGCATTTTAACAGGGTGTTCCACATATTTCCTGGAGTCTTGCCACGGCTTTGCAAGTCAAAAGAGATGAGAATGGACCTGGGAGTCAATCCAGATGCATATTTGACATCAGATAATGCTGGACAGATTTCACCCTGAGACTATACTCCTCACTCACTATGCTTGGGAAAGAGAATATGTGCTGTAGCCATGGGGAGAAAATGCATTATACAGAAAGCTGGAGGGCAGAGAAAGACCCCACCCATGACCCATTTTAAGAGAAATAGCACTTCAGCTCTTAAAAAAACCCAAACTACTCAAAGTTACCAAAGATCCTCAAGTCTATTTTCCAGAAGGTGTTTGCTTTGGCTGCTTTCAAATCCCAGGGCTTGCTTTGCTCACTATGTCTCACTCTGTTAATCCTTTAGTCACTTAGACAGAATTTGCAAAAAGCTTTTTGAATGATGCCACCTAAAAAAATCCACATGCTGCCTTGATGCAGTTCGTTGGGAATTTAGCCATCACTGATAGGAGAAATAGACACTCAGCACTCAATCCAAACATGTGACACTGCATGAGACAGCAATGGATGGTGAGTATTTGTATTTATGAGGAAATGAAAATGGAGAAAAGCTGGGCTACTGGCTTCTATCCACTACTTTCCCTCACTGTAAATGTTTGCCCAGGCTTTGCTGCACCTCTGCATATTGTATTATCCTAAACTTGCAGAGCTCTGTTTTCATTATTAACCTACAGATAAATTATTGGAAGACTCTGGTGTGCTGTGTATCACATAAACCCTCAGGGGGCTGCTATGGCAATAGGCTGGGCGTCAGCATTCATTTTTAAATGCTCTGGGGAATGGATTGGTACTTTCAGAGAGACTAAACAAGTTGTCCCAAACTAAGTTATTTAGAGCTCAATATAATTACGTTTTTCCCTGCAGAGGTGGTAACAAGAGACTAAACGGTATTTTGGGCTTCACATTCAGTAACATCCACTTTTCTGCAAAAAAACAAAGTCAACTTCATTGTTTAACCTCATTTAGGATTACGAGAGATGTTCAGGGTCCTGTGCAAGATGATTAATGTCTTCAGCTGCCAGTGAGGCAAATGGGAGTTGGAGATACTCAGGTTCTCACTTTAGTTAAATGGATTTCTGCCCGGACACAGCCCAGGGCTGCAATATCCATTCCTGCAGGATGGCCGATGGATGTGGTTGCCGTGCAATTAAGGAAAAGCTCCTGGAAAGAGTCAGACTGCACCAAAAGAGCATACCAGGAGTACCTCGACCCAGCAATGCTCATCAGAAGATGCTCGGGAAAAGTACTGAAAATGAGGATTTGCACAGACCCGCCCTTCTCAGATACACATTCCCAGCTGCCACCCACAGCTTTATTTCTGCTTCAGGAAGGTGATGTTGTTGTCTCAAATTTCCAGCCATGGGACTGGAAATTCCAGTCAGTAGGCTGGAAATTTCCATGTTCATGGGACAAAGGCAACTCCCTGCAGACAAAGGACAACATTGACCTGTGTTAGAGTTGTCCCTCTAACCTGCACTGCCATTTCAATCTTGTCCCATGCACTCAAAAATCTGTCCCAAGCACCAGTACATGAATAGTATTTCCAGCCTTCCAAGAGAAAGGGAATGAAGGACAAAAATGTCCCTTCATTTGTCTTTTGCATGCTGTGCCTTACTGCAGATTTATTAATGTCTGGACAAAATCATTAGCATTCTTTAAAAAGTCTAACTCTCCAGCCAAAACTGAAATTAATTTGATAGATTCTCCTTGACTCTCAGTTATTAGGTGAGTGCAGAAAATGTTCATAAACATGAGGGACCTTGACACTGCATTCTGAAAACTGCCCTCCTAATAAATTAATGATTTTTAATAATATAATTTCTCATTGCACGTTTTGCCCTGCTCCTCCTTCCAAAGAAGGGTTTTGTATATATTTCAAGCTCCCTCACTTTGTCACAGTTGTAAGAACTTTTATGTGACTAAGCTGTGCATTTCAAAATCTTTTCTTTGCCAAATAGTTCTAGCAGCAAACATGAAATAACAATGTGAGCAGTACTGCTCAGCATCACTTCAAGACTTCATAGTGAGCTATAGTTTGGTTCAGATGTTCACAGAGATATTCTAATTAAAAATCCCAGTGGATCTGCTTTCTAAGAAAACTATCATTTACATGATAATGTTTTACATCTCAGAGAAAAACTGCAAATAGGCACTGAAAAGAGAAAGAAAGAAAGAAAAAGAACATGCCAGTGCTTCAAGGGCATTTATGTATGAAAACTGGGTCAGAAATAATTTACAAAGATTACAGCTTTCATAAATACTATGTTTTCAGCTGGAAAATTTGGTTTATCAAACTGCTTTTTAATTTTGATGATCTGATTGGAAATGTGACATTGTAACCTGGGAATGACATCCTTCAGTCCTTCCATTTCCATGTAAATGAGAATTTAGCCCCATGAGTGTGATGGAAGTTTGTCTTAACAAGCAATGAAAGTTTGGGTCCAATATGAGACAGGGGGGCAAAGCAGTATCTTGCTGGGCACAGGTATGAGATGTTGTCACTAATGTAATCCTGAGAGAGATTTTCCTGAATTTAAAACTATAGAACCAAACTGTACCAGTTTTCACTAGGTTCCAAATTCCTGTAAGTGGAATTTAATTTTTTGTTTCTCTCTCATTATATATATTTTGCCCATGGTGATAGTATCCATATGTCTCAAATGTGTGATAATTTTACATACTTTATTTTGTCCTTTTATAAATATTTACATTTTCTCATAGTGCTGTTTCTTTTGTGTAAGTCATGTGGTCTCTGTCTCGCTGTTGATCACACACTTTCATTGCCTGTAAAACATTTTCTCACATAGGGTGGAAGAGATAAAATTCTCCTTTTGCTGGTGTCAAGAGCTGGTGTCAATTTAATTCAAGATTATTTTTTTTTTATTTTCCAGATCTTAACATTCAGTAGACTGCTGTTTTCCTTTAGAGAAGCTAAACATTTTGCTTTCTCTGACAGAGTGCTGGGGCTCAGTGCCATCCTTAATTACCACAAACCATCCGAGATCTATTGACTTAGGCAGAGCTTCTAAAAGCAGAAGACCTCATCTCCAGTGTGCTGTAAAAATCCAGCTTTCCTGGAAATGCAATACAATGAACTTACAAGCTAAACAGGGAATATGTGATCCTTCACTGCCTTTTTTTACTGCACAGGCCATGCACAGGGCATCCAGCATCATGGTAACCCACAGTCTTCATGTGGCTGACTTAGCAGCTGACAAACACACCCTAAGAAATAAGCTTAGACTTTCAACTTGGACAATTGTCAACCAGTTTCACTAAATTTTCATTATTTTTTCCCCACTAAGGACCTATACTATGATTCTTTTCACTCACAGCATTTTAGCACAACTGGTCTAAAACAAACCTGAAAAACCTATATGGACAGAAGTTCAACCTGTATATATGTATGTAGATAGATAGACAGAAATATAGATACAGATATAAGAAAATTATTCTTTCTCCAGGCTCTGCAGTCTTCAAAGTGGCTGAATTATTTTACTCCAAGTTGCCAGAATACCTTTTCAGACACACAGAGAACCTGTAAATGGGAGGTGACATTTTGAGCGATGCCAGCAGGGGACTGGAACAAAAGCTGTTAAGCCACCATGGCTGTTCCCTGTGCTGGTGCTCCCACTGTGATTCCCCAGCCACCTGTACTGGGCTGGGACCCCAAACCCCACACTGTCTCCCTTGCTCCAGCAGTTCTTTCAGATCTGCAGAAGAACTTAGAAACAAAATAGAAAAAAATTATTCTGGTGACTTACTGTAGGTGGATGATTAATTGTTCTGAGATGGCAGTAGTGATTACAGGGCTTTCATCTCAGGTGACATTAATTAGGTTTTTCATTCTTCTGCACAAATATATGATAGCAGATCAAATTCACTGCAGTAGCACTGGAGAGGCCACATGCAAAGCCCCTCTCTGTCATCACCAATCAAAGAGCCTTAGAAACTGCTAATCAAACACATGGATTATTGAAATACGGCACTGCCTCAGTTGTCTAAAGCCCAAGATCTCTGCTCAGGACAGTTTTCTAGGTGGCTAGGGATATAGTTTTACCAAGCCCCTATGCCCAGGTGTGCCACTGCATCCTGCCTCACCCCTCCAGCTGCAGAGCAGACAGAGAGGAGCTAAGTCTGCTGTAGGATGCAGCCAGAGTAAACACAGGTCTTAGCAGAGTTTGGGTGAAGCTCAGGCAAAGCGAGAAGCTGTAGGAGACATCCACTTCTCCCTGTCTCCACTGAAGTGGAAGAGAACCTGGGAAGGTTTGTAAGGGATCCAGAGGAGCAGATCCAGAGGAGCAGGCAATCAGTGTCACATAGGCTGGGATCCACCAGCCTCAAGATGCCTGCAGTGGGTGAATGTGCAGTCCCTGTTCCAGTGCACAGATTCAGGCACAGTCAGAGGGAGCTGCAAAGGAGCCACAAGCCCAAAGGAGACTGGGGTGAGACTGCTCTCTACCTGCTCACTCAGAGGTCTGGAGGAAGTGGAACTGGTTACCCCAATCATGCAGAATTAGGCTGCTAAGGCAGGAAAACAAGAAGAGAGGAGGGTGAAGCAAAGCATGGGAAATTTGGGAGGAATGAAATTAAAATGGACTATAACTGCTTAGTAAACACAATTTTTTTCTCACCCTGGGAAAACCCTGTTATTCTGAATGTATTCTGCATCATAATGGCACATGGAACAAATTAACTTGCAGCCATGACCTACATTATGATCAGAAAAAGTCTGTTTTAGCTAAAACAAAGTTGTGAGCTGATGTTGTCAAAATACAGAGCTGTTGTTTTCTTACAGCCTTTAGGATGATCCCCTGCAGCAAAAGGCTTCAATGTATTCAACAGGAAAGCACGTCTCTTAATAGCTTTCAAGCATTTAAGTCCTCAAATCCCTGGGAAGCATGGCTATCCCTCAGTCATTAGCCTCATTTGATCTAAGGGGACAAGCACAAACAAGAGCAAAAACCAGGAACTGCAGGAGTGGAAACAACATTTCCCAGAAATGTTCAGTAGGTGTGAAATATCTGGAGTCCCCAGCATAACCACATCAAACCAGTGAGATGTATATGTACTTGGCAAAATCATACTAGCTTTGAAATTGCTTTAGCCCTTTTGGATCATACCCAAAGTGGGGAAAAGCCAACACAGCCTCCTCTTCTGCAGAAGAGGCAAGGCAATATTTGTTTGTTTAAGCAGCCCATGCTCATGATGAGCGATGCACATAAAATTTGCTGGCAGAATGGCTGGATCCTGGTTTTGCAACCATATTTTTTGTGACCTAAAGAAGGCAGAGGTGGGTATCCACCAGGACTTTGAGTCCCAAGCCCATGAGCAAGTGCAGAATCTTCCCCTTCCCTCTGGCTGGTTTTAGTCTCTATGTTTTCAGCAGTCTGGCTCCTGTGTTCACTTACGTTCCCCGTGTTCCAAATTCAGGCTATACCCTGTCTGTGAAAGGATCTGCACACCCTCCCACAACATAAAGCTCCAGAGTGCTCTCCTTCTCACTCTGCTCTCTAAGGCTTTTGAAGCAGATAGACTGACCCATAAGCAACCTTTGCCAATGAGCTCACATATCAAGTTGCAATTAGGAGGCTGAAGTTGATGATGCATAAGATGGAAAAGTATGACAAGACTGACAACGCTAAAGGAGTGCCACAGAATGTCATCAGACATTATCAACCACCGTTGGGCCTGGAGCTTTCCCAGGGAAGGCTGCCAAGGAGGCAAGAGAGCACCATGTGTGAAACTCAGTGGCAAGGCCTCAGACAGCGTAAGAGACCCAGAGCTGTCGTGTATAAATCTCTGAAGTCTGGTGCAAAACAGCAAGTGAAAGCAAGGGAAGCAGCAGGAAGAGAACTCTGGAGGCAAATGTTAGAGCATCACTGAACCATATGCAACCCCACAAAGATAATGGCCCTAAATTACCTCTCTCTGGCCTTGGTTCATTAAGAATTTGATAGAGCTCTACTGGTGCCACTGGAAGCCTGTTCAGAAAACCAAGTGGACTCTGGATCAGGCCCTAGGACTGGAAAACATATTAGGTCATAAAGTACACCATTACATATTTTATAAGGGAACAGCTATCAATGTCTGCTCCACCCCGAGAACATACAAAAACCAGCTGGAAACACAAACAGCTGTGCATATCCCAGCCTCTCTTCAGCTGCAGCTTCTTCCAGATGCTCCTAAACTCACGTTAGAAAGACATTTCCACATCCCTCTATCTTGGGGAGGAATCTTAAATCACTGAGAAAACAATTATGTTCGGTGACATATGTGAGTAAAAATAATTATAGCATAAATAAGATATGCTTGACATTATTGTCAGCTATTTGAGCAAACTCCTGGGTATGCAAATGTGAATGATGAAAGATATGTTTGCAGGAAGCTTTATTAGGTGCTTCTTATATCACAACTTTTCAGCCAAGATTTTGGCATTTGCTAGCCAGATTTAAAACTATTCTATGAATACAGTCCAAATCAGAGCATCCATTTCTTATAAATAAAGTTTTTCTGTTAAGGTCTTCATAGAACAAATGGCAACAGGGATATGTAGTGGTTGGAGGTACTGCTAAATTTGCTACTACTTGCTCCTAAGAGATTTTTAGACCTGTACTAAATTACCTGATTCTTGAGCAAAATTCTTCATTCTCACATTCTGTGCTGGATCCATTTTCAAGACTAACTCAATGTCATCTGCACTTCCAAGAAGGAAAAAGATCATCTATAGATTGATGATTCCGTCATGAATCTGGATAATTTTGCATTTAATTTCTTTTCCATCGTCTGGGAGTTGGACCCACACGGCTCCTCCATCGTGATTTTCCTTCTGCTTTAGTTATATAAACTAGACTATGTGTTTCACTGAACTGTGTTCTCGATCACTGAATCTAAATATCCAATAACTGATAAAAAATTTCGTTTACTTTTCTGGCATATACCCCTGGCTTCCCAGGAGTAACAGATGGGTATTTAATTGTTTTAAGGACTTCTATTTATTTTCCTGAAGATAAATGATAAAAAAAGAACGCTGTACTTTGCAGAGTGCCCTTAAAATATAATGTCTCTGAGTGGAAAACTTGCCCAGAGTTTTCCATAACACACCAAATTAAATACAAGCTCTGTTTGCAAGACTTGCAGTGTGCCTCGGGCTGTTTTTAGTGCTGCTCACATGGAAACGTCACACCATGCAAGTCTCCACTGTAGCCCACGCAAAGCTGATATTGCCCCCCAGGAATGCAGCCCCACGGCCTGCTCTGGTGGAGTAATGGATATAAGTCTGCATGGATCATTGAGGGATTCCTGGGTTTTTAGCTCTCTGGAGCAATGCTGGCCTTAAGCAGGACAGATTCCAGTGATTCGCTGTTCTACAGCAGAACCACAGAGGTCTGTACACAAGAGAAGACTTTTGGTGTTGCTAGAGCCTGTGTATCACATATATCTGTCCTGAAGTTTTATGTGAAATGTTTTTACAATCTGATTCTACCCATACAATAAGAACCAGAACTAGAGCAATTGCTCCATAATGACAGAAGAGCCCAGAGGTGATAACATCTGCCCATTTAACATGCAAGTTGCTATGACGTAGAGGAATTCCTGGGTGACACAGCACAGTGATGACAGTTCCCCCTCCCAACACTTCATGGGAAAGCTGTAGCTGTTGCCACTAAATAGGAAGGGCACAGAGAATACCAGTGACATTAAGTGTCTGGGCCATAAAGATTGAGCCTGTTGAAATTAGTTTTTAATAAGTATTCTAACACAAAGGAAATTTCTGAACACTGGACGGCAGCTAGTGTGGTGCCAAGAGCCGAGCCAGCTGGCCAGCACAAATATCAGCCAAGGCAACGAAAAGCCGATAAACACATCAATTAATAAAGATAATTAATTAAAATAATCAAGTATATAAATATAATTAAGGCCAGTAATCATGCTTTTATGGTAAACAGGCCCCATCATATAAATCTGATGTCATTCTTTTATGAGATTACAAGTTTGCTTGATAAAGACAACCGCATAGAGGCAACACACGGAGCTCGGTGAGTCACAGGACTCAGCAGAACACAACATGCTGGTTATAAAAACATTATGAAACATCTGTACAAGAGAGGTTGTTTGTAGCATGATATGGTTGCAGGGCAACCACAGTCAATGGTTTTAAAGCTTCAGCAAATCTGACGTGCAGGATCAACATCAGAATGTAAGATCGTGGAGAACAACGGGCACTATTTAGCAAGTTTGGGCACTGAAGACAAGATTCATTTAATCCAACCAAATGCAAAATTTCACAGCTATCAGTGAGGACTGTGGGCCATCCTTGCAGCAAGGAGGACTGCCTGAAGCCATGAGTTGGGAAAGAGTTAAGTAACTGAATATGAGTCCTCACTCTAGGAAAGGAAAAAAAAAGAAAAAAGACAAATAAGCAAATTTGACCTTTGAATATGCTAAAAGAAGAGAATTGGGGGGTGGATTGTTACCTCTGCACACAGCACTATCAAAACTGTCCTGTTTTAGCACTTGCATTTTTTAAGGCTGCTGAGAACTTGAATAAAGAAAGAGTCTAAAACAATTTAGTAAAATGTTTTATATATAGTTTATGGAATTCAATCAATTTGGTTAGCCGGCAAGACAATGGAAAGGTGATTGCAGTGTGTTTGTACACACAAAAAGAGAGAACACTGGGTATTAAAGCACCCTTTAATCTAAAGCAGAAAAGCATAACAAGAAACGTGATCTGAAACGTGAAGACATACAATATTAAGGAAGCAATTAAGAACACATTTTAATACAGAAACTTATAAATCAATTGTAGAAAATACAGAGGAAAGGGTAAGTTCGGCAGTTCTCAGCATACACAAGTCAAAACTAGAGGCTATTTGCTATTTGGAAAAAAAAAGTTAACCAAACATAAATTTCAGGCTAAATATAGGGGTAACTGGCCTTAATTAAACAAAATGTCAGAGTAAACGATCTAATAGGCCTTTCTGGCTTTAAACCAAATGAATTTCTGAAGAAACAGAGATTGCTTTTTCTTCAGAAAAAAAAAAATCACATGATAATTTCTGGTTTTCAGCCAGTTAAAAACATACCCTAAATTTTTCAGAGTTTTGACTGTTTCTTTCCATTCTGACTTTAGTATTTCAAGCAGAGCAGCATAAATATTGATAAAACATATTTCCCACCAAAAAGGAGATTGTTCAGTCAATAATTTCCATTGGCATTCATATATTCTTACATGTTTATGTCTGGTTTTACAAATTGCTGGATTCCTCTCAGCATTTCTTGGTGAAAAACAGAACACTTTTTCATTGAAATGTGCATAAAATTTTGGTTTGTACTTTTCTTCTTACCTGTATTTAATGTTGTGTGGGTAATCAATGAAGTGAATGAACTTGACATATGAAGTCATGGTTTATTCCTATCTTTGCAGCCAGAAAGAGTTACATCCGTGCCATCTGCTAAAGTTTTGAATTTCTGCAGCACATGACAGGATTGTATCAAAGTGGAGCAGTTTCTCACTGCAGCCTTGAGTGTGGTGTGACATTTTTCGCATACCTCCACTGCTACATGATACATTGGCTTAAAAGACAACTATCTGGATTTGTGCAAATTTTGGATCCCAAAATAAAAGAAAATGTAGAAAATTATTTGGCCTAACAGGATGGGGCCTCCAGCACCAGTTTTTCCCAGTGTTTCTTATGGTAATGTCCTAGTCCATGCTGGGAAGGCTCTGTGCTGCTGGACCTTGTGGTGCTGATTCACTTGGTCCGAAAGGCTCAACATAGCTCACACCCACGTAGCAAAAAGCTGAAGAAACAACATCCTTTTGTCTTTCCAGCAAGATCAAGGCTGATTATTTATTTTTTTGGTAAGTGATATGGCCAAAAGCGAGTTAGTTTATCTCACTGGGGAATTCCACTTTGGGAAAACAAGGGATGAAGTGGTGTTTCCTAATGAAAAGCATACACTGCTGCAACCTACAGGCCACAGATGGTATGCATCTGCCAAGAAATACCTTCTTTTGGGGGAGGGGAGAGATTTTTCACTTGGTTTTCCTTTCCAAGTTCAATTGACTGTCATGGAGTTATTCCTAAATTGTACAATATCAATGAAGGGAGAATTAGGTGAACTCTGTTTCCAAAACTCTTCCCTAACAAGTACCAACATATTGTCTTCCATCCATCTCCCACCCTTGCCAGGTATTTTCAACTACACTCTTTATCTTTCTAGCACTATTGTCATGAGGTAAAATAATAAAATCCTGCTCCATACATTTGCTCAAGGTATATTCGAAACAAGCACAGAGCAGAGTCACAGTCAGAGCTGCACACTTCATACCAACCTCCTCTAAATGAAATGAAGGACTTGGGGACTCAGTTTGGAGTAACCTTGGGCACCTTCAATAGAATTTCCCAATATATCAACTTTGAGAAGGTAGTTTGTCAAATAGCAAAGTCTATGCCAACCCCTTTACTGCAGACACATGAAGAGGCATTTAAAACACTTGGAGTCATCTCCTCTTTCACCCATGAGGAGCTCACAGCCCCCTGGTTCTGCTGATGACAGCTGAGACTCCTTCCACATTCCTGGCCAAAGCATTAGCCATAATTTTGGGAAAAATCAATCTTGGACCACAAGGAGCAAGAAAGAGGCTTTGCCTGGCTGGTAATGGTCTGACTCACCATCTGCTCTTCCCTTCACATTGTTTTCCTATTGGGGATAGCTGTAACCATCAAAGTTAAAAGTCAAAAACAAGGTGACTGATTACATTCCACAAATAATAAATAACCAAATTCCCCAGAAGATGGTACATACAGGATGTGGGAGCTGAGCTTTTCCAGTCTTTCAATGTTTGTTTGCCATTCATGTACTTTCTATGCTTTAGAACATCTCCCTTCTTACGTGAACACTTGATGTGCTGTCAATGATTTGCCTGAATTATACACATTTCCAAATAACTACATAGCCCAGCACCTAATGGTAAGCTCAGGAACCAGCATCAGTTTGTAAATCATTCACAGATCAACCAGGGAACAGAGCCTTGAAAGTACTCTTTGAACAGCTATAATATACTTAACAATATTGCAATAAAATGTTGAAACTTGGAAATCAATAGGGTCTGACAGCCTAAGTATAACTCTGTGGTCGCAAACATGAGTTTAACTAACTTCAGAAATATTACCTAGGCTGGATGAAGATGAAAATTGGCCTTTTCCTTTACTGAGGGAAGAAAACAACAATTTCCTGCACTGTGGTCATGTAGAGATTTCACCTCCCTGCTGCCACGCCGTTCTCCTGATAAGAAGCTGTTTAATCTCCCTGACCAAGGGAACACCAATTCTGCTGATTCTCTGAAGGAAGTCAAGACACACAACATGCCTTCACCCAAATGAAGCAGCATGAAGGGACATGCACCAGAGCTGCAGCGAGGCATGAGTCAGCCTCCTCCGACCAGAAACCCAAGCCATTGCAAAACTCCCTTCCATTTACTCCATCTGATCCTCACTCCTGATTAATTTTGCAGTGGTGTAATTTTAAAAGCACAGTTATGCTCCCCGAAGGAGGCACAGGATTTCTGGGGAGTCTTGGAGCAGTGTTGCCAACTCACATGATTTTAATCTCGAGTCTTATGATTTCCGAGTGTTCTTCAGCTTTGGCTGCCAGAAGCGTGCAATGACATGAGAAACTCAGCTAGCTCCTCTCTTAATTTTTATTAATAGTAATTTTCTAGACTTTATGGTTTCACCCTAAAGACCCAGAAATCAGAACTCAAAATGAAAAAGGGACCAATTTAGTCATTTTAACTGTGATTTTTAAGATTACTGTGTAATTCATGAAAACCTGACTCAATATATTTTTCTATTGAAGTTGGCAGCACTGTTTGCTTTTCATCCTCACTAAACTGCCCTTTAATATTATTCCAATTTAACTGTCTAGATTATTAAAGAAACAGGGAATACAAACTCTCTGTATCTTGAGGCAGAACAGCAACCTGAGTCATTTTTTTCAGGTGTTAACAAAGGACTTGTTGATACTGGATGAGTAACAGGGCCATCGGGATGGTGGGGGGGGGAAAGGGAAGGAGACAGGTTCTAACTGGAAAGGCAGAGAAGAGAAAGAGAAGATGAGTTTACTTCCCTTAAGGAAATGCCCCTCCACAAAGCCTCCCAGAGTCAGGACAGCCTCTTTGGCTGCTCTCTTCAAGATGAGATGAGATGGGCTGGCAAGAAGCAAAGGCACCTTCTGCAAAGCAGGTCTCCAAGCACGAGGCTTATCTGCTTTTCCTCTGGCTTCTAGAGCCAGTTCAGAGTCAAGGAAATGCTGTTCTTGGGGCAAGGAGGAGTCCATATTTAACCAGCTTTGAACACAGGGGGACAAATTATACCTATAGATTGTACAATCCAGCAGTTACCCGGCTCACAAGCTGGGCTTCTCCTTTGCCTCTCCAGGTGCAAACTCACTGTGGGTGCACCCTCAGTGTCACTGCTCCTCCAAACACTCCAGCTTGCAAATAAACAGAGGGTTACAATTCTCGAGCATTCAGAAAGGTTTTGCTGAAGTCTGTTGTGGGCAAACGATGCTGCTGACAGTGACAAAAGCTCCCTGCTGCTGATACAGCAGCCAAGCTCCCGTAAAGGGATGCTTTGTTGGGCACAACCATTGTGACCCTGAAGGGGCATATGACCATCAGAGCCGCTGTGTTTTTCGGGGGTAGGCGGGAGGTTGTGCACTAGCTGCCATTGCCTCTCTGAGCAGAGCTTCTTTGACACCAGGCAGACAATGGGTATCCTTGCTCATAAAGGAAGTGCCTTTGCCCAAAAACATCATGGCAGATATTCTGTGGGGGTGTGTTCACTTGCTGAGCCGTAGCACGGTCACTGACTGGTGGACACAACGTGAGTCCTGCTACACTTGGCATCTTTCAGAAAGTGTTACCTACTGAAAGTATTTAATTAACTGATAATTTCAACCATCAGAACAAACAAAACAAAACCTGACTGTTTAGCTCTGATGACTTTGGATAAAACCTCAGAAACAAAACCCAGGCATTCCCTGTAGGCACCAAAGGCAAGTGGAAAGGTTGCCAGACTTTGTATTTTGCTTTCAGATACTGTGGTTGTAAAGTCAGCCTCCTACTTTTAGAGGACCTGACATAATTTTTGCATGGGAGGAGGCATTAACAGCTTCTCTGGGCATTATCTTCGAGAGAAAAATCATTTAGCAGATATTAGCTATCTCTGAATAGTAATGGGCCAGTGAAGAAAAATGTGTTTTGCTTAAGTGTTCATTACTACTGCAAGTTTCACTTGCTTTAAAACAACTTGCATATTAAGTATCAATAATGTAAGCCTCATTAGGGGCTGCCCATATGTCTGGCAGTGAAAGGATACATAGCTCTGGTACTACTATTCCCAACCTTTTCCACTGGCAATGCCACCCTGCCACACTCCCCATCCAGGTGGAGGCTCCCACTTCTGCTCCTGGGCTGACCTCCAGTCATTCCTCCTCCCCTTTATGAATAACTACTGACATATCTTTCCATCTGTTAAGAGGTATATTACTCTGTAAGTGCAAAATAGATTACTGGTATGTCCATTACTAGATTGGACTGCTGGCAAAATGAAGTGATATTCAAGGAAGGTGAGTAAATGTATCAAAATGCAGCACTGAGGAAGCATTCACCCCACCACAAATGGAGAGCTGTGCTCATCCGCACTGAGCTTTGCCCCGGAGAGAAGGAGAGAGACCCAAAGCACTAAGCCTTACAGCTTGATAATGTATATATTAATATAAAGGGGAGAAGGGTTTTGACAAACTGAACATTTAAATATGTAAATTTGCACACAAAGATGTAGATTTCTAAGCGTACTGAATATTTTGGGTATGCGGAGATTGGACTCCCTCTGAGTGAAAAAAAATATCGAGATTTCATGTATTAATAGCCAGACCCAAACCAATAATGGAAGAATTTCACTCAAAAGTATAAGATGTCTTGTATTTTTAATGCCTCTAAGCCATGAACATTGGTGTTTCCTGCAATTTATAATACAAAATAACTTGAATTTCTTCAAAGCACGCATTTTTATGAAGCTAGAGGAATAAAAATTCTGACCTTGAAACAGTCATATTTATAGTAACAAACTACAAAATATGTATGATCCAGTTTATCATTATGCCTCAGGTAGATGAGAATAGCTAATCAGGCACTTTATTTTCCAAACACCTATATGCTGTTATTGTTTGTTTGTTTGTAGTTCTGGCACACGAGCCTTAAAAGGATGCACAACATGGTTAAGGATTTGTTTACATTTTCTTTAAATATCAGCAGCACTATAGCATGACTGACACTTTTAATCACCTACCCAATTCTGTGTCTATGATGTCCATAAATTCTGAGCACTGATTTATTTTTTGACAAAGCTTTGTTGGTGTCAGGTACAGACCTATGGAGACTGACCTAACCCCTGTTAGGGTCAAAAGCCTTGAGCCTGATTTTAACCCCACTCACACAGATCAAGAGGAACCACACTAGCACATCAAAGACCCATAAGTGAGGGGAGATTCAAGGTTTCATGATCCCTGGGTACCCCAAACTGCTCCTGCCTTTGTAGGCTGCACCCAGGCTGGCCACTCAGCACCTTGGATGCTGCTTTTGAGAGGGGAGGGGGAAAAAAATAAATCAAGGGCCAAGAACAAAGAAGGTCATTCAGCTGCTGTTTCAATTCTATATTTTAACCCATAAAATAAGAGCTGGAAAGACTGATTAGGTCATCCTACTCAGCTGCCTGCCAAAGCAGGAATACACTCTGTAGTATTTTCTTGAGGGCTTTTATCCAGCTTGTATTTAAATGATTCAAGTAATGGGGATTCCACAATCGACCAGATTTTGCTGTTTGGAAAAACAGACTGATAGCCAGCTTAGATTTCCTTCTGCTCATTTTCCTGCCATTCCTACTCACTGTGCCTCCTTCAATCAACCAACACATTTTTTCCTGTGCTTTTGGAGCAGTTTCCCTGCCCTGCCATGCTGCACTGAAGTGAAGGGAAAGGTTGACTCGTGAAATGTAGCTTCAAGCACAAATTTATCCTCAAGATCTTGGGAATATTTGCTCCTTGGCTGAAGGCATAAAACATAGCAATCTTGGGAATGTCCTTAGGGATTTAAAGAACAAACTGATGATCTTAGCAAACTAGATACCCTGCCCTGCTGAGTGTCTCCAAGTCACTATTGACAGTTGAATTACACCCCTCCCTCCCCTGAGCTTTCATTTAAGCCATTCCGGCTTCTTTTGAGCATCCCTCCATTTAAAGCTCTCCCTCCCTAACTGACATCCTTCCAATCTGTCCAAGGCAGCCTTTGTTCTCCCGACCCACTCCAGAGGAACGAGGCCCTTTGCAAATTGCAGACCATCCATTCAATTACATTTCAATAGTAATGCTGGCACATTAGTTCCACTTATCCTTGGTTAATAGTTCAGCTTATATTCAAACAGCCATTAACATAAAATCAACACAGCAATTTTGTATGAATTCTCATATCATTAATCCATTTAAAGTGGATACACAGTTCACACTCCAAATTCACTTAATTATTGACTTAATAACATTTAAAGAGGCCACGGTCTTTGGCTCCATTGGAATACAATATTGCTTTTTTCCTGCTTTCCCTACTTTTATAGGTTTTCTGCAGAAGTTAGTTCTGCAAAGTCTGGGTAATGTTTGGAGATGTGTCACCTCACCTCACCTTCCTATGAGAGCTCCCCCCCAATCACAGACAGGTTCAATCTCATGAGGAAGAGCCTGTTGGCTGGTTTCCTGGCTCAGCTCGGGGAAAGAGGAAAAATGTCCAGGGTGGGCTGCACAAAATGGTCCTATTTGCCCAAACCCCTCTGCAGGAGGCAGCATCCCAACCTGGAGCATCCTGGGGGAACTCCTTCCAGCCTTCTCCATTGCCATGGGCAGCAGGAAGCCCTCATTCTGCCCTGCTCTGGTGGCAGCCACAAGCCTTGCTAAGGAAAGGGAGATAATTACATCTTTCTTTGTATCTGATATAATTAGCTCTTTAGCTCTGGCATGGACAGCAGATATATCATGATAATTTCTAAGCACTACACAGAAAATTAATAGTTTCATCAAAATTGTCTATGAAGAAGCTTATTTTCCTCCATAATTTGATTCAATACTTTTTTTTTTCCTCACTTCCCCCCCCATTCCTCTCTTTTCTCTCCTTGTCATCACCCATGGCAAATGATGTTGTTTGCACTTCAGCTGCTGTTACAGGGCAAAAGCAATCAGCAAGCGGCGGGTCTTGCATTTCACTTTGAAAAATGTCAGGTTAGGACTTGTCTGAATCCTCACATAATTTGTGCCACTGTTGGAGGCCTTTCCCTGAGACTCGTTTTCCTCCAGCAGCTCCGGTGGGATTTGGAAGCATGAAAAAGGATCTGGGGAGGATCAGAAAAACATCTGAGAGCTGTGAGGAAAACATGTTCACGGCTGACACGGACCATTGTCCCTTTCAGCCTCCCCATGTGGCCTGAGCCCTTCCTTGAGTGCCTTTGGTGACAGCTGAGGAGGGTGCCCAGCACCATGCAGTGCAGCTGGATTCCACCTCACTGTCACACAGAGCAGAGCTGTCAGGCTCAAGCCATAGGTAAGTCCATGCTGGACTTGCTGTTTGCCAGAACACCTTGAAAACTACCTTGAGCCATCCTGTGATTACAGCAGCTCATTTTGTTACATCAAAGCCGCTTCTGTTTGCCCTGGCCCTGTGGCAAACTGCATCCCACAACACAGACACATCCTGAACACCCTCTCTCCTCTCCAAGACAGCAGGGCAAGCCAGGGATCCCCACTGCCACAGTACATTCACAGCACAACATTGGCAGGAAAACTCCACTGTAATAGACTCAAGTGGAAACTAATTGCATCAGGGTTTGTGCTGTAAAGGGTCATTGGAGCCTATGAGGCTACTCTGCTTTTCCCTGCCTTTCACGGAGAAGTGAATGCTTGGAGGATCACACTAATGGAGAGGAGCCAAATTTTACTAATGCATTCTTGCCACAGACATCAGCAAGAGGAGAATCAGATGCACAGTGCTGGAGGTCATAAGCAAGTGTTTTAATCTGGATACTGTAGTTAAAAAAGAGCAGAACACCCCAGCACAGACAATAACCATAGTGTGTGGTTTCTCCTTAATTGGGCCTGAGGGTGTTTCCCACATCTTCACTATACTTAACACTGATCCTTCTTAATTCAGGCACATGGGAATTTCCAGGTAGCACTTGCTAGGGATTGCCTTTAAAAGAATGAGTTGGTACTTGCTAGAACTAGGTGCAACTTTGCACCCATATTGGTTGTTTGGTTATAGCTCTGAGAAATAATATAATTTCCTATTTGAGATTCAACGCTTATCTGCACTAATAAAAAGCAGTCCTCTTTTTGTTCAGCATCTACTGATGCATCTGTTTTATAAAATAACACTGTAATCCTGCTTTTACTATAAAATGCAATAAAAACATTGAAAAGAGGCATAAAACTGCCCCCGAAACTCTGTGACATTTCACAAATACTGGCAAACATTTCCGTGTCCTTCCTAAATTTCCCACAGATTTTCTAAACATTGTGTTTAACAAACACAGTCCTCACAAAGCTTCTCCAAACAAGATCCAGAGCCTGGTTCCAGACGTTGTGCAGATCAATGCTCTCACTGCAAGCACCAACGTGTTCTTTGGGATCACAGCCCCCCTCGCAGTTACTGGGGAGATGAAGCACCTGAGCACCCGCCTGTCCCTGCCTGCACAGCCAGCAGCGATCACAGCTCTCGGCAAGTTGGATGATATGACAGGACAGGAGGAATCTACTGACACAGACCACACCTAAACAGCTGGATTCGTGTTGGGATATTCATTATATCGCCCTGGGCAGCGCACAGAGTGCAGCAGCCAGGGCAGAGTGACCGCAGCAAGGGCTGGACCCTGCGGTGGCCTTACAGCTCAGCCCCACAGCCGAGCGGCACACGGGAGACCTGGGAGAGCCATGGGCTTCACAACCACAACGGCTCTATTCCTGCCCAGCACTTTCAAGAGAAAATGACCAAACTCGTGGTGTCTGGGTACAGCACACAAACAGACCAGGGTGCAGAGGCCACCCAGAGCCTGCCCCAGACAAATCCCCCACGGCGGCTCAGCCGCTGTCCCGAGCAGTGGGTTGGTGCGTGCGCTCCTGGCACAGAGGAGCTCCCCGAGCAGGCAGCACTGCCAGCACCAGTGGTCTCACTGCACTGCTGCTCATGCACAAACACACAGCCTGGGACATGCATGGGCTAATAGGGCTGCTGAGCTCCAGCCTCGAGCTAGAACGGACTCAGCAGCAGGAGTGGAAAAATACCTCTTTCCCACATGTATCCATTCACCCCTACTGGCTGCCACCCCTACCCCTTGTTCCAGCCCGTGTTATACATGAGTTAATATAAACTAACTTGGAGGGCTGCCCTGCTTTGGAGATTCACGTCATGCTTCCTGTTGGGCGCCTTGCCATCCTCATAAATATGTACAAAAATGATGGTCACTATTCCCAGAATAAATCACACCATAATCAAATCTGGAACAATGTGGTTAAATATTTTCTCTGTCGTACTGGGTCCAGCTATTTACCGTGGAAAATCACCATTGGAGAGGTCAATTTAAGTGATCACAAATTTGACACGTACACACATCCCCCCTTTCATGAAGAAACTTTAGAGAAAGATAGGAATTGAATCACTGCTGGGCTCCTCCAGGACCTCTGCCTACAATCCCCAGCTGGAGGGATGGGCCTGTGGATGCCTCAGCTACAGCCAGCTCCTGGACACAGCTTCCCTCTTCCAGGGTGCTGCCTGAGAGGAACACTGAAATGCTCAAAACTACTAGTCTCAGAAATAAAGCAAATTTCCAGCAAGCCAGCTGTCTATGTTCCCATTGGCTTTGGTGGGATGAAGACTCAGAGACCAGTTGTAGGCCTGGAGAAGACAAGAAGCTCCAGTGACACACAGCTCTAAATCAGAGAATAAACACCAAGAATTGTCTTTATCTGTGCAAGTTATGCAGACACATTCATACCCCCACCAAGGATCTTTGCACGTAGCAGGCATTATATGGAAGATGTTACAGCAGCATCTGCTTTGTCTTGCCTGCAGAAACAGGACAAAGAAGAGAAATACTTTGTTCAATTTCCATATTTGTAGGAAAACAACATAATCCTGATTACTGTATATGTTTCTTGAAGGGTAGGATCTACACTTAGATCTTTTTTCAGTACAGATGAAAAAATGAGAAAACATGTTCATCAACAAGGCAGATTAGGATTTTATTCAGGGTATGTTTTAGACAGATGGGCCTTTCTTAATGCCTTAGATTTTCCCTCTCCCCACTTTTTGCAGTTAAGATAAGGATGTCAAGCCCACTATCAAGTCTTTTTCTATCTGTGCTGGACCATGCCCACTCCACAGGAGAAAAAAAAACAAACCCCACACCCAAAATCCTGTGTCCAGCCTTGCTTCACAGAGCACAGAATTCACCCTTCTTTCTGTACAATTATGTCTCTTTGGTAATTCAGTTCTACCTGAAATCTTTAGGTCCTCTCATGATTTTCTTCTAGAGCTCTGTGATCTGCAGAGTCTTGATCGTTTCTGCATAGATGAGAGGTGCAAAATGACTGAAGTACTTGAATATAACGTAGGAAAGTCTATGAGAATGAAGGGACTTAATGCCCTATCTACCAAATCCTTGATGGTGCTCAGAGCACTGGAATTTTACCAGTAAGGGCATTTTATTGCAGCCCTGGGTCACAACTGGGCATCTCATTTAACCGAGGGTATATTCAGATCAATTTCTCATCTGCTTTAGAACAGGAAACTAACATTTCAAAATGCCTGGCAATAGAAATTTTTGAGGAAATAGTTGCTTTGCATTTATCAAAACATTTGGTTTCTGCATGAATTACTTATTTTTATTTTTGACAGTTTCTATGACAGTAGGAAAAATACAATTTGAAATGCCCCAAGGGGAAACTGAAGTTTCTTGTTTTGCTAATGCAGACATGGACCATAGCCATGCTGCTGTAATTTTCTTGTCTTTCTCTTTTTTTATTATTGTTTTTTCCTTTTCTTTTCTTGTTTCCTTTACAACAAACAGCAACAACAAAGCAACTAAACAACATGATTTCCAAAACAGTTTTGATTTTGGTTGAATTCAGTCCCCAGCAGAAAGATGCTCAGTATGAATGCCCCCTGTCAGAAGTACTGATCAACACCTGCAGCTGAACAGGCAGGTTTTGCTCTCCCTTTTTTGCTCACAGATGTGCCTGTACAGCCCAAGCACTGTCTCTCTCCCACTTTTTTTTTTCTCCTTCCTTTCTTCCATCAACACAACCTTTCTGCAGCAGAATGGGATGTAAGGCTTGAGTTGGCCAAGCTGCAGCTCACCACAGAATTCCAGAAGTTTTGGGGTTCTCTCATTGTGAACAAGGATTCCAAACAAGAGGGAGTTGATGTAATCTGAATCAGAGAAATTTTAAATTGGCTTTTTAGACATGAGCAGGAACCTCAGGAGCTCTCCTGGAAAAAAGACCCATCTAAATTGTTACATCAGTTGTGCAATGAGGTTTCACAGTACTCTGGAGGTTTGGGGTGATTTTTTTTTTTTGCTCTGCATCAAGTACACATTTCTATCCATGTGGGGTTTTGCTGTAGGCTGCTACATATTTTGCTATTGTCTCTTTCTTCCCCCAAAGACATTGAAAATTCCTCTGCCTCATGTTTTATTTACAAATTTTTGTGGCTTTGTGTTTTATCAGTTTGAGTGGGTGGGAGAAACTCAGTTTTATGGATTTTTAATACAAAAGTGGAGAATAGCTCATCTCAAAATCTTACATTAATGGTTTGCAATGTGTCAGATAGTTATCCTTCTTTATGGAAGACAGAATACATATTCCTCTGGTTTGGGTCATGAACTGAAACAAGCTTTCCTGTGACAAGGCTGGGATACCAAGAGCTCAAGTCTGAACACCACACAAAACAAAAAGGCCAGCCAGTGCTGCAGTTCTGGACATGCAGTAATCTGGGGCTGACAGACTGTTTTCCACTGATGGTTTTGTTGTACTTAGTGGACCAGGGTAAAGCTCCTCCTGTATTACTCAGGAGTCAAAGATGGGAGGCAGATTTCTACCCTCAGAGTATCAGGATCTAAGGAAAGAGAAATCCAATGGAAAGAGAAAACACCTCTGAAAAAAAAAAATCATACATGAAGAGCTTAGAAAATATAGTGGTGTGCAAAACTGGTCCCTTCTTGAGTAAAGATTGTATGATGATTACTTCCTTTCTTTGTGCAATCCCTTTCAGCAGAGACCATGGCTCCACCTCAGCACATGGCACACCATGTGGAAGGTTGTACAGACCCATGTCCAAGTGATTCCTCCAAGATCCATGTATGGAACAGCCCTCCTAGTCAACACATGGGACAAACCAGCTGTTTGACCCCCCAGAAGCTGGGAACACTCAGGACAGCAACATTCACCTCTTGGAGCTAATAAAAGGAAGAGGTCTGCGTGAAGTCTGCTTGTGTATGTTATAAAACAGCCTTGCCCTAGCTGAGAAGCCACCCATATTTTTTCAGCTGCATTCAGTACAATTTTACATTTACATTTAAATCAGCACCCTTGGAACAGGGTGGAGTCCAGGTTTGAAAGCCAAGAGTCATTTGAAAACATCTTTCTCCGCAAGCCAAACTTTTCTTATTTGATATAGCCCAAAAAATGGGAAATGCTCTAAAGGGGCCTTCGAGAAGTGCTCGTTGCAAGGCACCCTGTGACCCCGTGCTCACACAGCAGCTACACACTGCTCAGCACCCACTGCCTGCTGTGGGTGTCCTTCACCAGCAGCAGAGGGCCTGTGTCCATGCAGCTTGTTCCTCCAAGCCTTGGACTGGCTTGCATTAGGAAGGATGTGCTGGTAACGACTCGACTACACACACCCCTGAGGGAAACACAGCTCACACCCATAAAAGAATTCATTTGTCAGAATAGCTTGGGAAGGCTCTCTGAGCAAGCAGCTATTACAGTAAAAGGATGTCGTTGCTGTGTAAGCATATTTCCATTAAGGTTTTTCTCCAAAATTAAAACAAAACAAAAAAAGGTATAAAAATTATACTTCTGTGAAGTGGGAAAGTGAGGGTCAGCAATTGAGAAAATATTGGTTTTTTAAAAAGCAAAATGTATATAAACCTGACCATTTTTCCCTTCATTGAAAGCAAGAATGGGTGGATACTGTTATGAAACAGTTTTAAAGAGAGGTCACAGAAAGGTGATGGAAATTGGCTTGTTAGAATTAGCAAGAAAAACTCTTGTTTTAAGTACAGCATTTAAGATGGGTGATAAATATTAGATAAATGAAAATACTATTTTATTTATAATTCTTACTGCAAACACGAGACACTGATTTGAAATAGGAAGTTGAGCCAATTTTATAATTACTAGTGATAAAATGCTTTAACATCTGCATTAGCTGCCACCAACACAGTGCCTTTGATTCCACTAATCGATCTTAATTGATTAAATGAATGCACCTCATCTTTGGATTTTACTGCCAGCATATTCTGCCACTTTCTATTACAATCCATTTTGGAAGGTACCTGATGATCATATCTGAATACCCTTCCAGTTCCGTTCTAACTTTCACCCCCTCATTAACTGTCTGATTTCAGCAAACCCGGTGTGCACGTGTCCCATTTCTCGGGAGGAGATGGCCCTCCTGGCTGCCAGCCAGCTGCTGCCAGCCCAGATTTCTTGCAGCAAGGGATTCCAGCACACAGACACCTCCAGAACACAGCACACCCAACCCAACCAAGAGCAAGCAGTCTTTCCCACTCGAGTCTCTGCCTCAGACAATTGTTGCCCTGCATAGAGAACCCTCTTGGTTCGTGTGTTCTTTTCCCTTAAAGGTTCTTTGGGCATTTTTTAAATGAGGTCTCAATATAGAGCTGCTTAACAGTGAGTATTGCATGTGTTCCAATGTTCTGTTTAAATCAAATTAATATTAAGATATTTTTTCTCTGAAATTTAATGTGGACTTCCAGGTGCAATTCTCTCCTAGAGAATCTGGAGTGACTATGTGAAGATGAGGCTGGTGGAGGAACCCCCTAGAATTTGGATAATGTGAAAATTGCAACTGCATTATTCAAACTAGCCACAAAGGAATTTAGTCACCTAGAAGGGAAATATTCCCTGAGATAGCAGACAGTGGAACACCTAAATTATATTTTGCATAACATTAATCATGAAGGGATAGGTACTCAAGCACTCACATAATGAGCAATGTATTACAACCAAGTTACTAGAGGAATACAGGCCTGTATTTGGGTTATTTGTCCTTAGGGACTTCAGTCAGAGCTCATCATGAGAACTCAGAATACAATCTGACCCATATATGCTGTAGGAGTACTGCACATAGCACTGGGAAAGCACACAGCAAGGGAAATGTGTTAGGACAGTGCCTGGAATCTTTATTCATGAGAGCAAGGCAGATATTGTGCTGTGGTGGTTTAACCCCAGATGGAAACTCATCCCCACTCACTCTCCCCTGGTGGGGTGGGGAGAGGATCAGAAAGGCAAAAGTGAAAAGCCTCACAGGTTGAGATAAAGGCAGTTTAAAGGGTAAAGCAAAAGCTGAGGATGCAAGGAAAGCAAAACAAAGAATTCAGTCACCACTTCTCATGGGCAGGCAGGCATTCAGCCATCCCAGGAAAGCAGGGCTCCATCACACATAATGGTGACTTGGGAAGGCAAACACCACCATTCCAAACATTCCCCCCTCTTCTCTCTTCTCCCAGTTTTGTACATGGAGCATGATCCATATGGTCTGGAATAGCCCTTAGGTCAGCTGGGGTCAGCTGTCCTGGCTGTGTCCCCTCCCAACACCTTGTGCACCCCCAGCCTCCTCACTGGTGATGATAGGTAAAGAGCACAAAACCCTTGACTCTAAGATCTACTCATAACCAAAACACCCCTGAATTATCAACACTGTTTTCAGCACAAATCCAAAACACAGCCCCATACCAGCTACTGTGATGAAAATTAACTCTACCCCAGCCAAAACACACACATATGCAGAAACCAATGGTGCAGATAATTAAGAAAAAATGGAAAATAGGTTCTTCAAGGGATAAAAAATGGACAGTCCCTCTTGCTCTGTCACCGTTTTGAAAATGGAGGGCTCCCAGAAAAGAAAAACTTGCTTGGTTTTGAGTTCTCCTAATGACTGGGGAAGCTGTCACTGCAGTGACTGGTTGAGGTTGAAAAACGATAAACTTGTAAAAGGTCTTTTTGTCCTCAGCACAAGACAGAAATTCAAGAAATACTCATCCACAGAAGACACAAGCCTTGCAGCCTGCTCAGGTCAGCAGTTTTTGCAAATGATTGCCATGCATGTTAACATGGCATGAAGGCTGTCTCAGAGCAGACAACTGAACTTCCCCATCTCCAAAAGCTCCAGAGGGGAGAATTACAACCCACAGATGATGCCTTGGTTACAATCCAGACTCCAGCAGAAAGTACACTGAGCCAACAGCTGGGCTTTGCTTTTACTACCAGAATCATTATTTCTCTACAACATAGTATAGATCAATGTCTGTTTTATTTTAAAAAAACTGATGCCTGCTGAATTTTGTCTCTTAGAAAATGGCTCTTCCAAGTTCCTGCTGCACTTAAGTTTTATCTTATATACAGATCTTATCTACTGCATGAGTCAAGTAGGGGAGGAGGTTTTCTTATCTGTTTTAGCCAACAGTGAAGAGCTTAATGAAAAAATCCTATTGTTCTTCAGTAACAATCTGCTTGCAGCTCCCAGACAGGCTCTGATACCCGATGGAGATACACTGATACCCATCACACTTCTACAAACATTCCTTTAGATCCAGATCACAAGATTCTACAAGAGCTCAGACAGCATTTCACTCTATTTTTTTTCCATCTTCTGGACTTCTGAGCATGCAGGTGTTATTAGATTCCTTAGCTAGAAAGTTTCTTCACAAATGTTAAAGATTGTTAAGTGTGATAAAGTTAACCAGGTTTACACATGAAAGATGACTCAGATTAAACCAACAGTCTTCATACTGCCATGGCTGATTCTCAGCAACTCCTTGTGCAGACAGCTGTAATTCCAAAACATCACCTCCAGAGCAGACCTGCATTTGGGGCACTCATTGAATTCAGAAGTTGTTATCTCTGCTGCTTCAGGAGAATTGAAGACCACTTAATCTTTCTAAAGACACGCATTATTGAGTGTAACACCTAAAGGAGAACCACCCAAAGGCTCTCCTGCTGAAGGATCAGGAAGTATTCTAACTTTGCTAATTTATTCCTGCAAGGGAAGGCAAATAAGCTATCCCAGCATATATTAGCTTTTATGTTTTTAAAGTTTCACACAGGGATTAATGTAGATATAAGTTTCCCTTAATCTTTCTGAGTTAGGAACACACAGAGAGTCAATTTATCAAGTGTATGAAGGGCCACAGCCCTCACTGGTTTTGTTTTTCTTTATCAAAATGCAATTAAAATACCAATTCCATCTTCTCCTTCCAGCAAATTTGTGAAAAGGAGCCATTTTCTTGCAATAAATTCCTAAACATTTTATTACATGAGCAGCAGAGCATAGTAGAAGTGCATAATAAATCAGTCCAAATTCTAGCTGTGCCTAAAAGGTTTATAGAAAGCTCTCTATCCGTTTTTCACACTCCAAAATCTGAATTGCAATTAATTTCAGGAATCAACCAACCTACCCTTACTTTAAAGATGTCAAGCTGAGGAGTGCATTATGTGAGATTACAATTAATCAGGAGTGGAGGCGCGCACACACACACACACACACACACACATCTTCCCACTTAAATTCTTTGGCCAAAAAATATTACAGAAGCCTTGACAGATACTAAATGATCTTTTCAAATAATACTCACTGGTGATGAATGTTACAGTTTGGCAGTCTTGTGCTAATACAGAGCTTTTCGGTGCAAACAGGCATCATTTGACAACTCCTGCATTAGCTCTAATGACATCCTGATGGCCCTGATGCTCTTCTCTCTCTCTTGGATGCACCATCCCATCTGGAAAGAACTCCAGGGATGGAAGACCCCAGCATACTAAATTATATGAAAATAATTATCAACATTCACGAAACATTAATGAAACGTTAAACATAACTGTTTTGTAGGACAGCGTTGTTATTTACTCATTTTGTTGTGCATATTAAATGAGTTATTTATAAGTGCTGCTGTCTTTGGCCCCAGTAGTGCCTTCTAGTCTTATATTGCCCTGCTGAAAGGCCAAGTGGCTTTCTCTGCCCGTGGGCAATCAGCAGGAGCTGCCCCTCTCTCAGCAGGGTGCTTCCCATGCCCTGTCTCTGCCCTGCAGTGATTAACCACCCCTACATGCTGGGAGAGAAGATCCAGGTCAGAAACACCACCCACAGTTAAAGCAAACCAAAATATGAGTGTTCATGATCTTTCCCTTCCCTCCTCTGCAGCAATACCCGACCTTTCCTCTCCTCCTGCCCAACTATCTTTCCACCAAGGGAAGGCATCCTCTTCCCCTGCCTCAGCTCCTGAGGTGTTAATGAGAAGGCTGGACAGAGTCTGTACAAGGCAATAGACCCAGAAATACCATTTTGCTTCACTGTCACCTGTAAGGGGTTAGGAACAAAAATAACTGCTCCCTAATTTAATACAGACTTCAAGTAAAAGCACCGCCCTTTCCATTTATCTACCCATATTTCTGTCCAGTTCACTAGGAGAATTGTTACATTCTGTTATGCCTAAAATATTTTGCTTCTTTAATCACTGCACAGGGTTTCTGCCTGCAGTAAATGGACTGAGCTGACAAAGAAATTTATTAGAGCCACCAGCGAGAGATCAAATTTGTCTCTCATCAATTATTTGGGCCACTATTGTTTCTAGCAGTTTCTCCTCTTAATAAAACTGATCACAGCTGAATATTCAGCTGCTTCTGTAGGAAATGCCAAGACTTGTTATTTCATTATACATGTATTCTTCTTACTTGTATATTCTCTGGAAGGGTTTTATATATAAGTGATGAGCATTGTCTGGTTGACAAAGTGTGACTAAAGTACAAGCCAAAGAGCTGGAAGATAAATTCATCCTCACAGTGCTGCTGCTGATTTTCTATGCAACAATTAATAAAAAGCACTTTTCCTTTACCCCTCTATCAGAGGCAGAGCTGGCAGTTTGGTGTTTTGGCAAGAGGAAAAAAGAATAATGAAGAGAATATCTGGGCAAAGTCCATTCCCCGAGTCCATGCTGAAAGGAGGACACAACTTCTATACAACCCTCCAGGGAAGGAGTGATAAGAGCACAGGATGGTCTTGTCCCTAAGAAAGCTCTTCCATACACTGGGAACCAAAAGCAGGCATCAAGTGATATGGACTGAGAGTCTACATTCCTTTTTCCTCTCTTGTAGTGCACAAGGTATGGGCTCTTCAAAAAAAAAAAAAAAAAAAAGAAAATCCTTTTGCAGTTCCCAGCCCACCTCTACAGCAGCTCCAGTGGCAAAGCAGAGTCAGACGGTGCAGAGCCCAAGAGTGATAGTGGTCTGGCAGGGAAGATGCACAGCACTAACCTGGGAAGGACTGGAAACATGGCAGGAGCTTCTCTCAACTGAGGAGGGACAGAAAAACCCATCAGGAGTCACAGCTCTGCAGTGGCATGACCCACATGAGCTGGGGAGGATGAAGCTGAGGCAAATACATCCCCAACCAATGCAGGGGCTCTGGCACAGGGCATTATGTGGAAAGGGACTTTGCCATCTCAAGGGCCAGCCAGATTGTTTCCAGGACCCACCAGCTGCTGAAAGGCAAAGCTGGATCAGAGAATTTATCGCTGAAAACACAGATGATTTGCTTGGAGGACCCATCCTGACAGCTTCACAGAAACAGGACATCACAGAGGCAAGCAGGGAAATGAGAAAGATCTTCCTGCCACTGTGAACTTGGCATGGGTGGAAAGACAGCAGCAAGGGAGCTGCTGGGAACAGGCCTATTTCCATGTCTTTTTGAGCATGGCATTGCCTCAGGAGGGATTAGTGTGAGAATTCAGGGTTCTTCCCCAGGCTAACAGGGGCTGGGCATTGCATAAAAGAGACACTGGCAGCTTTGGGGACTCTCAGCATGCAGGTCCAAAGTAATGTGCTGCAGGAAAAGCCTTTGCTTGTCCTTGAATAAAGGGCTTTAGAATACTGCTAAGCACACAGGCAGGATGCTCCTGTTGGAGGACTATGTTAGTAAATGCCATGAAGTGACTTAATGTGCTAGCAAAGTCATCCACATCCCCAGTGGTGTAGCACAAAATATTCTTAATCTTTGTTTCATGGATTGTAGGGCTCCACATGATGATGAAAATCTTATTTCAGTCTTGGTGTTTGTAGAACTGGATTTCACAGTTGCCTTGTGACACAAAGTGGAGAGAGAGGTCAGTCATATGCATGTCTAACTCCTTACAAACCATTTTTAAATCTGTTTTTATAATTATAACATTCCACAGCCCCAATCCAGGAGTTCACTGAAGTCAGTGAAAAGTCTGACTTGAAGAAAATGTCATTTGCTTGATAACCTGCATTTTCCTCCCATATTCCTCAACCATAAAACTCTTGCCTCATTTCCTGGT
>JAWWLV010000035.1:10370361-10392210 GCA_035041135.1 Platyrinchus mystaceus
GAAAATGTCATTTGCTTGATAACCTGCATTTTCCTCCCATATTCCTCAACCATAAAACTCTTGCCTCATTTCCTGGTATTGTTCATTAAATTAGCTGTTTCAGAGGTCAAAACACCTCAAAGCTCCAGGTTTCTTCTGATTCTTCTGTTTCTAATCAACTAGAAAAGTAAGGAAGAAGTAACTGTAAGACTCAGATGTCATTTACCCAGAACACAAAAGGCAGGTCTCCCCTCTGAGCACGCTCACCTTGCCTGTCTGAACATCTGCATGAACATAAGATGTGAGAAGAGCCCTCAAATTAAGCTAGAGAAAAATCTTTGCACACATCCTCCAGCAGCTCTGAAGATGTATCCACCAAGTCTCAGTCACGCCGATTCAGAAGACCAGCTTTAAAACCACTGAAATGAATGGAACCTTCCCGTTCCCCACGAGGGCTTTTGGATTACCTCTTATCTTGCACAAGGGATTTCACCTTCCTTTTCATTCACTTTGCCACTTTGGAAAGTAAGAATAAAAATATTCCACTACTTGGGTGAATTACCTTTGAGTTTCCCTTTGATGCCTCCCAGCAGAAATTGCCAGGCTCTGTTATTACAGTCAGTCCAAGACCAGCACTGGCAAAGCACATCAGAAGATCTCAACCTCGGAGGTCTATTTAGAGCTCCAGGTTCTAGAGGGAACAGAATGCCTGCTCTAGAATATGAAGAAATTGTCTTGAATCTACTATATAAATTGATTTAAGAGATAGATGAAAAATTAAATGGTATAATTACAAACTCGAGGGAGTCATTAAATAAACTGTGAGAACATAATTTTTTTTTAAAAAGAGCAGAATCAAAGATAATGGAATTGAACCATTTCAACTCAGTTTTCCTCATTTTCCTCAGTTGAGAAAACATTGTAAGCCCATGTCAAACAGAAGTGTTAAATGGTAATTTCTACAGCATTTATCTTTGAACATTAGGTTTAAATGAGGCTTTATAAGGTAAAGGCTGGAGACTATTTAACCTGCAATAGTGGAAAAGTGTTTAAGGTATTAAACATGATCTAAAACTATTGCTATAACCCATCATTTCCTAATCCTTTAACTCTGAGGATTTGAAATCAATTATATAAGCTTTAGTAAACAAATAAATACACCATATAGGAAACTAAAACTACAGAATATTAACTGAGAAGGAATCATACCTACTGCACGTGTGGTTTAAGGGAGAGTTTTCCAAAGTATCTCGATGAATTAAGAACCTAATTCTCATTTAGGGGAACACCTATGAGCTATAATAAAGGAAAGATTTTCTCCAGGAAAATTTTTAACTAAAAATACATAAGTACTTACTTTATGATTTTTATGACAACAAAAATACACAGTGCCAAAAGGCTCCTGAAGGTCCTGATTGCTTTCATTTCATTTCTCACCACAAAAGTGAAACAAGAGAATGAAGGGAAGATTATATTGCCAGCTTTCTCATTATTAATGGCAAAGGAAATAGCTGCCTTAACGCATTTGATTACATCTCAATAATCACAGTCACCCAGTTCCTTTTCAAACATGCCAAATTCTGTAACAGAAAAATATCTTTACACCGACCACAAACTGCTCGGTGCCGACCACTGACAAGTTGTGACAACTGCACTGAGCCTTCTGGGAGAGTGTAAATATAACTGGCTTTGCATCCACGTGAGTATCATCTGTCACCACGGGGGCATTATCAGAGCTCGAGGAAGGCAGGGCTGGGCACTGCACGAGTTTCTTGAGGTGCTTTGAGAAGAACAAAAAGAGCAGCGCAAATGCACATGAAAGGAAGGGCTCCTCAGTAAGAATGTGCAGTGCAAGAGCTGCCCTTTGAATTCCTCATGTTTCCAGGCTGCCCTCGGGGATATTCCTGGAAAAAATACATTCTTTCTAATACTGGTAGACCTCGCTGAGCTCTGCACCTCAAGTGTGCCCAAACGCTGAGATAGGGCTATCAAATGTGGTGAGCTGTTAAAACCTGATCTTTAGTAGAAAAATAAAAATCAATCACTGGAATGCAACTGAAACTTCCCAAGCCTGAAATAGGCTTTCCTGGATTTGAGCTAAAGAAGTGCGGAGGGCTTTCAAGAGTTGGAAGCCTCAAGGTCTTGGTCTCTCCCAAAAGGAGAGCCACACTACAGAAATTGCAGCGTGGCTCATAAACTGCACCAGTCTTGGCCTTTTGTCTGCTGCCCATCAGAACCAAAAGCCAGCATCAGAACTGAGCTTCCTTTGTGAGGAGCAAGTCAGCAGTGACACAGAGAGCAAGAACGCAAATCCACCACCCGGGTTCCCAGGGAAAACACGGACCTGTCAGCAACAGCTGCATCTGACCACAGCTTTGTGTCCTCTATCACTTATTGTGAAGTGAAAGAGATTAGAAGTTTGATGATTAGATGTTTCTCTAATAAAACTCCCATCTCAATGAAGTCACACACATCAGTTTGTACTCTGGGACTCTGCACTTTGGAACTCTCTGGTGAGATACAGCAGAGGGGCAGAATTTTTTCTTCCCACCAGGGTTTCCCGTCGCCTAAAACCCTGGGAGCATAATCTCAGCTCCTTTCTTAGCCCCTCACAGGTGGCTGTCCAGAGCTAGATCCCAGAGGGATGGAAATGAGGGAAAATTGGGAAAAAATAAGCAATAAAGAAGAATCATGAGGAGAAAGAGTAGTTCTGCACTGCCCTGACACTGCTGTAAAAGGATGCTGCATGTGGGAAGGGAATAATCTATTCTTCATGAGCATGGTAGGTTAGACAAGAAATAATGACATAAAATTACAGCTGGGGAAATTCAATTCAGACATTAGGAAATACTTTCTAATGGTAAAGACTGTTATGTCCTGAAACAGATAGCTTAGGGACACTGCAGAATATATGGTGTTGGTGGTTTAAAAAGACAGACGAACTAAATTAACTCCTCAGATCCCTTCCAAGTCCATTTTTTAATTTAGGGTAAATCACCTCAAATTTCTCCATACCTGTAGAACCTCTAACTTTCCAGACTTAGTGTAGGGGCTTAATTCTGAATTAACAGTGCCTTGTTTTTTTGGGTTTGGTTGTTTGTTGGTTTTTTTGGGTTTTTTTTGTTTGGTTTTTTTTTTTTCAGAACAGTATATAAACCAAGTGATAATAATTATAGCATTTTATATACTTTTACCACAATTATACACAGACTATAGCTCCATTTAAGCTAAGAATGCCATTAGGCATCTGGCAATGTGGTCTTCACTCTGTCAAGAATATCAGCCACTTCAAATAATGTTCTTCAACTGCTCCCCAAAAAACATTCACTGGTTACAAAACATCAGGTATCTGTATTTAACTACCTCAAACACTTCAGTGTTGTTAACTGGAATGGCTCAGTTTAGCATTTCTCTGGCTGAACAGTTTCTGATAGAGTGCATTGTAAAAATTCTGTGAGAGCAGCACTTTTTGGGGGTGATTTATTTAGTGTTGCCACTTATTTCTATCAAAATCACAACCTCAAGAGCAGGTCTAAAGAGGCAATAAACAAAATCTTACAGGCCTCCTGTGTGCAAAAACCAAAGCAAGACTCTGGTGGTCACTACAAATCTGATCTTGCCACCCATTGCACACACTGGCATCAACCCAGCAAAGCACTTAAGCGCATGCTTAATTTTAAGCACACAGGTAGGGCCATTTAAACTAATGGAACCATTTAAGTGCTTTGCTGGATGAGGGCCAGGCTCCTCAGCATCTTGCAGTGTCAAGTATGCAGAGCAAGGGCTTCATCTAATTGCATCAGGCTTTAATTGACAAAAATCAAAGTAATGCAGCATTCAGACTGAGCCCATCTCTCTGGGGCAGCTGTTCTAATCACAGTGAGTAGCACAGGGTTCGTTCAGGCTGTCCCAGTGCCTGAAGTGTCCTGTTGGATTTGAGCCACCACGCCTCATCTCTGGCACGAGGCCCTTTCCCAGCAACTCTTGTCTAAGTTTTCCAGCTGACATGTCCTCCTCAAAACAACTGCTTTGTTCACCTGCCCCAAATGATTACACTACATAGTTACATGGTTTTTCATACCAAACATGTTCTATCACTTGCCATTATCTCCTCTTAATGTACATTCAAGCTCAGGATGTGGACTTCTTTACAAAATGTTTTTACTCACATTTTGCAATTTTTTATGCATCTGTGGATCTATTAAAAAAATGAACTGGGAAAAGTGTTATTGTTGCTGCAGCAGCTAAAGAGAGCAGGTCACGTAATGGGCGAGCCTAACACCTTCATAACCCGAAATCACCCACTCTTTAGATACTTAACTTATTATTCAACTGACTAGGAAAGGAATACTGTGTCCACTCATTAGCTTAACTAGTCTGACCCCTATATAGGCAACACTGCAGTTCTGAAGTCGACCATTTGAGAAAAAAAAAAACAAACCAACACCACTAATTTAGTGTGGATGTGGAATTAATTTCTCACCACGGTGTGTTCCTATAAACACAGTTATGAAAGGGAAAGAAATGACACGCCTGGGAATTTGTCAGACTACTGCTCTTAGTTAATGCAATTACTGAAAAAGGGTGATTGAGAGCTGTGTTAGGAGTGTGGGCAGAGCACAGTGACAGCAAAGTGAGAGTGTTCTGCATCTGCACAGCCCCACTCACATAAGCAAGGCTTTGCTTTAATTGCATTTATGCAAGCATGAAACAAGTGCAAGGCTGAGCCACAGGTAGCAGTCAAGGTATGGCAAACAAAACAGTAACTGGAAAAGAGGGGAAGAAGTTTCCAGAAATCCAAGAGGAGTTGGTAACATCTTTTGTCATTGTGTTTTAACATGGTCACTGTTAGAAAATAATCATCTTTCATCTATAGCTGCTGAGCAGACTTAGGCCTGAAAGGCACATTTCCCTAGAAAACAGGGAAATATTAAGGAGGAGAAAGGAAAGGTCACGTAGTCAGACCTTGCAATGGCAATATTTCTGTAGTAGCCCTCTGAAATGTAACTATGCCTTCAGAAATGCAACCACATTTTCCTGTACCTTCTGCAGGAAGCAGAATTCTGCAGTTAGGAGAGGAAACAGCTTTTTGCAACACCTAGAAACAATTTGTCCCTGAACAGTGACCATCCTCACAGCAGTTGAAGGAAGTGAAATCCCCCAGATGTGTTGCACCTCATCTCTCTATGCTCTGGTAAAACAATCCTGTAACACAGACAAGGAGGCAGGAACAATCCAAACACAGAGACAATATTTAACATATCAAAACTTTTTATCTTCCATGTTTGCAAACAGGATTCATCATCTTGCAGAGAAGAAACATAAGTATTAAAGAAGTTGAGTTTCTAAGCTCTTACTTCCAACGGGAGTGTGGAGTAGGTAAGTCATGTGCAGCAACTTGGATGATGCAAAATTTCAAAAACAACCTGAAATGGGTCATCCTGAAGAAAGACTTAATTTGCCAGCAACTCTGCACAGAATCTTTGTCTTTTGTGATGCCCTTTTAGAATTTGAGCCCCTGTACACACTTAGGCAACAGGTAAAAGTTAGCGAGCCTCGATGAAGACACTTAAGTGCACATGAAATTCTGAAACTCTAGATTGCAGATAAACCTTCATATATCACTGACAACACAGAAAGTCATCAGGACCCTTATAAATTGAGGTATTCGTGGGGGAGAACACTAAATGAACACATGAGGTTTCCAATTGTCCTTTGAAACTACCTCATGCATGAGGATACTTTCTAAAAATGCATGGGCAAGACAAATATGAGGATGTAAAAATCAATTTATGGAAATCTAATCTTAAAATGTCAACAAGACTATCTCTCAGCATTTTTTACTCAGATCTCATATCAAGCCCTACAACTCCATAGAGGCTGTTTCTATCAGGATGTTTTCCTTAAAAAACACCACATTTGAGCTACAAAAATAATACAGAAACTTTTTTTTTTTGACTGTCCCACAGAAAAGAACTTTTAGTTATTAACTCCAAATTTAGCTTTTAATCATATCTGCTCAGAACAGGGCTGAAGCTGTGATGCAATGCACAGCTTTCCTGCACAGCATATGGTATTTGAAAAGGGAGTAGAAGGGAAAAACGACAGACAGGAAAAGGTTCAGACTTCTGTAGTCTTGGTTTTGCACTGCGTGGTAATTATACTGAAGAATTCATGACTCACTTTGGTGCACTACTGTGCGCTGCTAAATTAGAAGTTTGGCAAGGACACAAGACAAATGATGAAATATATAATATTGGTTTCTCTAGCACAGCTCATCACTATAGTCTCATGGTGTTTCAAAGGGCTTTTTTTAGCGCTCTGGGAAAACAAGAATAATATATTGAATCAAAAACATACTGTAGAGAAGTCAGCAAAAATAGGTAAAATTCCTCTTTAAAAAAAAAATCAGCCCTTCAGGTAGTTTGGGTAACTGTTCCCTAAAACTTATTTCTGAGTCTACACAGAGCATCTGACATGGGGACTATTAAGAGCTCTTGTGTATTAAAGCATAAGTGTGATGTTGAGATGAAGCTCTTCCACTATATAACATTCATAGGGGAAGAAAATGTTTTCTTTACACCAGCTTACAACTGTGTATTGTCAAAATGATTTACATAAAGGCTCCCCAGTCATTTGAAAGCTGCAATGAGGCCAAGCACACTGGAAGATGTACACATTGGGATAACATTTAACTCTTAAAGACGAATCCTTTTCTCCCAAGGATTGCAGTCACTCTGAAGTTATGCAGCACACTGGAATTAATCCAGTTCTGCCAGATGCAGCCAATCCTCCATGTAATGCTGAACTAGTTATTACGACTTGTAATGAGAAAGAAGTGGTACCAGTCATAAGAAAGAGGCACCAGCATTAAAAACATTTTGCTGTGTGACCCAGAATTAATTTCTCAATTTATCCAGATAGAAACCAAATAAAAATACCCAACTCCCCAGTAGGGCAGGGATGGGAACTAACTTCTATTAGGCATTTGTACATCTTTACACAGAACTTACTGTCACATGCAAGTGGTCATAAAGATTTTCACAGCTCATACCAGTTGAAGGGTTTGACCATGGAGAGAGTGCTTAAGATGTCAGAAATCCTGTCCATGAAACTTGCCATTAACTTCAAGACCCCCCTGCATAAACCTGGCAAACTCTCAGAAATATCAGATGTTAAAGCCTCCATGTGCTAAACCACCACTGTCTCTATATTATGTATTTTGTTTAAAGGCAAGCACAGAGATTGCAAACAGCTATTTTTAACTCTTTTCAGTATACAGTACATCTGTTGTGTTTCTGACTTCCATTAAAAATCAGAGTCATTTACTGATCTGGCCATCATCCAGATTTCTACATGAAACACATGGACTAAGCACAAAATAGTGCTGTTTTATGTGCATGGGTGCATGTATTGTATTTATTATCTACTACGATAATCAGAAACGCAGTTAAAACTGCTGTGGGGACTTTGAAGGAACAGACTATCACACTTATCTTCTCATTTCCTCAAAGTCCCTGGACTCAAAAACATTAAGAATGAGGCCATTAAACCTTTCTTTCTTTATGTTTACATGCTGCTGCTGGGACACACAATCCCACTGGCTTCACTTAGTTGAGAAGGGGATCCCAAAACTGGGGACACAGCTCGGGGTGCACCAATACCTTGAGCATAACTGTAAAGAACACACATTGAGAAAAGCCTCCAACAATCACGAGCTACTGAAGTATCTGCCAACATGGACCTCAGCCAGTAAGCCAAGCAAATTAAAAGCTTCAATCACTTCTCTGACAATTCTCCAGCAAAACTTGTCCCGAGTTTTTCTTCCCTGGTGAAAAAGAGAAGATGATCAGCATGCACCAAAGGTCAATAGGTTCAGACTATCTGAGACCAGCAAAGGGAGGAAATTAAAATACTGTGAGGGCACCACAGAGTGCCTTGCCAGGAGCCTTTTACAAGCTCACTCCAAAGCCTGCTGAAGTCAACCAGACTCTTTTTGTAGATGCCACCACCTTTAGGTCACATCTCATTGCAGGGCTCCAGTGCCATTCCCTCTGCTGATTTCAAAGGCAGCAATGCAGCATTAGAGAAAATAGGGGCTCTTTCAAATAAGCACTGAGTTAGGGCTAGAGAGGTCACACCACAGCACTGCTCTTGTGGAAACTTTGAGCTGAGTGGAGAACCTATGAAGATATTCACTTGAATTAAAAAATTAATTCCAAGGTCACTGTCTGGGCAACCTTTCAGCATTTGTTTCCCATGCTTGCATGCGCAGAGACCCATTTCCAGCCACGATCCTGATGGAATCAGCAGGCCTAAAACGTGAACAGCCAGATGTTCAGAAAAAGGTGAAATCCAAATTGTATGTTTGATTTCTGATGGGATTACATAACCTATCCTGGAGGAGAGGAGCTGATACCCTGCAGCTTACACAAGTGGTCCAGATGGAGCCTTGCTCGTAGGGCAATTCCTGTTATTATTAGCAAAGGCACATCTGGCTGGCCAGGCCATCCCAGGCACAGCCAACCCCTAGGATGTGGAGGCCCCAGACCATCACCAGTGTCGAAATGGGTGAGCTACAGGGTTTGTCTACCTTCTGTGGCAGATCATGACAGAGATGCCATTGGGCTCCCTCACCTCAAGCAGGGCATTCACCACGTGCCCACTCAGCCATCAGGCAAATGAGAAAGTACAGTTATTTCAGATGTGCACAAAGTTCTCATCTTTAAGGACAAAGTGATCTTCTCTCAATATGATTTATTCCCCTGGCCTTTATATGCTGGCTGCATATGGTACTAATTTCACAGCCATTTTCAGATGATGCAATGAGATTAAATGACATGGCCAGAGTCACACAGGAATGGCAACATTAATGACGACTCTGGGAAAGCTCCTTGTTTTTGCTCTAAAGATGGGTGTATCATTTCTTTCACATTGTGTTACTTCTCCATGGCTGTCAGACTTGCCAGACTGACAATAGCATCTCATGTTACAAAACCCACTGTTCAATTTAACTTCAGTGTCCTGCAGAAGTTAAACTTCTATGGGAAATTAGTGTTGGAGAAATATGGCTCACATATGTTTGTGCCAAAAAGCCACTTCTGCTGCTTTTCTTCACTACTGATTCCTGCTTATTTTATTTTTTGTGAATCATGACTCAGACTAAATAAAAGTTCAGCTTGGGTTTCAAGAATGCAAATGTGAAAATTCAGCACCCAGGGTAAGTTTTTCCCACTACTGGCATTAGCCTGCCCAAGTTGAAAGAATGGCACTTCTGGAGGACCTGGCTGGCAGCAATCAGAGTCACTGCCTGCCCTTTGAACACTGAGGTCTGGAGAGCAAAGGAAAGGGGAAAATAATTTTCCACAGACCTTTCTCTTAAAAGACTTCAAAAGCTATTGCCACTGCTATGTCTCTCAGCTCTCTAAGGCTCAGTCCTTTTTTCTCCTCACTCTCCTTTTCTGCAGTCTGCTCCTCAGCCTTTCTGGCTGTCAGGTGCCAGTAGGTGAAGAACAAAATTACTTCAGATGGCACTTGCTGTGGGGTACAACCAGGAGCACATTTGCAGTTTTCATCCACTTCTTGCTGCCACAGCAGTGAAGGAGCAGATGAGCTGCTGCATCAGAACACAGCCTCGATAAATTTAAGAGTGGAAAAGAGGCTACAGGGCATACAAACTGCCAATGTTTTCCTCTGGGGTAAGGCTGTGTATTCAGTTTGCATGGCAAGTTTTGGTAGGGGGGGCTACAGGGGTGGCTTCTCTGAGAAGCTGCCAGAAGCTTCCCCTGTGTCCAATGGAGCCAATGTCAGCTGGCTCCAAGACAGACTCACCACTGAGCCCATCAGCAATGATGGGTCTCTGGGATACATATTCAAGAAAGGGGAAAAACCCCACAAAACTTCCCAATTTCAGTCAGGAGAGAGGAGCAAGGCTATGTGAGAGCAACAACCCTGCAGACAACCAGGTTGGTGAAGGAAGGGTAAGAGGTGTTCCAAATGTCAGAGCAGAGGTTTCCCTGCAGTTCATGGGGTTGTCCCACTACAGCCCATGGAGGTCATTCCCTGCCCTCCTGTGCTACTCTGGGGGCAGGGGGTAGAGAAAACAAGAATGAGGTTGAGCCTGGGAAGAAAGGAAGCAGGTAGAAGGTGTTTTTAAGATTTGGATTTACTTCTCACAATTCTTCTGATTTGATTGGTAAAAAGTTAAACTTATTTACCAAAGTTGAGACTACTTTGCCCGTGACAGTAATGGTTGAGTGATCTCTCTCTACCCATATCCCAACCCTCAATCCTTCTCTCCCCTCTCCAGCTGAAGAGGGGAGTGACAGAGCAGCTTTTGTGAGCACCTGGTATCCACTCAGGGTCAAGTCACTGCAGACTGTCTGTATTTCAGTGCCTTCCAGCATCCTTACCCACTCCTGAACTGTATTGCAGCAATGCCAATGTCTCCATTCTGAGAACAAACCAAACTGCCAGACTAAGTGTGGAGGGGAAGGTTCAGTTGGTTTCTTTTTGAGCCCCTTACAAGGAAAATGGTTTGCGTCTGCTGGACTCACGAGATCCATTGGCCATTTCACTCCCATTTTGCCACAGGTTTGTAATACAAAACAGGTGGAAAATAGAGTGATTAAGCTCGGGGACTTTTGTGCTGCCTCTGTAATGGGTTCACCCTGGAGTGTGCTTGGGCATCTGCTACACACCACACACCCTCAGCAGCCTCAGCCCTCACCCCAGTGCTGTGCCCTGGGCATCAGGGCAGTGGGAGCACATTGGGAGCAGCTGCACAGCAGGACATTTTGACCCTAATTTATATGCTGATTTCCACACCAAGTTTTCAACCAACAGCTACATGCCAAGAATCTGGGAAATAGCATCTTAGTGCATAAAGTAACCCTTATGGACTTCCTTGGCAGTGGTATTTCAGATGTTCCTGTGCACCACTCCACAGGCAGCAGATGGGACAAGTCACACATTGTCAGACCTCCATCAAAGACTCCTTCCCATCCTCCTCCCCATTCTTCACCCTACTGTCATGAACACCCCCAGGTCCTACCCAAACTCCAGCACTTTCCAGTGCTCTGCCCTTTGTCATCTGCAGCCCCCACCCACTTCTGCCAGTGGTACACAGCAAAGCATCCAAGCAAGTCTTGACTACCCACAGTGCTATTTCTGTGATATCCCGACAGGCTAGAGGCAGAAGGAACAGCCTACCTGTAATTATTATTAGAAGGATCATAGAATTATCTTCTCTGGTTTGAGAAACAATAAAATAAAAAAATAGGAACTATAAAGGAAGTGTTCATATTGGACTATGAACACCTATGCAAATGATACTTAAAGCTTCATCTTACTATTGGTTATTCCCTTATTATTTTTCTGAGTCCTTCATCTTCAGTCCTTTTGCTCTCTCACTTCATAATTTTGTTGTCTAATTTATTTGTCCTTATTTCCTTTTGTTCTTCCTTTGATCTTTATCCTTTTAATGTTGGTGGGTTTTTTTACAAGATCTTTTTTTTTTAAACCCTGCTAGTTTCAATGTGCTGCCTTGATGCATTTTTGGATTTGCTGTTACTTTGCTCTTCCCGTAACTTTTATTATTCCTGCTGGCTTATATGTTATCTGTGTCACAGAAGCAATCAGATGCCAGGAAGCTTTTTGCATCACTACACAAATATAAGCAGTAAATTTAATTCTCATTTTATTAATCCCTAGCACTTGACTTGCCCACCCTCATCTCCATTTGTAGACTGGAATTCTAAAGTGGACCTTCTGGATAAAAGGCAAAAAAATCTCTGTGGCTTTACATTATGTGAAAGTCTACATTATTGTGAATTCCAGTCTTGCACAACTTATTCCAAAGTGGTGATCATTAGTGAGTTGAGACCTCTACTCACATTTATGGTGTTATGCACAAGATCTCCACTGTGAGCTGAGTGGGGGCTTCTCCAGCCTTTCAGTTTGATCTGTTCAGTCCTTGAATGTCAAACTTCTGCTGGCTTCAGTGAGCAAATAAGAAGGCCAGCCAGATTTTGCTGCCACCTGAAGCTGAGGGGAACAGGTCCAACTGCAAAAACCTCTTCCCATCACATCAGGGCAAAGGGCTCTGAGGCATGGCATTAACCCTTTCTTGGAGTTTTCTGGCCACATCAGTGCTGAACAGAGTAACACCTATGCAAAAGGCACAGAAAAGTCCCTTCCCTGTGCCCTGACCAGCCTGACAGAAGGGCATGATCGATACTTGAAGGCAACTGGAAAGGAGAGAGGGAGCTGCACACCTTCACACCACAAAATGTGAGCACAGCAGAGCTTTGCAGCCACTGTTACTACAAAGCCCCACAATGCTCTTGAAATAATTAGCTCCAGCACAAATAGCAGATATGCCATCTGAAGGAGGATTCATAAATATGAATCAACACATTATCATTTGTATGCACGGCAGTCACGTCTAAAGGGTTCCAGCTGAGATCTGGGCCATACTAGCCCTGCTTTAGGTAACTTTACTCGGGTTTCTGAAATATGTTAAAAGACAACAGTTATTGCATTGGCTTGTACATATTATGCATGTTTTCCTATGAGAAAGGACAGAAATCAGAGCCGACAGCCATGTATGGAGCACTAATCCAAAAGATAATAGGAAGAGCTTTGCAAGGAGAGAATTCGATTCACTTTATAACAAGAAAACGTTCATTTCTCACAGTGACACCAGGAATGGGCAATGTTGGGTTCCTGCCAGCTCAGCTCTTTGTGTAAAGGTTGTGATATTTTGTCAGCAAATAAAACAAAGGTGCTGAGATGGGCTGGTCAATAATTGACTGAGCCTTGTTACTCACTGCAATCCCTATCCTGTCACCATGTCTCTGTCTCAAAGTTTCAGTTAAAACTAGTGAACCACCTCACTGAAAAAGACTTCTTACCTCGGGGAAAAAAAAAAAAAAAAAAGAAATTTCCATCGCTGACAACAACAACAAAGACTTCCTATCTGGCTTTGTCAAAGGTCACTCAGCAGTTAAGTCCATTTACACTGTGACTTCTATCAGCTGTGAAGAACACAGAACAAAGCACACACCAATATTCACTCCTCTGGTTTCAAAAATTTCCATGGAAACCTTTTTTTTCTCTTTCTTTTTAAGTTACCTCAGTCTTCAAAGGACCAGAGAAGGAAAAAGCCTGTGCTTGAAACCACTTCCACTTTGCATGTCTGACATTCATATTTCCAACCCACCTGAGAGTCATAACCTTGACACATTTCTTGGCAATACCCGAGGTTTTATCTTCCAGCAGTGAAGGTAAGCGAACAACTACTTTCACCACTGGATTACAGGCACTGTGCATGTATATTATTCCCATCTTCTTCTAACCTGTATTCCACCTGAGGACACAGCTCTCTTGCTGTAGGCACTGTACAAACACAGAACACAGGAGATACACTGCCTCAAAGCATCCCACTCTGAAGAGACAAAGCAGATAAATCAAGTCTTATTACTCCAACCTATATATGGAGAACTGTGTTGGTCTCTCAACTAGATGACAAACCCAAAGGCAGTTAGGTCTGACTTACAAGGGAGTCTATGGCAATTATATCTCCAGCTCAGGCACCTAAACTGTCTCAAGTGTTTGAACCCATGCCTTGGAGGAGCCCAAGGCCTGACAAGAAATAATAGATACAGAAAACAAACTTGCCCACAGCACCGTGACACATTCCCAAACTCATAGATCATCCCTCCCTCATAAGAGCACAGCTGCTTTACCACAATGGCTACACACACCTCCTCCAACCTTCAACAGCAAATGTAAAATAGCCATATCTAATCACTAAAATTTACTATTGTAACATATCAATACAACAATCCAGAAAGTGAGATAGTATGAAAAAATCCCTAGGGAAACAAACAAATTTAAGACTGCTAGAGTGGAAATCACTGACAACAAAATAGTTCCAGGAAACACCATCCTGCTGATGGGGAGACACCAGAGAGCCTCAGCACCTCCCTTGGCAACCCAACAACAGCCTCCCCACATCTTCAAGGCCAAGCCAGCTCTGGGCCCACCTTAATCCATTCTAGGATGGTTTAATTCTGGTCTCATGGGTGTGTAGCAGGAACTGCACAGGCTGGGACTAGAGCAGCTGCTTAGCAGAGTTACAGCACAGGAATGAGACTCCAGGGCAAGTACACTTCACTAGAGAGGAAGATCACACCAAGCCAGTAAATAAGGACACTATTACATTTGAGGGGTTTCATGACTCAAGGACTCACCTCAAATCTAAATGTTTCAGACCTTCCTATAAAGAATATTCTCAAGATTCTGTGTTTCTTGTGGGGTTAAAATCAGGAGTATGAATTATTCTCCAAAGAAGCAAGACCTAAAATACCACAATTTCTCTCCTGTAGTGGCTTTTATTAATAGATCTCAAAATGCTCCAGGGTATTCTTCCCATCAGACAAGGAAACAGAGCTGAAGAAACTTTTCACAATCACACTGGCAAGAGGCATCCAGGTTGGGGAGGCTCCTGGTGTCTCCTGGGGGCAGAGTAATTCGCAGCCTGTTAGGTTACACTGCCTAGTTTTCAAACTCTCCCATGAGGGTTTCTATTAGTATTTTCATTTCTATTTCAGGCTGTGGAATGTTTAAAACATCTTGTGGTTTGCTCTCTTACTTCCTCTTTTTTTTTTTTTTTTTTAATTATCTGATTGAAAATTTAGCCAGTCAAGAGGAATAAAAGCTCAAGTTAAGATGTCTAAACATCCAAGCAAATCAAAATTAGACTGCTACAAAAAAAATTCCCAGAGGAGAGTCTTCAGTATACAATTAAGCTGTTCATGTGTGCATGCATTCATGTTTTTGTATGCACTCAAATGGGTCCATGTGTGACTGCACACTGCAATAGGCAGAAGCTTCCTATGTGCATGTGTAATCTTGTTTTAGCACTAGGACACATTTTCTCCAGGCATAAATTTTGTAGCTCCTTCAATTTCAACAAAACAGCAAAATTATTTTATGTGTAATTTAGCAAGCCATGTTCTATACACTTTAAAAAGATTCATGTACTAACTCAAAGTCCACAAGGAATACAGATTATTTGATCACAATTATTTTTGAAGGAATCAGTTGCTATAGGAAGATGAAATTATGATAACTCAAGCAGTGCATGCTCTTATGTCATGCACACCAAGATAATCTGTTTTGACTTGGTTTCAATGATAATTTTTAGATAAGAAGGCAATCTCCTAAGAGCTAATTTTCTTTATGACATCCTACCACTTAGGAAGGTAATTTTTCAGCCCCTCTGTAATGTAGCTATGTGCAAGATCACTACTTTACTTGAATGACTGTAGCAAATGTGATCCCTCCACAGGCCAACCCCATTGCTCTAGCAATGACAAGAACAGTTTTTGTTCTTGCATGGCCAGGCAGTTCTCTGTTCCAGAGAGTGGAAGAATTAAGAGCATTGTGGACCAGATCCTCAGCTGATATAATTAGATGGCATTTCATTGAAATCGGGGCCAGCTGATCCCAGCTGAGGAGCCAACCCTTGATCTGCAGCAGCAACAGCTGAGGAGTAACAAACAGGCAGGGAAAAGCCTCCCATTCCCTTGCCTTAATATAATAATGAGTTCAGTGCTTTCAACAGGTTTATCAAGAAATCCCTGAGGGTTGAGATAATCCAGAATATTGTATCCCAAATTAAAGAATGGGAACACTCCAAAGCAAAAGGCTGAAGTTAGAAGCTTTCTGAAATCAGTTGAGGCTGGTGATAAATTTTCAGGACAAGCCCCCCTCTGCCCAGCTCTGATGATTAGGCAGCACCAGCCAGCCCTGCTGGTAATGGGCAGCCCATCACATGTCCCTGCTTTCAGCACTATTTAGCTCAGGCTTGCAGCTCAGTGCCCCTCCAGTCAACCTTAGCAAAACCATCATGGGAAAGAGTGGGTGGCCACGCTGTCTCTTTGAATTGGGGGGTGGAGATTTGGTCAACATTTATTCAAAAAATATCAAATACCTAACAAAATCCTGGGCCAGAAGGCAACTAAAACAATATTAGTATGCATTATTAAAAAGAAATATATATGAGCACACCACTTCAAACGTGTATCACTGATTCCTTATACATGAAAATCATTGACAGTGATATCAAGCTTATGGAATTACTTCCTGTTCAGTATCAAGTGTATTCCTCAGCAATAAAAGTGATTTTGGCAGTGTGGGAGGTTAATATGCAATACCCATTAGATTGCCAGTGTGATCTGTGTTTATAAGGCAAAGCACCAATAAATTAGGTCAGCACATGAATCTTCAGAGGGAGGAAAGAGAGGGAGAGCAGGAAAAGCACCCTAGGCAGCATCGCTGCAGGGGCCAGGCGAGGCATGTAATGCCCTCAGGACCTCCAGCATCACAGATAGAGGCTTCCAGAAAGGAAAATCCATTTTTCCATTAGAAGTAACAATAAAAATATGACACTGATTGAAAATGTGCAATCAGGCCTGACTTACAGCTTGCCCTGCTGCATTCAGGCTTTACATCAGAAGGCTGTAAACCGTTATAACAGCAAATAATAGCTGGGTGTGTTTACTCACCCCAAACCATGCTTCATTTATTTACCTGAATACACTATCACGTACACTGACCATTGTTGCTGCTCAGCGAGGCAAGCAGACAAAACCAGGGAAAATAAACATCTACACAGATTTCAGCAGCAGATAAGCTACTAATTCTGGCAGAAAACAATGAGGAAATGCCAGGATATACGACAACAACCCCTCCTGTATTCTTGATTGTATTGTTAAATAAAAGCAAAGGTAGAACGTGTAAAGAAGTGCTTAGTGTTAATTTGTAATACCACAATAAAAACCTGTTAGATCCAAAGCAATCTTGGCTTGTGATTGTAGTAATTCAATGTGAAATTCCCAATGACATTCAAATACTTCAATAAAACAGGGGAAAGATTTTAATTCAATGACCAAAAAGAAAATAAAGAGTTGATGCAAGGGACTTGATTTCATTTAAATTATTGAAATGAGCTGTATGCAGTGATTTATTAATGTAATAATATTCCATTAAGATCTTATTATGTCCTTGTTTACATAATGCCAGCAATTATAGGGGTAATGCTGGTCCATCACACAGCACAGCAGAAATGAAAAGCTCTTTGCCACATACTGGAATACCATAAGAAGGCACAGAGTTTAGTTAAGGAGAAATATTTACATTTTTCTTACTGAGACCAAGACCTTGGAAAGTAAAATAATAAACAACTAACTTCTTAAATTACCCAAATCAAGCATTATTATAAGACCCTGTGGCTCTACACACACAAGAAAAGCTTGAACAACAGTCAGCAGTTACCAGAAATTTTTGTTTTCTCATCCATTCAAGTCCTGAAGGCAAATGTTTGAAGCCAGGAGAGGTAACTTGTATGCAAACATTGCACCTGCATTGAAAGTGAGGGGGCCAGAGCATCCTGATACACAGACAGGGAGGTAGAGCTGAAATCCAGCTGGTTGGACACAAATACCCATTTTTTCCTTTACAGCAGGAAAAGGGAACCTTTTCCTACCAAGGGTCAGTCACATACACCCCAGAACCCAGTACAAACACAAAAGCTCTCTTGCACCAAGCTCACACTTGCAGAGGGTCAGCAATGAGGTTGTCCTGGGAAGCTGTACTAACCCTGGAATACCTTAGACCTGGTCCCTGAGTCAGCCTGCCCCTTCTCTTGCACCTCCTGCCCAATTTCCAGGCTATCCTGCCCTGCAGCCCAGCTCCTGATGTGTCCCAGTGGCTTTGTACATCATCAGTCTGTGGCTTCCTCACCACAAGCCACCCCTTCCTGGTGACACTTGCTGTTTCAACATTTTTCAACATTTTTGACTTTGTTAGACAAAGCAGTAAGGATAATCTCAAAAAAGTGAGACTCAGTTCTTCCGAATCCCACCAAACCCCCCCCCCCACACACACAAAAAAGAAGATGAGGTGAAAAATGCAGAAATAAGATAGTTCTCCTTTATTCATATCTCTAGGGCATTTTTGTTGCAGCAAAACTTGTCCACAGAGGTCAGTTACAAAAGGGAACAGGGTACATCCACCAGTCTCCCATCTTTAGATAAAACTCAAATGTCTAAAAGGCTTAAGGAAGAAAAAGCTCAGAGAGGAGAGTTAGGGAGATTGAGTTCACAGACAGACACAGTTTAGAAGAAACCATACTTAACTGAATAGCCAATACACACCAAAGGTCACACTGATGAGAACAAGAAAGTGTAGTTTCAAGGAATTGGTTACTTGTTCACAGAACTGTTATTTCACCTTTTGAAAGTCACGTAATTAATTACATTTAGTTGCTTATATTATATTTCAAAGCTAGTCTCACTTTCATTATATAACTCTTGAACCTGGGGTTACAACACATTTGACACAATGTTCTGTTACTGCAAAGTAATAGATGTATTCAAACAACTTTATCTCAAAGAACTCATTTAAGTAATTTGCAACTTCATCTTTAAGTCTCACCCCCATCTAATACTACAGCCCTCAGTTTTAGTAGGGCAAACACTAAGAAAAAAAAAAAAATCCATGTAGCTACAACCTGCAGCCTACAAACCCCACTGTGCCATCCCAAAGCAGATAATGTGTCATATTATCTATCCTCACAAACATCTCACTCAGATCTCTTTTAAGAAGTCACAGCAAAGAGTGTAACACAAACAGTACTCACACCTCCAGAGCACTGGCTTCGGCTGCCCTCTGCCATCACTCCACTCTACAAGGCACAGGCTTCAGCACCCACCTGCTCCCTTTTATCTCCTTGGGCTTGACTGATAATTCGGCTCAGCTGATGTCCACAGGACACAGTAGCAGGAGAAAGGCTGCAGCCACAGGCAGGCAAAAAAAAGAACCCCAAAACAAAACAGACAGTCTTCCATATGCCATTCATACTGCACCTATCACACATCATATCCCCTCCCAGCAGCAGTGGGTTCCCCAGTTGAACCAAAACTTCAAGGTTCTTCCTGATGGACCTAAAATGCCAACTCCTGAAACTAGGTTAAAATAAGATGCATGTTAGCTCACTGCATGGGGAGGTAGTTAACTTATGAACCAAACTCAGTATCCCAAGCAAGACCACACAGACTTGCTATTGAGCAGTAGTGGGAGGTAGTGACAACAAGGAACCAGTGCCACTCTCTGCATAGTCACCTGTCCATAAAGCCTTTTTCTAAGCTGATTTTGGTGAAAAAAGTGGAAAAATATGGAAAGCCTTGCTTCTGGCTCTGTAGCAAAATATTTTGCTGTGATTAAGTACATTTGTACTTGAAGGATCCGGGGCGACATAATGGCTTCCATGGGAGTCAAAGTGCTGCATCCACAGGGAGCTGTACCTCTGGGACTACAAGGTTCCCCTAGGGCAGCAAGTGTTTCTCCTCAAGGTACAGAGCAGTCCATAGGATCATAGCCCTGACAGGTCTCTTTTTTTTCATCGATCTTCTTTTTGTGTCGGAAAAATAGTGATTTCCCTTGTGCAAAACATGGTGACACAGTAACATTGCACGATGTGCTTCAGAGGAGTGCAGAGCACAGGGCTTTGCATAATCACCCAGTAAGGGAACAGTGCTGGATGAAGCCTGCCAGGTGGGGGAATACTTTTTGAGAAAAATAAATACTTTAAGGTTGCTTGATGCAGGGAAAAATGGACCAGAACGTTCAGCATTGAGATGATTCTGTGGAAAGGTGGTGGTGGGTTGGAGGAAGAACATTACCCTTTCCATTCCTCCTGCAGCCCCACCTGACAATCGTTTAAGCCCTGCCATGGACCATAAAATCCAGGGAGACTCTTGTCCCAAGACATAAATCATCAGCTCTGAGCATCCCTGCCTGATCACCTGAAGATCAGGAGTAGCTTGTTTCTGCCCCCAAAGTGCCCTCCACATTAGACAGCCATCAACAGCACTCCCTGGGCTGTCCTGGCCCCAAGACCACCCCTTCCATTAGCCTTTAGGCCACCCAGACGCAGAGCCAACTGCGCAGCGAACGCAGCAGGAGAGAGGGCAGCACGCTCCCGGGTTATCACAGCCCGCAGGATCGCGGATTAGAAGGAAGGGCTGTTCCTCGGGAGGGAGCGGAGCACACGGTTTAACGGGCTGACCTTGCCGGGGCTGGGGGCGAGGGGAGTGGGCGATGCGCCACTTCCAGCCCGGGCAATGACGGAGCAGAATCGCTGATCCCAGCAGGGCACTGACCGCGCTCCTGCTTCGCAATGCTGTTAGTGCAGATTCCTCTCTCCCCTACCACTTTTTTTTTTTTTTTCCCTTTATATTTTTTTCCCAAACCTTTGTGGAACAGACGCCCTCTCCTTGCCCCAGTTGGAGCTGCAGCAGAATGAAAAGAGGGGTGGGAAGAAGGGAGGAGAGGAGGGGAAAAAAAACCCCGCTTTTGGTTGAGGTTTTCCTGTTACTATCACTGTAGCGTTTATTTAGCCAATCTCCTAACTATGACGTGAGGAAGGCAGGAATCATGGCTCGCTCATAATATTTAACACACCCACTGAAAGCTGGAGCTGCAGAGCTACTAGTCCAACCAGTCTCCAGAATTCAGTGTAGCTGAAAGAGGTTTTCACTCTGCACCTGCCAAAGATCTCTCCCCCCTCTTTCCTTCTCTCCCCCCTTCTCTCTTCCTTTCTCTCTCTAAAAGGCAGATCTGTAAGACCCAGCAGAGATCAAAGACCTCTTCGCTAAAAAGAGCCTCTACTGATTTATATTAGTTTCTTTCCTCTAATCCTTCCTTCTCCCCCCTCTTTTTTTTTTCTGTGCCATATTTAACCTTTATGTTGCAGTTGTGCCATCAGACAGTTTTGCAGCCAAAAAAAACCAACCCAAGCCAAAGCAAAAGCCCAGCTCGGATACAGCAGCCACCCAGACTCGATCTCAGTTGAACATACTAATCTCTCCCAAGCACTGGACGAGATGGACGAAGAAACTGGAACCGCTCTAAGAAAATGATTTTTCAGACAATGTTCTTAAAGAGTCTGAAAGAAGAGAGGGAGCGAGAGCGAGCGGAGAGCGCTTCTGCTGCATCACTGCTCAAATCCAAGGGAAGGGAGACAGCGTTTCCAGCACAGCCAAATATTATGGATGATTTTTTTTCTTCTGTCGCCTTTCCGCACAGGTTTTCTTAATATTTTTCTTTTCCCCCTCCTCCTCCCCGTATTTTTTTTTAATTTTATTTAATCAGCTCCAGTGTCTGATGCTGGTTTCTCTCCAAGAGCCAGTTCTCACTATTTGTTGTGATCCCTGTAATAAAAAGAAGGAGAAATCGTGAACAGATGGCTTTCTATATTGCCATGCCGCTGGCATTGTTTTCCTGTTGATTTTAAAGGCTCGGTCCGGAGCTCCTTTTTTTTATTATTTTTTTTTTTCTTTTATTCTTTTTTTTTTCCCTCCCCCTCCCAAGTTCTTGATGATACTGAGACATGAGGACCTATCGGGTTTAGCCTGTTTATTTCTCGGCGCCTATGGAGGTAACTTTATTGACTTGATCGCTCGCTTCCCGACCCGAGAGGAGCAACCCGGAGCCCCGGGGGGGGCCCGGCAGCCCCGCGCCCGCCCGGGCTCTCTCCGCCGCCGCCTCCCCTCCCTCCCCCTTCCCCCGGTAATTCATCAGCCGCCCCGGCCATGAAAATGCTCCTGGTCCGCAAGTTCCGGGTGCTGATCCTGATGGTGTTCCTCGTCGCCTGCACCATGCACATCATGATCGACCTGCTGCCGCGGCTGGAGCGCCGCGGGCCCGAGGGCCGCCCGGGCTGCTCCTGCCCGCCGCCCGCCGCCGCCGCGCCGCCCCGCGCCGCCCCGCGCTGGCCCAGCAAGCACACGCTGCGGATCC